>OZ059784.1:1568620-2168620 GCA_964057025.1 Standfussiana lucernea
AGTACTCATACTTGCTCCCAGTCCTTTGCTCGTATGCGTAGTACCACATAATAGTTACCCAGCGAGTGATTTAGACGACAAGCGAATGTCGCCGAGCGAGTTTTTTCTTGGTAGTTCTTGTAGCAGCTGAGACAAACAATAGAGTTCTAACCGGCAGTGTGAACTAGGGTTGTTGCTGATGCATGTTTTAACTGTATCAGCGGGTGCTGATGCTGATATTAATAAATAACTTAAAATAAAACATATTTTACTAAAAAATTGTTAGTAAATGTGATATAGGATTTTGAATAAAAGTCAGTTATAATAATTATATTATTTTTTGTTTCAAAAATATACTAGCTACAGCTGGTTGAGGGAACAAGTGACAGCTTTTTTGTATAACTGTCTACGATTGCTTAAAACTATACGTAGCTCACGCTAATTCTCGCCTTCAACAAACGCATCGATTGTTGCTGATGCTAATGCTGATATAAAAAAACAATGCTGATAATCCGCGGATTTCGCAACAACCCTGGTGTGAACAGTTAGCATAACATAACATCACGCCTGTAATCCCCGAAGGGTTACGCAGAGGAGTATCTAATAGTACACCTGCATTTCGCCAGTTAGCAATCAACTATGAATCGAGCCCTATTTACCGACTTAGTGACCGACAAAAATTATTGGGGAAGGATTTTTAAGCCATTGGTCTTACGCCTGATCTCTTTCCACTCGTGTCCTCCGCGAAACATCTAACATGTTAGCCATGTTTATTAAAAAAAAACTCTGTCCACTTCCTTGGATTTGGTAAAATATCTTGGTTTGTAAAAAAATAACCTACTTCCAAATCACAATAAAAAGTGAAAAATAACCTTAGTTTCGAAAGTCGGTGACTTTCGATCTTTTTACTGACACAGGACCTACATCTATTGTATGTTTCTTGAGCAAGACAATAGCCGACAGCTAATTTCTTCGTCAGCCGTGGGGCAGGTGTGGACAGGTTACGGTCAGCTCCTATAAAACAAAATATTATTTTTCCAACAGGTTCTTCCTTTGAAAAACGAGATGGCGAGACCGGAGAAGTTCCAGAAGCCTTTGGGTGTGCTGAATGTAGGCATGGTGGTGGTCGGGAGCATCTTCATCACTGTGGGCTTCCTGGGCTACCTGAAGTGGGGAGATGACGTGTTAGGCAGCTTGACCTTGAATCTGCAGCCAGGAAAAGTGTAAGTTTTCACTTTGCAAGCTCCATTGAAATTACTCCAGGTTCCAAACTACCTTGAAGGAGGGACCGATTAATCGGGTTAAGGGTTAATCGGTTAGACCTACAATTTATGAATTGTAAACCGTATAATGGTTAATCAAACATATGTGTTTGATTAACCATTATACGGTTTAACCCTTGTAATATGTGGGTTAACCATTTAAAAATTGCTGATTAATCAGAATGAAAGTGCCAACGCACCGAGCGCGTGCTAACTCCGTCACTTTCTTGCATGTTTTTTATGAACAAAAATGAACTCTGTTAGCATAGGCTGATGGACCCTATAATACGCTACTCTACGGTCTTTCACCTAAAAATAACCCGATTAAAACACCTATAAGGCCAACCTTTTCGAAACAGGGAGTCTTGGAGGTGTGATTCGGAGTCAATAACATAAAGGAACTGTTTGGGATTATTATCCTGTCCTCTCCCAAACAGTTTTTATAGGTACCTAGTCAGAAGCCCGTAAGACGGACAGTTAGTTTTACTAAGGGAGCACAGTACCTGGGTTGTTGAGGTCAGATAGACCGTCATTCCTATCCTATGTTGAATACAGGTATTCAGCTGCATCCGGTTCGACTGGGAGCCGACCCCAGGTTAGGCAGATGGGCATGGTTCTGAATAGTTTTGGTTACTGTATTCTCATCATGATTACAGGCTGAGTAACGTGGTGCAGGCTCTGATCGCAATGTCGATTCTGTTCACGTACCCGCTTCAATTCTACGTACCCGTCGCCATCACCTGGCCAGCGATTCAGAAGAGGTGCGGCACCTCCAACCCTGTCGCCAAGGAGCTCGGGTACAGGGCACTACTGGTTCTGCTTACTTGTAAGTATAACTTGAAGCCTCATTTCAAACTGACATTAGGGTCCATGGAACAACACGTTATCGTTTCAAGATATCAATCATTTTCGTGCAATAGTTTGATACTTCGAAGTCAGCAATTGAAGAGCTTTTAATGTAAACAACTACGACACAATTATCTGTAGGGCTCCATACATACCTACACTGCAATTATAAGGACTTGAAAAGTTCCTAGGGCTGTTGTATTTACAAGCACATTTCAGTTTTATTTCTGATATTGAAACGCATAGTCGATACACCACTTCACGCACGCACACACAATTCGGCTCCACCACATTCCTTATCACCTCTGTAGTCTCTCTGGAAATCAAATACTGAGTCCCAAGATACGGACTGTCTAGCTTAGGGCTCACTATAAGATCGCTTGTGTATAACCAGTGTGGCTTATGAATAACCCAGCCAGAGTTTTTTTCCAGAAATTAAAATCTGAGTGTTCTTTTTTCTTTTAGTCGTGGCAGCTGAATCAATACCGGAGCTAGGCCTCTTTATATCCCTGGTGGGAGCTGTGAGCAGCACAACTTTAGCCCTGATGTTCCCCCCACTCATCGAGCTCGTCTCCACATCACAGAAGCCTGGAGGCATCCCCAAACACATGCTGATCAAGAACTTCTTCATCATCCTTCTGGGGCTGTTTGTCTTCGTCACCGGCACCTATGAGAGCCTAGCGTCTATTGTCAGGGCGTTCCAAGTATAGATCTTATTGTGACCATTACTAATTACCATTGGTCGTTAAGGCCTTTATCCTGTAACTTTAGGTACTCCGGTGACCTTTAGGACTTCACAAGTTTACGTTACTTGGTTTCTTGTTTTTATTTTCGTTAGGTATCCAGCACTATTGGACTTTTAAATAAATTATTGATTCTAAGTTTATTTTTATAAGTACGGTTAACATGTATAATTTGACGCTGAAATGCCAAATAGGATGTTACATTAAAGACAAATTTGATGTAGATCTAGTATTTAACGTTTTCGGTAGAAAATTGTAAACACATTGTAACGACAATAAAAGGAAATGTGTTGTCAATCTAGAAACATAAATGTATTCGATGGTGGAAATCTGAAATTTCGTAAAGGACATTCAGTGTGCTCTTGGATTTTTAACTTTAGGCGCTGAACCGAGGGTTGCACAAATGCAACAGCACGCAGTGTCCTTTACGGCATTTTAATTTTAGATTTAGAATATACATTTTAGATTAAAAATTGTCGTATTGTAGTTATTATATAAGGTACCTATTTACTCTCTGAGCTGATCTTTAGTGTTGTGGCAGTAGTTGTTATCTCGAATTAATAATAATTGTTGTTTTCATAAAAATGTTTGATATTAAAACCACGCCTACGTAAATCTTAGAATTTTTGGTTTACATTCCGAATTTATACAAATTAAGTAAAAGTTTTATGCCTATTTAATAGGAAGTTACCATTTATAGTTATCAAATCACCTTAAATAACACATTTTATAAAGTATATTCTATTCCATTTTATGAATCTATATTTATTTGTTTACCAACAGCTGATTGTAGGTATAGTATCAATATTAAATATACGAGTATTTTCTACAAGATGTAGTTTTGCATCCTCGTCAAAATTCAGGAGGTTGTCATAAAAGACGTAAACAATCAATTTAAATTACGATACCAGGTGGGTTACCATGATCTGTTAGTGCAGGAATGTTTTATTATTCCGAGAGTGAGTAAGAGATCACTCTCCCACTCTCGGAATAGTCCTAAAACATTCGTGCACTAACAGATCATGGTAACCCCCCAGGGTCTAAATGGGTCTTTTTTTTTGTTGTTTAAATTTGACACTATGTCAGAATGAAGCCCTTCTCAAAAGAGGAGAATCACCCGTTCATCGAATAAACGTCTGGGTTTGTTTGTGTGTGTGAAAGCGCGGTTATAGGGCTAGTATTGACGGGCCGCGTTTTAATACGGGTGGTGTACACTTACCGACTTCCGATATTAAGAAAAAAAAAAGTAAAAAAATACCCGCCCATTTTATTTATTGATTAGGGACGAGCATCATTAGAATAGCATCCTTAAAATTTACGAGGATGCAAAACGACAGCCTGTATAGTCCCTTGACTTGGACCACACTAGTATAAACTTTTGTTTTAGTTAGTGTAAGCGTTCGATTTAATATTAGGTGCCACAAACTTACAGTAGTAAGAAATATGATTTTGTATAAGTATTTAGATAGATATTATCCGGCAAAACGAGCAACATAATTAATAGCATTCTAGAATCCCGCTATTTGTTTAGAAACGAGTGTTATTAGGTTTTTCCATCAGGAATTTCTCAGTGGCAGCTTCGGACTCTGGATTAGTGCCCGGTTGATGGCAATAGGCTCGCCTCTATTACAAGGGACTTAATTAAAACATAACTGGTGAAATGTGGGTGTACTATTACTATTAGGTACACCTCTGCCTAACCCTTCGGGGATTACACGCGTGATGTTATGTTTTAAATCGTACGATTCTCCCTGCTGCATTAAAGCATGTTGAATGAACAGCATTGTCTCGTTTCCCTTACTCGTACTAGAAATCGTAACTGCGTTTCATGAGGTATTTCTTTTCAGTGCTAACACTTTTCATGCGAGCTAAGTGCGGCGACATCCTACGATTTCATTTTTTGGTTAATTTTGTTAGTAGATATTTAATTAATTTATAATGTGATGTTTTAGATGATATTAGGCATTACATTTATCATAATAGATATAAGAAGACAAAGAGTGGGTGGGAGTTGACAGGCACAAAATCTATATACTGTTGTAAAATAATCTTTTGGAGCCAATGACGCCATCTGGCGTTTGAAATACATTTCACAAATACCGACTGCCCGTTGCTCTAGTGCTCGCAAGCGAGACAGCTGAGCATGAGCTCCTGGCTTCTATTCCCGGGTCGGGCAGTGTTATTGAGTTTTTCTATCACAAATTTCTCAGGAGCAACAAGGTACTGCGAAATTCAGTGTGTCGTCAACTATGTGATTGTTAAGATTTAATTGTGTACAACATTTAGGATATTTTTTGATGTGTTATTATTACCATTTATGAAATAAGATGTTTTTTTTTTTATTACAGCTTCAAAGCTGTTGTACCTTGTGTTGATTTGAGGCATATGATGTCCTATTGCGCACAACATTTATGGTAATATTATTTTGATAATTTATTTTGTGAAAACATATTTATTTTGTAATTGTATTCTGTGATACAAGGTATGGATTAAAAAACGTTTTAAATTTTTCCAAGTTTTATTACTTACATCCCTCCAGTAGTCCAGTGTGACCAACCCCTTTCCTCAGAAAGATGAAGGAACCAAAAAATCGAAGACACGTGATATACAAGCACCCACCCTGCGCTCGCATTTCGAATTACAGCCCATTCCCTCCCAGAGAGCTCGTGTCCCATCAGTAGGTGCCACAGTGTAGTCTGCTTGTGCCCCTCGTGTAATACTGGTGTGATGTTATGTGTGTTGGTGTATTTTCTTATGTGGAGCAGGTAAAGAGAAATATAAAGAATAAGATTTTCGATTAGGTACTTTATTTGAAGTTTCAAAAATACATTAGGTTACTAATAAGTAGTTACCGAAGCCATATCTTATCGCATCTAAGATAATATTAATTAAGTATAGGAAAGTTCACGTAATACCTAGAGCCAATCGCCACACATTTACAGATAGTTCACAGACAACACCCGACCATCAGTCTTACATTACGTAAGTAAATTTGACCTAATCCGTGGATTGACATTCTCTATTCAGTCCATACAACATCTGCGACGTACTGTGAACGTGTGGCCACTAGACTAGAGGCTTACTAACTTATTCACACACTCTTACGCTCTTACTCAAACATGAGACGAACCACCACAGGTAGCCCTGTTGTCGACATGCAGTTAAGGACAGGACAACTACTTTTTTATGACTTTTGGAGTCTTCAGTTGGTTCTTAGCTATAGTTGGATCCGATATGTTGTCGACATCCAGTCAAGGAGAGGACAACCCTGTCAGGACAACTGGCTAATTTTTTATCATCTCTGGGGTCTTTGGATGGTTCTTAGCTACAGTTGGGCCCGGCGGGTGGTGGTGTTGTCGACATCCAGTTAACGACAGGACAACTACTTTTTACGACTTTAGGGTCTTTGGATGGTTCATAGCTATAGTTGGACACGAAAGGTGGCGGTGTTGACGAAATCCAGTTAAGGACAGGACAACCCTGTCAGGACACCTAGCTATTTTATGTTTTTTTGGGTTTTTGATGGTAAGTTAGATATCGTTATTTTATTATAGTTACTTTGCTATAGTTGAACCTGTAGTGTAGTTGTCGACATTCAGTTAAGGACAGGGCAACTACTTCTTACGACGTTTGGGGTCTTCAGACGGTTCTTAGTTATAGTTGGACCTGACAAGTGGTATAGTTGTCAACATCCACTTCAGGACAGGACAACTAGTTTTTACGACTTTTGGGGTCTTTGGATGGTTCATAGCTATATTTGGCCCCAAAAGGTGGCGGTGTTGGCGAAATCCAGTTAAAGACAGGACAACCCTGTCAGGGCACCTAGCTATTTAATGTTTTTAATTTTTTTATTGTTTTTTTTTTTTTTGATCCTTCCGACGGATTCTAGCTATAGTTGGACCCGACAGGTGGCGGTGTTGTCGAAGACCAGTTAAGGACAGGACAACCCTGTCAGAACACCTAGCTATTTAATGTTTTTAATTATTTTTTTGTTTTTAGTTTTTTTTTATTTTTTTTTTGATCCTTCCGACGGATTTTAGCTATAGTTGGACCCGACAGGTGGCGGTGTTGTCGAAGACCAGTTAAGGACAGGACAACCCTGTCAGGACACCTGGCTATTTTATGTTTTTAATTTTTTTATTGTTTTTATTTATTTTTAAGTTTTTTTTGATCCTTCCGACGGATTTTAGCTATAGTTGGACCCGACAGGTGGCGGTGTTGTCGAAGACCAGTTAAGGACAGGACAACCCTGTCAGAACACCTAGCTATTTAATGTTTTTAATTTTTTTTATTGTTTTATTTTTTTTTATTTTTTTTTGATCCTTCCGACGGATTTTAGCTATAGTTGGACCCGACAGGTGGCGGTGTTGTCGAAGACCAGTTAAGGACAGGACAACCCTGTCAGGACACCTGGCTATTTTATGTTTTTTATTTATATTTTTTTTAGGTACTTTTTTGGTTATTTGTTTTTTTTTTTGGGTTTTTTGATGGTTAGTTAGAGTACAGTTATTATATTATAGTTACTTAGCTATAGTTGGACTTGACAAGTGGTATAGTTGTCGACATCCAGTTAAGGACAGGACAACTACTTTTTACGACTTTTGGGGTCTCTAGATGGTTCTTAGCTATAGTTGGCTCTGACAAGTAGTATAGTTGTCGACATCCAGTTAAGGACAGGACAATCCTGTCAGGACACCTATGTAGCTATTTTATAAATTTTTTGTTGGTCTTTCTGACGGTTTTTAGCTATAGTTGGCCCTGACCGGTAGCGTTGTTGCCCACATCCAGTTAAGGACAGGACAACCACTTTTTCATGACTTTTGGGGTCTTGGGATGGTTCTTAGCTATAGTTGCAACCGACAGGTGGCGGTGTTGCCCACATCCAGTTAAGGACAGGACAACCACTTTTTCATGACTTTTGGGGTCTTTGGATGGTTCGTAGCTATAGTTGGACCCGACAGGTGGCGGTGTTGTCGAAGACCAGTTAAGGACAGGACAACCCTGTCAGGACACCTGGCTATTTTATGTTTTTAATTTTTTTATTGTTTTTCTTTTTTTTAATTTTTTTTTTGATCCTTCCGACGGGTTTTAGCTATAGTTGGACCCGACAGGTGGCGGTGTTGTCGAAGACCAGTTAAGGACAGGACAACCCTGTCAGGACACCTGGCTATTTTATGTTTTTAATTTTTTTATTGTTTTTATTTATTTTTAATTTTTTTTTGATCCTTCCGACGGATTTTAGCTATAGTTGGACCCGACAGGTGGCGGTGTTGTCGAAGACCAGTTAAGGACAGGACAACCCTGTCAGAACACCTAGCTATTTAATGTTTTTAATTTTTTTTATTGTTTTTATTTTTTTTTTATTTTTTTTTGATCCTTCCGACGGATTTTAGCTATAGTTGGACCCGACAGGTGGCGGTGTTATCGAAGACCAGTTAAGGACAGGACAACCCTGTCAGGACACCTGGCTATTTTATGTTTTTAATTTTTTTACTGTTTTTAGTTTTTTCATTTTTTTTTGATCCATCCGACGGATTTTAGCTATAGTTGGACCCGACAGGTGGCGGTGTTGTCGAAGACCAGTTAAGGACAGGACAACCCTGTCAGGACACCTGGCTATTTTATGTTTTTTATTTATATTTTTTTTAGGTACTTTTTTGGTTATTTGTTTTTTTTTTTGGGTTTTTTGATGGTTAGTTAGAGTACAGTTATTATATTATAGTTACTTAGCTATAGTTGGACTTGACAAGTGGTATAGTTGTCGACATCCAGTTAAGGACAGGACAACTACTTTTTACGACTTTTGGGGTCTCTAGATGGTTCTTAGCTATAGTTGGCTCTGACAAGTAGTATAGTTGTCGACATCCAGTTAAGGACAGGACAATCCTGTCAGGACACCTATGTAGCTATTTTATGTTTTATAAATTTTTTGTTGGTCTTTCTGACGGTTTTTAGCTATAGTTGGCCCTGACCGGTAGCGTTGTTGCCCACATCCAGTTAAGGACAGGACAACCACTTTTTCATGACTTTTGGGGTCTTGGGATGGTTCTTAGCTATAGTTGCAACCGACAGGTGGCGGTGTTGCCCACATCCAGTTAAGGACAGGACAACCACTTTTTCATGACTTTTGGGGTCTTTGGATGGTTCGTAGCTATAGTTGGACCCGACAGGTGGCGGTGTTGTCGAAGACCAGTTAAGGACAGGACAACCCTGTCAGGACACCTGGCTATTTTATGTTTTTACTTTTTTATTGTTTTTATTTTTTTTATTTTTTTTTGATCCTTCCGACGGATTTTAGCTACAGTTCGACCCGACAGGTGGCGGTGTTGTCGAAGACCAGTTAAGGACAGGACAACCCTGTCAGGACACCTGGCTATTTTATGTTTTTAATTTTTTTTTATTGTTTTTAGTTTTTTTATTTTTTTTTGATCCTTCCGACGGATTTTAGCTACAGTTGGACCCGACAGGTGGCGGTGTTGTCGAAGACCAGTTAAGGACAGGACAACCCTGTCAGGACACCTGGCTATTTTATGTTTTTATTTTTTTTATTGTTTTTAGTATTTTTTTTTTATCCTTCAGACGGATTCTAGTTATAGTTGGACCCGACAGGTGGCGGTGTTGTCGAAGACCAGTTAAGGACAGGACAACCCTGTCAGGACACCTGGCTATTTTATGTTTTTAATTTTTTTATTGTTTTTATTTTTTTTTATTTTTTTTTTGATCCTTCCGACGGATTTTAGCTACAGTTGGACCCGACAGGTGGCGGTGTTGTCGAAGACCAGTTAAGGGCAGGACAACCCTGTCAGGACACCTGGCTATTTGATGTTTTTTATTTATATTTTTTTTAGGTACTTTTTTGGTTATTTGTTTTTTTTTTGGGTTTTTTGATGGTTAGTTAGAGTACAGTTATTATATTATAGTTACTTAGCTATAGTTGGACTTGACAAGTGGTATAGTTGTCGACATCCAGTTAAGGACAGGACAACTACTTTTTACGACTTTTGGGGTCTCTAGATGGTTCTTAGCTATAGTTGGCTCTGACAAGTAGTATAGTTGTCGACATCCAGTTAAGGACAGGACAACCACTTTTTCATGACTTTTGGGGTCTTTGGATGGTTCGTAGCTATAGTTGGACCCGACAGGTGGCGGTGTTGTCGAAGACCAGTTAAGGACAGGACAACCCTGTCAGGACACCTGGCTATTTTATGTTTTTACTTTTTTATTGTTTTTAGTTTTTTTTATTTTTTTTTGATCCTTCCGACGGATTTTAGCTACAGTTCGACCCGACAGGTGGCGGTGTTGTCGAAGACCAGTTAAGGACAGGACAACCCTGTCAGGACACCTGGCTATTTTATGTTTTTAATTTTTTATTGTTTTTAGTTTTTTTATTTTTTTTTGATCCTTCCGACGGATTTTAGCTACAGTTGGACCCGACAGGTGGCGGTGTTGTCGAAGACCAGTTAAGGACAGGACAACCCTGTCAGGACACCTGGCTATTTTATGTTTTTAATTTTTTTATTGTTTTTAGTATTTTTTTTTATCCTTCAGACGGATTCTAGCTATAGTTGGACCCGACAGGTGGCGGTGTTGTCGAAGACCAGTTAAGGATAGGACAACCCTGTCAGGACACCTGGCTATTTTATGTTTTTAATTTTTTTATTGTTTTTATTTTTTTTCATTTTTTTTTTGATCCTTCCGACGGATTTTAGCTACAGTTGGACCCGACAGGTGGCGGTGTTGTCGAAGACCAGTTAAGGGCAGGACAACCCTGTCAGGGCACCTGGCTATTTTATGTTTTTTATTTATATTTTTTTTAGGTACTTTTTTGGTTATTTGTTTTTTTTGGGTTTTTTGATGGTTAGTTAGAGTACAGTTATTATATTATAGTTACTTAGCTATAGTTGGACTTGACAAGTGGTATAGTTGTCGACATCCAGTTAAGGACAGGACAACTACTTTTTACGACTTTTGGGGTCTCTAGATGGTTCTTAGCTATAGTTGGCTCTGACAAGTAGTATAGTTGTCGACATCCAGTTAAGGACAGGACAATCCTGTCAGGACACCTATGTAGCTATTTTATGTTTTATAAATTTTTTGTTGGTCTTTCTGACGGTTTTTAGCTATAGTTGGCCCTGACCGGTAGCGTTGTTGCCCACATCCAGTTAAGGACAGGACAACCACTTTTTCATGACTTTTGGGGTCTTTGGATGGTTCGTAGCTATAGTTGGACCCGACAGGTGGCGGTGTTGTCGAAGACCAGTTAAGGACAGGACAACCACTTTTTCATGACTTTTGGGGTCTTTGGATGGTTCTTAGCTATAGTTGTACCCGACAGGCGGCTATGTTGTTGACATCCAGTTAAGGATAGGACAACTAATTTACATAGAGCTAATCATCGTATACCGTAGATGACGTCAACGTCGTGTCATCACTAAGATAGTAATATATTATGTGACAGTAGAACATAAGAGTGTGTGTGTGAACGAATCATACGCTAAAGATAGCAATTTAAACATCAAAATAACATTTATGTGACGATATAATCGTTTCGATACAATCTCAGATTTAAGATGTGCGGGAGAACCATTACTGTAAACTCTAGAAGATAGTATTTACTGTCAATCTAAGTAATGACACATCCGCATTGGAAACACACGAGTAACGATCCTGTTGAAAGGACCCATTAGTTTAACATGCTATTTTCACCGTATTCTTGCAGTTTGAATATTTTAAATACATGCTTAAATCTAAGACCTGCATCCGTACACGTCGAGGGACGTTCAAACGTTTGTTGGTAATAAATACTAGAATATCATATCTTAAGTACTTTGCGTACAACACTAACTTAAATCTAAGCATATAATACTGTTTAAGTGTATGAAGATAGAAACACATTTAAGTACAATTTTGATATCAATAAAGATCTTATTTTAAACTGATTATTGATCCAACTTTGGTAAAACTCGTCACTTAAAAAATAAGACTGAAATTCATGGAACCCATTTTCATAGCGACGTTTTGTTCGTATTTTTATTTTAGGTGTAAAAAAACTAGTTAGGCAATACAACAGACAATCATTCGTGTTGATTGTTGCATTGTCTATAGCGTCAGTCACTAGTATTTTACCCCTTTTATAATTTTGTGGTTTTTATAAAAAAATGTAGTTCAAGAATCATTTCGACTATCGTTGAACTTGAATGTGTTTCATACCCTATCTTACACCTATAATAAATGTAAAGGTGAAATTCTTTGTTTTTTTTTTCTTTTTTTCTTTGCTGATTGAGTAGTACATGTATTTCCAAAACATAGCGCGAGCCAAGCCGCGGTCTCGAAAGTTTTAAATAATTTCATAATTATTGTTTTTTTTTTTTGCTGAATGTCCAAACGCAATCTCCACCATTCACTCGAAAACCATGTTGCGAAAACGACAATCAACAAAACTGTTCGTTACAAATAAGTAATTAATAATAATCATAAAAATATTTTCGAAAAGTCTTACTTTTCCTTCAACATAATCACGGACAAATCGACATTCAATAAATTTATAATTTAGCTGAATCGATATGATTTTCGAGTCGAGTTTTTTTACCCTTAAATTTTCACAGCTCTATTTTCTTACAACTTAAGATAATTATGGCGAAATAATCGACCAATCACACACCTAAAAATAGTTTAAGATTAATCACTACACATTGTTGGAACATTAAGTTCCGAGTAATATTATACTCAGTTAACTTCTACGATTAGTTAGCTCGATTGTCTTACAGTGCTAATGGACAAACTATCCGAAAATTCGTGCATTGTTTCACGTGTCAAAATACACTAAAGATGAGTACAAATAAGAAGGAGACAGATATTGTATCTGTTACATATATAAAATTGACTCATCGCGATATGTCGCGATGAGTTAATACTAAATTAAATGACGCCACTTAGGCTTATGAGATGCCACTTGGCAGATGAGATGCTACTTGTAGGATGATAAGCCACTTGGCAGATGAAAAGCCCCGGCACCCGGGCAGACGGGATGCCACGCGGGCATATGAGATGCCATTAACTAAAGTTTAAGATAAAAATAACCTAGTAATAGTAAACTGATGACAGAGAGGAACTATAACGCGTTTCACTTTAACCAATCAATCAATCAAACATTAGAAGACTCGTAACATTATTGCAGCAGTATTTAATAAACATCGACTTGCTGTGCTTCGAAAAGCACTATTAAGTAGCACAACCGTCTGCCGACGTATTTGCATTTTGCCCGCATTTTTAACTAATTTCCAACAATCGATGCAAATTTCCCGCATCATTGAATAATTTCCAACTATCGATGCATTGATGCAACTATCCCGCTTTTTTAACTAATTTCCAACTATCGATGCATTGTGCAACTATCCCGCATTTTTAACTAATTTCCAACTATCGATGCATTGTGCAACTATCCCGCATTTTTAACTAATTTCCAACTATCGATGCATTGCTGCAACTATCCCGCATTTTTAACTAATTTCCAACTATCGATGCATTGTGCAACTATCCCGCATTTTTAACTAATTTCCAACTATCGATGCATTGTGCAACTATCCCGCTTTTTTAACTAATTTCCAACTATCGATGCATTGATGCAACTATCCCGCTTTTTTAACTAATTTCCAACTATCGATGCATTGTGCAACTATCCCGCATTTTTAACTAATTTCCAACTATCGATGCATTGTGCAACTATCCCGCATTTTTAACTAATTTCCAACTATCGATGCATTGCTGCAACTATCCCGCATTTTTAACTAATTTCCAACTATCGATGCATTGATGCAACTATCCCGCTTTTTTAACTAATTTCCAATTATCGATGCATTGTGCAACTATCCCGCATTTTTAACTAATTTCCAACTATCGATGCATTGTGCAACTATCCCGCATTTTTAACTAATTTCCAACTATCGATGCATTGTGCAACTATCCCGCATTTTTAACTAATTTCCAACTATCGATGCATTGATGCAACTATCTCGCATTTTATAATTATTTCCAACTATCAATGCCCTGCTTATAAAGCAAAACACGCTACAAATTCTATGAGGAGGCGGATATTTCACAAAAAAAAAAAATGTAACTTAACTAAAGTGACTTATTGACTCTCCTTCGTAGGGATTGCTTGTGGGACACGGGGTGTCCAAAAGGAATCCTAATCTTCTACTATCTCAACCCTTGAGATGCTCTTCAGAAGAGGATTACGTGAGATGTTGTTAAAATTAAAGTCTCGTTTCCCAAGTTTGTGTCCACTGACATGACCATACACGCGAAATCCAATGAGGAGCAACCGACGGTGCCCGTTCATTTTATTTCACATGTAGCGTCGTTATGGTCTATCAGTGCACACCAACATATCCATCAACTAACATTCCTTCAAAATAACTCACAAACTTCCTCAAACACAACAAATGTTTAAAATCTAAAAATAACCACAAACAATTGAAAAAGTTTTTTTTTCTGAAAAGTCAAAAAAGACACTTCATAATACAATTAAATTTTAACGTAAAGTTGTAAGTACTGATAAAAAAATAAGTTTTAATACCGGTAAATAATAAGTAAAATTCCATGGCACATACAGCATTAGCTATTATATAGATAATATAAATGTGGGTAGTTACCTAATTTAATGTCTATCCTAATAGTAATAAAAAAAGGAAATTAATATTGGCAGTGACGTTAACATTTGGTAAAATATGAGTTTTCGCTTTTTTTAGACCAAATTTTCAAACTATCGTATCTTTTATATGCCAAAAAAATAAACGACGTGATGCTGTGAGGTGGAGGATAGCCTGATACCTCACGTATCCACAATGGGTTTCAGTTTATAAATTTGCCCTAAAAATCTCACGTGATTAAAGGATGACCCCTTACTTAAATTTATATGCCAAAAGTATTTTAATTTGGTGTGCTATAATTTTACAGGAATTTCGAACTGCTATCTGTTTCTAACAAGAATGACTTTGACTAGTCTTACACTTCCAAAATATGAAATATGCCGCAAAATCAACTAAAGCTTAAGACTATCGTTAAAAAAGCTAAGCTATATGTACCATAGAGACTTATTTTAAAAGTGCGTTATGGCGGATATGCACATAATTTAAAGGTGTATTAAGACCCACTATCTAGCCGACAGTTAAAATATTTCACATTTCATTACATCGCCGTTTTATTTATTCTTTGTTGATTTTACTAAATTAATAATCGATACTATAAATACCAACTGTTCATAATAAAATAGTGTAAAAAACATTGTTATTTTATATAATATTAATTGAATTTAATAGAAGTACCTACACGTTTCCGAATATTAAACAATGTATTTATTAATATTTTAGACAAAGTGTATAAATTTCAGATAAAAATAATATTATTATTTAAAGTACAATTTATCAATTTTATACTTTTTGAAATAAGTTATTGTTCAAATATGCAGGCTCTCATCATGTTGCTTAAAGTTTTGGCTTATGTTTTATAGTCGGCGGCCTTTTGTCACCACTCGGTTGACCCAATCTGCTTGATGTAGTCTGCACTGGGTAGTACGTTCCCTTAGTCGCCTTTTACGACACCCACGGGATGAGGATGGGGTGGCCGTATTCTTAAATTCCGGGGCCACACGGAACTGTCCAAATATTAAATATGAGTTGAATACAAAACAATGTGGAATTAAATGTTAATGGGCATTTTCTGAATTAGAATATACAAAATTAATAATTCATTAAGTATCAAATATGTTAATTTTTAAAATGAAATATATTAATGTTATTGGTTTTGAACTAACTTTTATTTGTTTTTCCAAAATATGACGTATTAGGTACAAACAAAAAGTTATGTGATATTCCATACATATTTTAATTCAAAAATTTTGAATTGAACGGCGTAAGAGCATAATATAATATATTAATTTAAAATCAAGTGAATAATTGCAAAATCAAATAAATCTATGAATTAAATCCGTTATTTTTTGAATATGTCGAGTTGTGCTATAAGTTAAAATGAACTAAATTGCAATATTTTTATGATCTGATTTTAATTTGGTTTAACAGATTATGATTAGAAGTAACAGAGTATGATTTTGTCTTTAATTTGATTTTATTTGGTTGGTTGTAATTTAATTTGTGTTATGTTAGGTAATTTATACCCATTTCTAGATAGAAATGGGTATAAATTACCTAAAATGATTGATTTTATTATTATTATTATTTATATGTGAAGGGCAATTGTTTTTCCAAATTTTTGAATAAATCTTTTCAGTTTTTTTGTTCGTTACTTTTTAGAGAATTCGTAAATTTCGGTTTGATCCTGGGTCTTTTTAACTACTTTTATTTTGTTTATATCGTCACACTCATGTATTAATAATAATATTGATATCCGGCCAATTAATGTACAAACTACTCTCGATCCGACCAAGATGGCCGCCACTTATAACTAATTCATAAGAAAGGGTGCGCGCATTCTAGACATAATGTACAGATTGAACCTAGCATTACATAATATTCGTATTTTTAATCACATTAGGGATAATCCACTGATTTAATAACACAAGTTACACCTTGCCTTAAAATTTTGAAAATAAAAGTGTTTCCGATTATTTATTAAAATAAGAGTCAATTGTCTGGAATTCAAACTTCAGACCAACAATTATAAAGTGAATTTTTGAACAATACGAAATACAGTTATGTTATTAACTTTATAATCTTGGGATAACACTAACTACGATTTTGATTAAAACAAATTCCAGTTTTAAACAAACCCACGTAAAGCGGTATTTTGAACAACATCGAAAATTGAAATAAAGGCTAGTGAGGTATTTTTGCTCAAGTCTTAGTGTTGATGAAATTTAATTTTAGGTTTCTTTAACGAGCTGTTATTGAATTATATAAAAGTAACTGTTTTTCTTCCACCTCTTTTTTAATTTTACGGGTATGCGAACACAAAGATATGGAGCAGTTGCAATTTTTACTTTATTCAAGAGTTGGTTCCAAAGTAAAAATTGTCCATAATGCGGTACGAATAAGACGTTTTTATTTATTTCGATAACCCCTTGTAAATCAAATCAATGGGAAAATCTGATTAAAAACACGCGTATAGAAAACCTAGTCTAATTATAAAGTATGACGTACTCCAATAAATCTAATAATACATAATGACTAAATCTAACTAAACTAATTGGTGTTTGTGCTGAGGGCAATGATTTGGTGCAGGCGGATTTAAAGTTTTTTTTTTGTAGCACATGGTAATCGCGGGATTTTTAAATGGTTGGACTTATGTTACAAGCTGCAGCACAGTGAATCGAGACGTGATTTTATTTTAGCATTTTGAGAGAATTTAGCTATTTGAGGCCGAAAAAACGCGCGATCTGATTTACAACAATTTGGTTCAGTCGTGAGGCACTCAACATTGTTTTTTTTTCTTTTTTTTTTACGTTTTTTTTTTGTTAACGTTGTCTGCCTTAAGCCTGGGATGATATTGTATATTTTTTAATTTTACATGAATATGTTTCGATAAAGACCTAAAAGAATAAAGAACGGAGTAAAACTGCTTGAGATTGATACATGTACTGTGATTTGTATACTGCTTATTTGTACACTGATAGTTGTTTGCCAATATTCAAAAAGTATAAGATATTTACCCCACCGTGTATGTATATTAATGAGACAGCAGTGTTCGTGAAATGTAGCTTACACTTATTTGAAACATTGAAGTCGAAACGCGGTAATAATGAAATTTGTGCCAATGCTTACAACAGCACTTTATACCAAAAGTTTTCTAGGCACCAAGAATTTACAACAAAATCCCGAAGACTATAAGAAAAAAGTATTTAAACAAATATTTAAAAAACGGCATAGTTACTATTCTTCTAAAGAATACCTAGATAATGATGATGATAATGTAAACTAAGTAGAGTAGATGAAATTTATGAAAATTTTGTTAATACTTGCCAAATAAGAAATGTTTTTTTTCTTTCTAATAGTTTATATTATGTAAAAAAACAATTATGACTGAAATAATTTTGTAACTATAGTTTTTAAGAAATAGTTTATAAAAATTGAATACCTAGGAATAAGAAAATTTATTAAGAAATAATTTATGGTAGATAGCTGCTCATCTTTTAACAAAATTTAAGTTTGTTAATTTTCTTTTAAAATTTGTACGCCGCTGATGGCAAAACATAGAGATCTCAGAACTATATATTTACACCTTTACACATACATGTTTAGCAAAAAAAAACTTTGACTTTGCATATATACTATTTGCAGTCTTACGCCATTAAGTTATGTGTTTACAGTAAGGATTTGTAAAGAAATTAATACAAGATCCAACTTTTATGTTAAAAAAAATATACTTTTTGATAAATTTACTAACTGCACTTGAAAAATTTAAACTAAGGCAAGAAGTTCTATGAAAGAGCATGGTAATGAGGTGAATAATAATAAATATATATTGAGTATGAAAGGATTCGGACCTACTGTAATCGCCGAATAGGGTAGATACAACATATACATAAACAAATATAAGGAATGCGATTAAACGAATCAACTATCTATACAACAGAACTATATACATTTATAGAACAGTTACTGAATTTTGAAATTATTGGAAAGATTATTTGACCTTATCACGCTCATTTTATAGTTAATAATAATTTTGAAGGTTCTCTCTACAAGCAATAATCAACGAAAAATCAAGGCTGCATAATTTTTTTCAGGAATTTCAAATATTGCAGAAAGCATTTTCCATGCTCCATTGATTTTCTCCGACATTAACGCGGATCATATATTATGGTACATTTTGTCTGCCACGGTGGAGTATGGCAGTGGAACTCTCTATTAGTTGAATTTTTTTTTCTGACTAATGGGAGGCCTACCCTAAACCTGGGAAGCCATGGATGAGGTCTACGATGGAATGAGCATGCCCAAAAGAAATGCATGTTGCTTAGGTTTATTTTTATTTTAGAGGCCAACAGATTATGTAAGTTTTAATACGGTTCATGACAAGGTCAAAAATAATACTTGTACAAACAATTAAATAAATAAGTATATTAAATAATTTTTCGAAATAATTTTTTCGTTTTTTGTTTGATTTGCAATATTAATTATTACTACAAGGATTTTGAGTGTTTTTTTTTTGTTTTTTTTTTTGCATACTTTAAAAAATAATTATTTGTGCTCCAAAGAAAATCCGCCTGCGTGTAGGTAACGAACGGAAGTAGCACTAGTTGGCTGTTGCTATCTATTTTTATAATTTTCACTGGATTATGTACATAATTTAATGTTATGTTTAATAATACTTAGACTCTTACAGTAAAAATTAGATAACACCTACTCTGTAATCAACTCAAATATATCTCTGTACAACACAATAATAATTTGAAAAATTTATACCTTAAATTCATTCGTTTTTTTCGTTTGTTTTTTCATTTTATGTTCCTGTGATTGTGAGAGTTCAATTAATAACTCTTTTCAGAAGAGCTGAAGACGGTGTAAACCCCCTTACTAACTTATTTTGTTTTATTTTTTTTGAAGCCGCCAGAATCCATTACGTTTGTGAAGTATTGCCACTTAATCTAAAAAGGTCCTATATAATTATGAATTTAAGATATTAATTTTATCAAATGTTTAACTAAATACATTTAATTGATTTGGTCCTCTGCTAAATTGTTATATATTTCTTCGGGAGTGTGAACGATATAAATAAACAGATGTATTTCCGCCATAACCTACTCGCTCTCCTAACCTAGACCTATTTTATTTAAAAAAAATAATGCAAATATTTGACGCAAATTAAAAGTTACATCTTCAATCATTTTCAACCTTCGATCGAGAATACATTATATTCAGGAAAACTGAAAAACGGTACAAAAATAAGGCATAAGGCCCTTTTGTTGGGCAATCGAAAATATAAGTTGTTTCAGTAAAAAAATATTTGTTTTTCTTCCAAAATGTATTTATTGTCAAGCTTAAGGCCCGTTTGTTTTTACATTTTAAGAGTCCTAAACATTAATTTATCGCAAACGTAGTTGTTAGAGTAATAAGATTCCTAAATCTAAAGTTCATGGTATCTCAATTTTGTTTCATTGTTCTATTCTATCAATTGTAGACAGTAAGAGCAATGAGTTTTTGCCCGTGATCCTTTATTTAGAGTATTCTCGATCGTAGGTTCAAACGATAGAAACATTGTTTTTATAACTTTTAATTCAAATCAAAAGCAAAATTAAATGCCCGATATGGCAGTGAAAACACTACTGAACAGACGCTGAATGTGATGATAATAATAATACCTAAAATTATGCATAATTATTGTAATTAATAATCATGGGTAATGACCAGAATTGTGGCGACTGCCGACTTACAGTACGATCTAATTCGTTCAAAGACAGACTAGGCGGAAACACTAAGGGATACCATCACGAGAAGACCTACAGTCAGCCTTGTAAGACGATAGGCTAAGGCACATGGCGGATGTACAAAAAAAAATCAAAATCATCTAAGTAGATAGATGTTTTTGATTTTTTTCTAAATGATGTAGCTACAGAAATGAGGATAACCTCAGTCATGGATGGTGGTAGTCTGAAGAATATAGTGGATTTACTCTACTTTTATGTGTTTGGAGTATTTTCTCAACATTGTAGCTCATAGGCCATGTTCAACAACGGGTTAACATGATGTACTGTTGTTAACCTTGAGATCTATCCTTAGTTATGGATGGCGAAAAACTGAGGAAGATAGTGGTTTTCCTCTACTCTTAGAGTTGGTGGATTTACTTTACTTTTAGATGTTTTCAGGAGTATTTGTAGCAGTAAACAGAAGGCCTTTGTTAGTTTACACGTTAACTTGATGTTTTTTAGTTAATCCTAAGTGCGTCGTAGTCTAAAACCCGTGATGAGGTTCATAATTAGTTACACTTGCATGCAAAAAAAATCGTGACCCACCTCGTGGTCTTCAATTTGAAACAAGATAACTCATTATAAAATTCATATAGCAATTAAGTACCTTATTTTGTATATAATACTAAAACCTTCCTGAATGTGCATAGTACTTAAGTGAAAGAATTATCAAAATTTATTCTTATTTTTTTTTAAGAAATTGTGACTGTAAAACAGACGGCTCGAAAATCTGTGAGCCAACTGGTCGGCCGATATTTCTGCACCAACGTGTATACCCAAGTCGATGGGTTCCGCCTAGCCTGTCAGAAAGCCACCAGACGCTAACTATAGTCGTTATATATTACAGCAATCAGTGGTCACATCTCCGATCACTGTGTAAAAGCACGTGAATGCCAACGATACCAAACGATACGTAAAGTGAACTATCAATACTTAACGTAACCGACTATCAATACTTAACGTAACCTATCATTATCATCATCATTCGATAACATACCGTAAAGGTTACTATGGAAACAGCATTAAAGCACGCTACTGGTTTACGCCAGATTCCCCATCGTGAGACAGCTTTTATTTGAAGAATAAATGTGGGTGTGAACACTTTCTTATTTCTCATATTAAAGTTATCTGACGTATGAAAAATCGAATTCATAATTTCTTAATGTTACTGGTGGATTTGACCTAATCTGAGTAAGGCTTGTCCTGCGCTTCATACACTTTTTACTCGAGAAAATGTTTATTCGCAGTACGAGACTTACTCGAGTTCGTTTCAATCCACCCCAACAGTGCTATGTACATTATTTACAGGTTAGGTGCAGTTTTATTGCAGAAAGTCTTTCGAGATCTATCTTCTATGCTCCACTATTTTCCTCTGACACTTACGTGGTTTATATATGGTACATTTTGTCTACCAAACCACAGTGGAGTATGGTAGTGACCTCTGTCTGCAAGCCAGGCGTGCTGTCGAGTATACCGGGATTGGTATTTAATTAGCACACAGTGCATGTAAGATTCCAAGGTGGTCCTGTGTTTGAACCGTTTCTCAACATAGTAGCTCGCTTAACTAGCAGGGGACGGGTTGGCGATACAAAATGACAGCTCAAAGCGGCGATCTGATCTCGGTATGTGTGAAGACGTAGAGATCGGTTGTAAAACGTAATCCCCAAAGAATTATTTGAAATTATTATTTTAATTGCTGATGTTGAAATTATTTCAGTTTTAGGATTTATTTTCCAACTAATAAGAGCGGAGACTAGGTGGTTCAAAATCTTAAAACACATTGACCCTAAACTAACTAGTTGTAGTTGATAGCAACGGATGCGAGAGATTTAAGAAACCGGTCAAAGCCCTTATACGGTGCGTAGGTCTGGGTATGGTCAGTGGGGAAATCGGTGGTAGTCCATTCAACAAATCCAGGGTCAGGGTGTGAGGGATCGATACTAGTACGATGTCCAGTTTACATAATTCAGTTCAGAATCGGTTGAGGTAGCTCGAAGTCCATTAAGTAAGCCAATTGTCTGGAGAGTTCTTTTACAAACAGATCAAGTCCTTTAAACACGGCGAGGGTTTGGGTTTCTTATTGCTCATATCGGTCGAAACCATTAAAAACATTGCAAGGGTCGGGCTATTACAATCCAGTTGAAATCGGTCGAAGTCCAGTTAACAGAACCACGTCCAGTTCATTACGAGCCAGGTGAAAACGGTCAAAGTCCAGAAAACGGCGCGAAAGTCAGAGTATGGTACAACGAACGAAGCCATAGTTCCGGTTTTTGATCGGTCGTTGTGTTCACGATATCCGTCGGAGTCCACTAAACAAAGCTTGGGTCACGTTATTATAAACCAGTTGAAATCTGTCGAAGTCCAGTAAACGTAGCGTGAGTCAGCATATTTGCAATGGATTCTAATTTACATGAGGTATATGATTGACCAAAAACTATATTTTACGATTTTGCAAAAAAATATTATTATTTATTTTGTCCATGTATATTCTTTCTTTATTGTAAATACTCAAACTCGAATTTTTTTATGTAAGTAATATTTGAATTTTGGAAAGTCACCTACGAATTTAAATTAGTCTGCCTGTTTAAATTTACCTAAACACTACATTATCTAAAAATAATATTGTTCAAACAATTTTGATATATTGGAAATGAATTTTGACCGTGCTGCTATTTTAGATGGTAATAAATCAAATTGTCAACGCCAAACCGTCAAACAAACTGCAATGAAAACAGCATCTAACCGCCAGCTAACTAAGGTTCTGCCTACCTCCATATTATGGCTACATTCGGGTCGTCTTCTATGATTTGGTCCAGGGTCGGAAGGTCGATGCGCGCGATGCAGCAGATCTCATCAACGCAATGGCGTCCATTGAAAAGTCTACGGATCCCTAAGATTGGATCCACGCGGTTGTTAAACCCGTTGGAGCGTGGTGGGTTCCGTATAAATACTGGGTACCTGCGAAGAAATGAGATTTATTTTTCAGTTTTTTGTTTAATTTATAATACTACTAAAGAACTGGTTTACCAGTGTCAGTAAAGGTTGACGTCATTAGTGTCAGAGTTCTTATGATTCATCATTCGCGAAAATTGTTAATTTGACTGTCTCTTAGGTCGTGTGGTCGCAAGTGCGACTGCTGAGCCGGAGGCCCTGGGTTAGATTTCCGGGTCGGGCAAAGTGTAGAAGGCGAAGAAAAGGGTTTAGTGGCGCAACTTGGGAGAGGCTTATGCCCAGCATTGGGCTGCGAAAGGCTGATATGATTGATATTGATGTTCCCAGCTTCTCTGAATAAGTGACCAATGTAATGCAATACCTTTTCAGGCATTTGATGAGTCCATGTAGCTGGGCATACACGACAAGGCGTCGGATGTCGAATGTAAGTCCGGGTGATGAGGAGAACCGCTCGCATACGGTCCTCAAGGTCGTGCCTTGCTGCAGAGCGCACAGGATCTCTAGTACTTCGGAGATTGTTGCCTGGGAAGAAAGCAAGATTCTGTCAGAGATTAGGGTTGTTCTTAGTAAAATTATATTTTTTGGTGAGATTTTAAGAAACGAATGCTAAAACGTTATTTTGTTTATTTTTTTGTTGTAAAATCTGAAAAACGCATAGTTTCTAGAGTCGATACTTACAAATATGTTTTTGGAATCTTTACATTTTTATAACAGTTTTGATCAAAAGAAAACCAAGAGGTTGAGTTTTATACTTTTCCTCTTAAAGTTGTTCCCTAAGCTGATGATCGATAGTGTATTGCAATTCAAGGCTGTGGACAACTCTCCGGTGGATGTGGCCCCGTACATTTAACAACATGTCTTACAACTTGTAATGTTCCACTGTTGGGCAAAGGATACTCCTATATATTTCATCCTCTCTCAGCCACCCATTGTCTCACGACTACCAATGATTCCTGTTTTGAAGAAAAACTAAATCTGATTAATACCTTTTCCTTAGCCTCGTTGCCCTTGCCGAGGAAGGATAAGCAGGCCTTCTGCAGCTCAAGATCACTGAACAGGCGACTGAGGTTGGGCGTCGCGCGGTACATGTTGGTGAACTTCAATACCGGGAGGAGGGTCACCTGTACAATGAGACAGTGGAAATTAAACGAGGAATATTCAGTAGTATAAAGAAATTTATAGAATATTCATATGAAGCCCAAACCGCGGCCAAAAAGCTGGGCATCCTTAATAGAGTGAAGCGATGCTTCACGCTTGGACAGCTGTTAACACTTTACAAAGCACAAGTCCGATCCTGCATGGAGTATTGCAGCCACCTATGGGATGGCTCGGCTAAATACCAACTAGCCGCGCTTGACTCGGTGCAACGCAGAGCTGAGAGGCTGGCGACGTAAAACTGGTGGATGCCAACGCGTGGAACGCGCACAGCCAAGGAGTGGAACTTGTGGGTAAGCTGGCTCCATCGGCGACTCTGTTTCTGTCACCTCTGACCTAGACTAGAGTCAAGAGCAAACCCATCTTAAAAAAAGAGAGTTTGTATAAGCCCTAACCTAATCAAAAACGTATATAGGGTTGTTTTTGTATTTTTATGCAGGTACCTGTTTCTTTATGTTCGAATGCAAACAGAAAGTATGGTACTATTTTACCGATACATTGCTATTTGTTTTTTGAACTTGTATGTTAATGCAGGCTAGAATGGTGGGAGCCTCGGGTTACCTAGGTCAACATGAGGTGATATGGTAGTACCTAGTGCGGCCATATGACATTGTGATAGAAGTAGTTTTATTTAACTTAAATTAACTTTTAAAGGGTTTTATGTATTACACCCATAGACGCTGTTTTATTTCTGTCTATGATTAGAGACTTAATCGAGTGGTCTGTGTGCAATGGGTTATTCCCAAAATGATTAAATCTGCTACAAGTTTTTTGTTTCTGAAGGACGGGGGTTTATTTGTATAGGAACGTATTAATTTTCTTTATCATTCTGAAGGATCACATCTCCTAAGTGTAAGTTTTTAAACTTGAAGGTAAAGAAGTAACTTACCACTCCGTAGTAGACCAAGTTCTGTATACAGGACTTGACGAGGGTCTTCTCTACGTTGGTGTCCGAGGCGATCTTGGACACGTGGTTGTACCCGTCGATGTAGGGGAGAAGCTGGAATTTTCGATTATCAATTTGTATTTAGTAACGACCATCAATCACATTATAAAAATACTGGTAGTCCCAAATAAATGCGTTATTTTTTTGCTTTTATTATTATACTTAGCATTATTAACCCACAGCTCGGGCACAAGCCTGCTCTTTTTGAGGCAGAATGGGCAGTTCTCAATCACGCGAGCCCAGTGTCGGTGGATGTCGTTTGTCTTCGAATTTGCGATCCTAGGACATACATGTTTCCTGACGGCGTCTTTCACCGTGTTGATTTGAGAGCAGTGTTGATGAAATAATTTTCACAAACTAAAGTGCTGTCTGGACTCGAACCGACGGCTGCCTACAACTCTGGGCCATTCTCACAGTCCTGGACCGACTCAATTTCGATTGCTATCGTCACGCTAGGAAGATAAACAACAACCTGTTGTCGACGTGAAACCTACCTGTCTAGTTGTTAAATCCCAGTCAGCTTCCATGTCAATCTCGAAAGGCTCTTCATCATCGATGTCGAGGTGTTCTTGACTCTGGATGGTCTCAGAGCCCTCGGGCGGGGCTGTACGCCGTGGTCGCCCGGGTCGCGGCAGGCCTACGGACGCAATCAGCACCGGGACGTGGTGGTCGAAGACAGGTGGAGGGTCTTTGCGCACTTCTAGCACTTTCAGGTGCATCACGGTGTCGCCTTCTGTTGGGTTACGTTGGTGTTACTTTTGAATTGCTTTTCCGCTGATTACTGCTAGCAATTATTTTTACGAGACGAAGCCCAAAGGAAGGGTTATTGAATTTGCTTGTGTCCATTTGCGCAAGGATGAAGTGTGTATCCTACTATACACCTCTGTCAGCCTATACTTTCGAGAAATACTAGCGTGACGTTATGACATCTATATTTGTTCAACGAGTAACATAACACAAAGAAAATTAACTAGGTACCGGTTGAGTTTTGAAAACAATAATTGAATGTCAAATTAAGACAATCATGATTAATAGTCGAGTGCAATTAGACAGACGATTTCCTGATATTTGCGAATGAATTTTTAGTCACTTCACTCGTAAATATGGTTTATGGTTAGCTTGAACATTCTATCGTCCAGTTATCTGTATAAAAGTATCAGTTACCAATGACAAAAAAAAACTTAGTTTCTGTATTCAGTGTTTTTTTTTTAAATTAAGAAAAGGGTTTAAAAAAAAGAACTAAAATATTTAGGGGTTTGCGTTTGGTTTGTGGAGCATTTCGTCGACAACAATGAACAAGAGAACAGACCAAATTGGCGTTAAATGGATGCACACTGGTCCCACTATTACGCCACAATATAAATTCGGCGAAAATCAAGTCATTCATAAACGCAAAAAAAAATTAGTATACAGACAGCGTAGGCCCGACAGTAAGTCGTTGCTTACTCCAAAAAGAAGATCAAAACATTAACAATAGTTAACAATCATCTAAAATCGTAGCAGTTGTAGGAAATATCACATTTTACTGGTGAGAGAACAATTATTTTCGAGGGAGTGCAACAATATAATAAACTACATAAATGGGTAATGAGCGCGAACTTGTTTAATATTTTCAAAACGAAATAAAAAATGACATACTGAATGATCAAACAGTACTTTAAACAAACTTGGCCTACTGCTGCGTTGCTTTTATTTTATTGTGGCACCGGGTTCGCGTTCCTTATCTGTTATTGTTTGCGACCACGGTAATTATTTCTTTTGCGCCGGATGTGAAAAGTTTTAAGCTTTGTTTCGTTAAAGTTATTGCATACGAAATTAATGAACTGCTAAGAAGAAAAACATTACCTGCTTAGTTTGTTTGTCAAAGTTCATGTAATACTATATTTCAAGTTCCAAAAATGTTCTGAACAAGTGAAATTTTTTATTGAGAAATTGATGTCTTTAACCATAAATCCAAAAAGTCACGGCGGCGAATTTCTTTTTTTAATTTTGTTCTCCACTACTCTAGAAATACAAACCTATTACAAAAAAAAAAAACGCGAAATTGCAAGGTTTCCTCGTTGAAATTGCATATTATCCGTTCGTTGTTTGTATCATAATAAAGCGAATTTTAGATAAATTAAAGTTTGGAAAGTCATAAATAACGAGATTAACAGAAAAAAAATACGTAACTCAAGCTATACATTAGATACAGCATGTGGTCCTAAAAACTCAAATCAGGAAGTAGCTCAAGATTTTGTATATTTATTTACCGATATACCGTTCAAAACTACGGAGGCTCTAAATTCCTCACTTGAAGTCTCAATGGCTTTATTAACGAACGTAGGCTGCCCGGCTGAATTTAAATTTAAACACATAAACCCTATGAAAGTTATAAAGCTTTCCGGCAAATAAAAATCAAACTGACTGAAGATCTATGGGGAATGTCTATCAAAGTTTGTACATCCATAGTTGAGACTATAGCACCATACTTAGCTTTAATTTTTAATTTATGTGTGGACCAAGGAGTTTTCCCTGATTTAATGAAATACAGTAAAGTCATACTCTTTTCAAATCCGGGGACAGTAAAGATACTAATAATTATAGACCTGTATCCGTGTTGCCAGTTTTTAGCAAGGTGTTTGAAAAGGTAATGCTTAATCAAATGCTCAATCATTTTAACACTAACAAAATTTTACACGATCAACAGTATGTTTTCAGTATGGTTTTAAGGGACGTTGTACGACTGACGCCGGTGTAACCTTATTAAAGCACATATTTGCTGCATGGGAAGAGTCCCAAGACGCCATTGGTATATTTTGTGACCTCTCCAAAGTATTTGATTGCGTTAATCACGATACATTACTTTAGAAACTAGAGCATTACGGACTAGGTAAACTTGAACTTGGTTTGGTAAAATCTTATTTGAGTGACAGGCAACAGCAAGTTCAAATAAATGGAGTTAATTGACAGGGTTTAAAAGCAAAAATGGCGGTTCCGCAAGGCTCAATATTGGGTCCTTTCCTCTTTCTAGTATATATTAATGATCTACCCTATTTACTGAAAAACGAACCTAAGAATATGGTGTTATTTGCTGATGACACTTCCCTAATTTTTAAGATAAGTCCCTAATTTTTAAGTAGACGGGCCTAAAATCTAGACGACGTGAATGATGCCCTACTTCAGGTTCATAATTGGTTCACAGCAAACAATTTAGTATTACATGAAAAAAAAAAGACTAATTGCTCTACCGAATGTTAAAAGTAATGATTGTGAGATAGTATTGAATAAAGAGAAACTAGATTTCGTCGATAAAACGGTTTTTCTGGGGATTACGCTGGATTCGAGGCTACAATGGGGTTCTCATTTAACATCCCTTGCGGGGCGACTGAGTTCGGCAGCATATGCTGTTAGAAAAACCCGTCAATTCACTGATGTAGATACCGCAAGACTGGTCTATTTTAGTTACTTCCATAGTATAATGTCTTAAGGCATTTTGTTATGGGGACGGGCTGCAGACATCGAGTCTATTTTTATTCTCCAAAAAAGAGCCATCAGAGCCATGTATGGTCTCCGTCGGCGCGATTCTCTAAGGGAACTGTTTAAGGACATTAACATTATGACGGTACATAGCAAATAATACATTTATGAAAACATAATGTACGTTAGAAAAAATCTGCATCTTTTTTAAAAAAGAGGTGACAGACACAATTACAATACTAGAAATAGGGATCAATTAGTTAAGCCAGGCTTCTCTTCTTTCATGGGGTGCTGTTTGAGATGCTATAATAAAATTCGCACACTTTGTAAGCAAGCATTTTACAAGTTGGGCGATTATATCGCTGATAATAATGATTGGCTCAATGCTGGCCCTGCTCCACAAGGACAGGGGCGCATAAATTGATAGCATTAAATAGTATTGTTGGGGCAACTGAAGTTTATTCAACTGTCTTTGCATTGTATAAATTCAATCTTTTTAGTATTATATAGTCGCATTGTCTATATTGTGTGAGTACTATGTACTACTCGTAGAAAGCTATCATTCACTGGAAACCTACTTCTTTTCTCGACTTGAAAATGCCCTGGCGGTTGAGAATATGTCATGCTCACTCAAATGTCTCGCTGATGGTGGCGTGTGTGTCGGGTCATTTACTTCCCTTCAAAATGGTTGAGTTGAATGATGGCTGATCCATGCGTCATGTACGTGATCGGGCGCTGTCAGTTGTGACTGGTCATCTCTTAGTTGCCACGGTTTATTTGAACTAATTATTTTGTTTGAATTGTCTTTTTTTATTATTTGTACTATGGACACGTTTAACGTGCACGTCTTTTTACATAATGTACCATCTCAACAGGAATGATGTATCCAAGGTTTTTGTAACAACATTATGATTTAAAAGAGTGTCCACGGATTTTCTTGCCCATTCTTCTCTATAGAGATCTACGCTTTGGAAAGGCAACTACAGTACTTTCACAGTTATTATGTGTTGTGACTAGGTCTGTAGCATAATTTTTATTGCTGTTTTTGTTTCGACATTTCAAAAGTGCCTGTAATTGGCCTACTTGAAATAAATGCCTTGATTTTGATTGATTGACCGAAAAAACTTCGAAACAAGCCCCGATATCTCCGAAATTGTACATCGTTTTGACGTAATATTTATACCAAAATAATCTTCAACATTTACGTATACTATATATTTTTTTAAATCGCTACTATTGTTTTTTTTAATTAATTAAATAAAAGTACAATATATTTCACTGCGCCATTCACTGGCCATCTGTGCTCAGTATTGCGCAATCGCTTGTTGTAGTCGGATCTATGTCAGTTAATTTCTAAACTAAAAATATGATAATTGACAGGACCGAATAAAAAATATTAGTTACATTTGTATCTTTTATTTACTTAATCAGGTTGCAACCATACTATTTATTTATTTACGTACACATAAAAGATTTGAGACAGAAATATTTATCTGTCTAATATCGATACAGAATTCGATGGTCAAAAGTTATTGTTTAGTTTTCAAAGAAATCTGTTTCATTGTGGTCGGCTTTTACTTCCTGATAATTATTTTAGTAAACGATCTAAACCAATGTAGACCAGTATGCTACGGATGTCGGTTAACAATCGATTACTGCGTATCAATTAAAATATTTATTTATTATTATTGCTTATTTCAACACTTTAAGATTCTTAAATACCTAATGAAAAATATACCTATTAAAACAAATTATAATTCATAACATTAAAATGTCACATCGAAAGTTTTTCCATCCAGCGAACTCCATCTTAAGCAATCATGTATTATGGAAGATCAAGATCGTTTAGTCGCCATACTCGCACTATCATGGTGCGAGCGAGTGAATAGAAATGAAAGAAAGTATCGCTCGGGAAGCTCGCCACCCGCTCACTGCGTAAAATACCTAAATAAGCGTAACGCCGAAATGTAAGAGGGCTCTTAAAAAGACCTCTAAAAATCCAACTACTATAAACTTCGTCCCGCCTTATTGAGTTATTGTCTTATTGCACTCGACTATAAGCTGATTCTTTCAGACACATGTACCAGCTTTAAAGCCTATTACCATTAACCGGGGTAATTCATTAATCCAACCAGTCAATCCATTCATCAACATTCCGAGCTGCTACTGGGTAAATTTCTTAAAAGCGAATACAAAGAAAACCCAACAAAACTACCCAACCTGCGAAACGAACCCGGGACGTCTGACTTTCACGCTCAGCAATTGCGCTTGCGATTACTAGACAAATTAAATATTATTGTTGGGAAATATTTATACCATAATCGTCCAATAACGCGTTCTGTCTGTGAGAGGGAGTGTGCTTTTGTGTGGTGGGTACCATGCGGGCCCCGTGCGGGTTGGTTATCAAAATATTCGAATAAAGTTAATTTATAAGACCACTTTACCTATTTCTATTACACATTTTTTACGCAGAAAATAAGGTTCACCAGAACACAATGACATGTGCCTAGAATACATACAACGTAAAGATAATTTTACGCCAATAATTGTACGATTGTAAAACTTGATCTATATGTACGTGTGTACGTAATTATTGTTGAACGTAAACGTACTTAATCAGTCGGTATTCATCACGCTATTCAGATTTTTTTTTGGTGATACTAAGGGCACATGGTTATATAGTGACAAATAAAGTATTATTTACACTAATTAATGAACTTGTATCTAATTAAAGCGGTCGACGATTTCATTCAGTGGATTCTGATTTCTGAATCAAAACAAAGATTGGGCGCAAAACGTTCAGAATCAATAAATAAAACAATGATGTTTGTCAATGCCTAGTCCGATGCGTAAGTGCTTGAACTGCGTAATAAAACAATAACAAGATGCAAACAGCGAGTAATCAATGCCTATAAAATCTCGCTTTGCAATATTTAAAACATAAGCAATAAGTAACTATCAGCAAGCCGGTTAACTCCAGGGTGGAAAATGACTCTAAATATGTATAGTTCCTCGAATCATCACCGCCATCAGCTTTTTACAATCCCGTCATTAACTCAACTCTCTCATTAAATTATTTCAACTCTAATCCAGCTGCTACCAGCCACCCAGCGAAGATCGTCGCTCCAACTAGCCTGAGGGCATCCTAACTTAGGTACGCTTCCAAAAATATAATCTTTCACTTGCATAAACTGCCCAAATAAACCATAACAGAGGTGATTCACACATGTTAGGACAGGCGTGTAGCATGAATAAGCTCAGATCGTGCGGCAAAATCGAATGTATATTTTCCTGGCAATTGTCCTGGTATTCCGAAATGACAATTCCCCAAATACTAGATGAAAACCACTATCTTAATCTTCATAATATTTCAGCAATAATATTCGCTTTGCTTAAAATTGCTATATCCACAGGAAGCCAAACTCATTACAATGACATGCAAAACGATTGCATCCAATGTCTGTCCCTCTAGCATTTCTAATGACTATTTCCTAATTAACAAACTTGGGTACATCAAAGCAAAATCCTAAATGATATCGACGTATAAAATAACGTTCGTAATTAAAAGCACAGCTCCCCCACGGCTTCATCCTATCATTACGCGAGTACGCGTTACACGGCACCCCATACACAAAATCAATCAAATCTGTCTAGACATCGCGGGATCAAAGCATCGAAAATTCCGGACTGTCGCATTCATAACATGTGAATAACTATAGATGGACTGCAGACAACCCTCACACCCTACCATCCCTCACCCTAAAATGATTACCTTCCCGTTTTATTTTGTAGTACCAATATCAGAGCTAGGTACATTCGGTTCCCCCTTTATTGGGCTCTCGCTCGCACTTACTAAATCGATCGATCCTATGCAGTCCCCCTGTCTGTCTGGCTAGGGTGACTTTGATGTACAATAATGCAAACATTTATAGATGTTTGTATTCGCAAATGGCGGACGTAGGGCGCGGCACGGCGGGTTACGCGTGTTACACGAGCTGGCGTGTAATACTTACCGACAAGCGTGGCTTTCCTGTGGGTGTTCAGGTCGTGAAGAAGATGCGCTAGAAGGGTCGGCAGCTTACTCGATCCGCTCGACACGAACCGAGTCTCTTCCTCCATGATAGTCTGTTAAAGAAATACCATTGTTAAGCAAATTGTCTACCAACTTAGGTAAATAGTCCGTCCATTCGGATCACAACTGTGATTCTTTAGCAGTTTTATGGAACCGCTATAACACGGCAAATTCATGTAGGGTGGACATTTGCTTAACAATAAATTTCCCTGGCGATAGGCACATTCTTTCTAAAAACTACATACTTATTATACGCGCTCTGGACGTGGCAGTTGCGGACACCAGCCCTTTAAACATTACAATCTACATTTTCTCAAAAATATAATGAACACTATCATGAACACTGTAAAAGGGGTTATTTACCATGTTTACTACTTATTTTGAGTTATTTACTACGACGCTGTTGCAAGCACCATGATGATCACGGATAAACTGAAGTTATTGCGGGTGGGTGTTTATGAGCAGAAAAATCGGTCTACCCTCTTTCTTGTTCGTTTTTTGTGTTCGGTACCGGCACTGTAATTTTCCGTAGTATTCGATCATAAAACCCTAGACAACAAAATCAGCATTCATGTTGCACCTGGTACTAGCGTGACGGACCACGTGGTTTCGGACGCGTCCCCACGCCGCGTCGGCCATTTCGAGCGCGATGCACGCACGTGGTCGCAAAGTAACGCGTACGTTCGTGGGCAGCAGATTTATTTTACTTCAGACTAACTAAGAATGCTGCTTTTAACTTTATGATTATAATTAAATGCCTAAACCGACCTAACCTAACCTTATTAAACCGGTCGGCGATGTTTTGAGTACTGATTTTTTATTGAATTTAATTAAATATTCATTCAATCGAATCTCCTTTATGAATTTTGTGAATAAGGCATACTGACAAATGGCGAAAATGGGAAAGATGTCTTTCTAATCAGACCGAAAACTCATCAATAATGTGACTTTGTTTTGTTGTCTAGAGGTGAAACGAGAACAGACGAAATAAACGTTAGGGTCAAGGTTCCTTTCTAAGTCTGCCTTTGTTAATACAGATCTGATATATTGCGACCTAGCGCCGCCCCTGGGTTGCGCGGTGAGAACCGTCGAAATCGAATTTAGTTCATGCCCTCTTGGGGTAGAAAGTTTATGAACACATGTGTTACTTCTGTATGCCATCAAAATAGCCATGGTCATCTTTTAACTACTCTATGAGGAATTCAGCATGGTGATGTGAAAAGGCAAATGTTTAAATTAACCCTGTTTGAAAGCGAAAATATGGCAAATTACTAGCTCGAAAATATGCCTTTTCGCTAACACTCTGATGTTGTATTTAGACAGATATTCTATGTTAGATGTTAACTCAGTTAGGAAAACATAATGAAGACGAAGAACTAGTTGATTTCGATGGCTGACTCTCTGGCACCTTTGATAAATGTGTAGTAGTGATATGCCTCTGGGGGAAAATAATAAAGACAAAGTACCAAAGTACTTACCATTCGATCTTGCTGGCTGACTTGCTGGCACCTTTGCTAATATGTTCAAACAGAGCTTATGAATGTCAAATTACTTACTAGATGTTCTCCGAGCTTCTTGACTACGGGCTCGTACTGCACTGTCTTGGACCAGCTGTCGCACACGAAGCAAAGGTTGAATAAGTAGACATTTCTCTCATATCTGGGGTTGTCGATCCGTATTGGGTAGCCCACTATCTTGTGACCGAGGGCATTTCTGAAAAATAATATGGTATTAGTATTTGTAACTAAGTTACAATTATAGTTTTCAAGTTCATATTTTAGACAAAGCACTTCATATTCCACATCACATAGTTGGAAACATAAAATAATATATAGACCAAATAACGTAAAACAATATTATAATCCATTCAAATAACACTGACACTACACCAGAATTTAAATCCCTGATTGAACTTTAGTGAGTGAAAAATGAAAAAAGTAATTAGTAAAAGTATGTGCAAGTACTTACATAGTCATTGTACATTTCTGGATTTGTGGTTTTGGAATGATGTAGGCACTTATTGAATCAAACACTTCCTTGGAAATGTAGTCTTCAGGAAACTATGGACAAAGTAGACAGAACACTTAGTTGGAGACATGTGCACTGCTCGCTGGCTGAGGACAGTGTGAGCAGACAGGGGAGGGGACTGCTATGCAAGCTTCACCCTAACTTCGTTTAAAATGGCCGCTGTCTAGACGGGGGGGTCCGCGCGCGTGTCCACAAGTACGCCGCTACTATAGCGCTGTCTAGACGCACTACCTACGTACAGGTATTCATACACCGCCATTCGATCAATAATCCACAGATCAGCATATACTATCTATGCATGGCGCATCTACGTGTGCACCACGTATAAACTATATATGCGCACTCATCAAATACGACTCTTAGAGTGAAAATTACACGTTAAACATAGAAAAAAACTGCAATTTGACCTTACAATAATAGTGAGTCATACCTGACACGATATTTTCGGGCCTGCCACTGGATGGAACTCGCCGAGGAATATGCACCTGATAGGACCTTCTCGTCCGCAACCCTCGTAGTAACGTGTCTCCATCATTTTAGTGGTCATCAAGCTTATTTTGCCGTCCTCATACTCTAACTGGCTCAGTACGTTCAGACGACGTTCCACTTGCATTTGATAACACTTAACGGCGTATCATAATATGAAAATAGACGTAAACAAAAAATAACACATAAAATAAGTTTAAATTAAACTAATACAGTACTGTTTTATTATTTATCTTGGTGAACGTGCGGACATTTTTGACGTTTTGTTTGAATGAATTGTTGAATGACAGACCGAAAGCTGGAATGAAAACAATGAACGATTCCTTTATTTTCATAGTAGGTCTTTCCTTTAGGTCAATCCCTTGGTTCAAACAATAAAAACTTTTCTTTGGTTCAACCAACATACAAACTTGAAATTACAAAAATATGTAACACGTGACATTTACGAAATAATTCTTGCTTGATTAAAATGCGCTTTAAAAATATTACCAACAGTGCTGCCATCTTTTGTAAACTCTTAAAATGAAGTAGGTAGTTTTCCTGTGAGCTTTTCCTGCTACGTATCTTTTTTACCTAAAGGGAATCAGAGTTAAAACTTTAAAAAATCTCCTTTTACAAGTTTGACTATCAGACATCGTTATAAAAACATGGAGGTGTTAAATAAGTTCTCATAACGGGGTTTGGAGCCCTAAAGAACGACTGTCTCTTGCAAAGAGCGCTATAACTTGGTCAACCTAGTTAGTTATGGTTACTGCAAGATGGCGTTGTGTGGCGTTGTGTGTGGCGTTTGTACAAATATCATTACTAGGTTATGCCAGCGGCTTCGCCCGCGTGGATTTCGATAATTGACCCACGGGATCATCCTACCGCGATTAAAAGTAGCCTATGTGCTATTCCAAACTATAATCTATCTCTGTGCGTTCATCCAGATCCGTTCAGCGGTTCTGGCGTTATTGGGTAACAAACATCCATCCATCCATCCAAACTTTCGCATTTATAATATTAATATTATATATATACATATACCTATATTAGTATAGATAGTATAAATTTATTTGTGACACATTGAATTACCGGTAGGCAGTATGTACGAGTCTGCGTAGCACTGGTCATTTTCCCTCACTCGTCAGTTTAGTTAATTCGACAGTATCGTTGATTCGGCATACTGTAAGTACTGCTGCCCTCAATGTGTTTTTTTTTTTACATAACTTTCGTAAATCCTGGCCCTAACGTGTCGCAATTAGATGCGTCCACGTAACATCCACACTTCTTGATTTATTCCGTAGTCAGGGAGGTCGTCCAGTTGATTTTCTGTATTTTAAGTCTGTTTCAGCTATAAACCAGTATTTGTACCAGTATTTTCTGTGAGTCTTATAAAGAAAGCGAGGATTTTAAATGGTTAGCTTCGAGCCGTCAGAAATCAGCCCAGCCCCGGAGTAGTGAGAAGAAACTTTAATATAAGGAATATTAATTTACCAGTCAGATGTATCAATATACAGGGTGGCACCGACAATACGACACTAAATTAAACTGCGTATACCTCAGGACCTTCCCAGTCTGCATACAAAAAAATCAATCGAATATATCCAGTAGTTTAGTCACAGGTCATTATTTTTCATTTTCACATGATGTAGATTTTATTAATCTAGCACCGACGGATTAAAGACCCTCATGTCGTCGGTATAAACACTAAACACATGTTGCCAAATCGCTATTTCAAAAACCTGTGGCAAATTCGTTCCTTAAATTTTATTTCTAGATATGAATTAGTGCAAATTATATCTATGATTAGTAAACCAATCATTATAAATGGTGCTCTATTTATTTAACAGTTTAATTGTTTAAATATGTTTTGTAATTTCGATGTTAGGATTTCTTTGATGGTTTAAAAATATTCCTATGAACTAGTATTACGAGTGTTTTCATTTATTATAGTATTGTCGGCGCTACCTTGGAAGTAACATAACAACACAACACAGTTGTGTACCTAGAGAAGCCCACTACATCTCGTCAGTTGATCCAATCTAAAAGGGGGTGAGCACAATGTCCTCAATCGGTGACAAAATCTGTAGACGTGGCATTTCTGTACATTGAACATATTTAAAAAAAAAACACCCCTAGGTGTTAAAGGATAACAAACAGAACCCATTTCTACTATTTTTAGAACTTTTTTCTGTTTGTCTCTATATTTGCAGCCTGTGAGGCTACGGCTATGTTTGTTTGTTTGTTTAAGAATCACGTGAAAATTACAAAACCAATGTGGTTAGTTTCAATGCACAAGTATTGTGCGTAACTTAGAGAAGGTATTAGTTTTTGTTTCATTGCCATCCGTGCTCTTAATCAAAACATATATGAATTTAAAGTGTCCAAGAAGCACTCATCATCAATACTTAAGATTACATGCAACGACATCTATTGAACCAAAATGGTACTATTGAATAAACGTGCTCACAAGATCGACGACTGCCCGAGCTTTCCAAAAAGTTATGATAGCAAAAGGTACCTACTCCATATGGCACTACTTTGAAAATCTACATAATATATAAAAAAAAATGTATAGAGTGATTGTTCGATCGCTTTCCATGCATAATATTTTAGCAGTTAAACTTCGTGCTCGATAGATGGCGTTGTGCATTTAACGCCAGTTTCTGAATCGAGGTGTTAAAATTTTCTGTGAATGAACTGCGATTGCGACAGTATGTGGTCGTAAATGTTGATTGATAAATCTCCTAAATCTATACATAAACCATATTAAAATTTTATCAATTCAAAATAATGTTCCGAACTTCCGAAATTTCGCAACAACGACTGCATGTGTGCTAATGTTTAAATTTTGCACAAATATTCCTTTGAAGGCTTCGTCATAGTAAATAGTATCCTTTAGAATTGGTATTTACCTATGAAGTTGCCGTTTTACAATACTGGCCATTTGAAACGTAACGTATGTATGGCTGGCAATAAATTCTAAATTCAAATGATTTTTTTTTAAACAATATCGAATTCTATTTTCAAATTCAGTCATTTGTTTTCTTGATTAGTGTTTTGTTTTCACTACATTTGTATCTTTTTCATCAATATGGACACGATAAAAATACGGATATTATTGTGGAAAACGAGTTGCGTCGCGGTAGAAATGCCACACAAACGGCTCGCAACATTAATAAAGTGTACGGAGTGAACACTACAAACGAACGCACGATTCGTTATTGGTTTGAACGCTTCCGACATGGAAATTTTGATCTAAAAAATGAACCCCGTGGTCGCCCGAAAACTAAAGTCAACAACGACGAAATAAAGGCGTTAGTGGAAGTTGATAATACTCAAACTTATGCTGAGTTAGCAGCAGCTTTCAACGTTAGCATCAAAACAATATTGGTCCATTTGCGTCAAATTGGAAAGGTAAAATAAATGGGTGCCGCAAGAACTAGACGATTGCCAGCGCGGCAAATCTCTGGCCAGCCTTGGTTAATCGTTCGTCCCCACTGCTCCTACACGACAACGCTCGACCTCATACGGCACAATAGACGGTCTCTAAGCTAGAAGAGCTAGGGTTGGAAGTTTTGCGTCATCCACCATACTTACCAGACCTTACGCCGACAGACTTCTACTTTTTCCAAAATTTGGAAACTTTTTGGCAGAAAAAAAATTCAATACCCGAGAGGCAGTACAAAATGCCTGTGAAGAGTTTGTTGGCTCCCGTACACCTGACTTCTTCAAGAAGGGCATTGAAAAATTACCACTGAGCTGGCAGAGATGCATCGATAGAATGGGTGCATATTTTGATTGATAGAAATAAAAAAATATTTGTGTGAAAATGACTTGTCTCTCTGTGAAGACATAATATTATCACGCTATGTGCTTGAGGAGATTCATTATGCCCGTATTCTTCAATTGTTTGTCATTATGACAAGCATGAGAACGAACTATTAATTTATTATATCAACGGAATAAACGGCCTAGCGGTTTCATAACTGCTCTGTAAATTACGTGGTTGCAAGTACGAGCCCAATATTAATTTCACTTTTTGTGATTTGTTTGAATATTTTTTTTGATGTTGTGAGATTCCCATTTTTTTTTGTATTGTTATCTTTTGCATTTCGATTTTTCTTCAACTATTTCTCCATAAAGTAATAGGGAAATTCGTAAATAAATTGGGATAACGGCTGGAGAATGATGATGATGATTCCTTCAAAATCCAATAAGGTGTATAAGGGACAGATTCTGATAAGTTTACATGTACCTACCTATGTACTTGCTGAAGTATAAGTATTTTTCTTTCTCTATTTGCAAATGAGCATCTTTTTTTAATTTTTAAGGACATTAACCGTCATTTTTGGAACCCAGGATAGATCATGACTTGCATGTATTTGCTTTCGTTCATAAACTTCTTCTTAGTGTGCCGATGGCAATCTAAATTGATTCCCCCCAGAAATTGACTAAGTATGAGTTCCTTTATTACTTAAAACAAAGATGTAGGTACTAACAAATTTTAGATTAAACTAACAGTAAGTCAGTTAATTAGTATATTATTTGTAAAGGATGTTAGGAATAGGTATACTATGACTTCACGTTCCCATGTAATGTACCAAACCCTGACAATGCCAAAAGAATACGCGGTCACGTGAGCGAAGCCGCGGGCACAGTTAGTGTATAGTAAGGATGGAAAACCCAATAACATTGACAAGATCGACCTGTGACATGATAAAATCATGTACTGGATAAGTGGTAATCCTTCGCGCGTCGCTGTCGGTGTGAGTAATTTTACAGATGGTACGACATTGACTATTTCAAAAAAAAGTCGTACAATGGGATTTAAATGAACTAAGAGGGTTGTATTGATATAATTTACAATTTTAATCCACATACAAGCTAACACTGGCCAAAAAATTACAAAAAACGTAAGATAAAAATATTTTCCCTAAGGACCTGTGCAGAAGAACAGTGCTGGTCTAGAGGAAAAGGCTGCGACTTAGGTGCGATCATCATGATTTTCAACTATTAATAACCCAGTAATGTAATATAAAATTATGTTATTATTTCTTCTTCTTTTTAGATTCTTTACAAAATACAGAATTAAAATAATAGAATAGGTACAAAAAAATAAAACAAATTCAATTGTTTGCAAACTGATCGCAAACTTTTTTATGTGTGTACACGCGTACACCGCCGCGGGCGTCGTTCGACGCGTCGCGACCGCGCAACGCACCGCGTCTCCGTAAATGAGCTCTTAGTTTAATGTACAGAACGCTTAGTTGTAATTTTTGTGATTTAACCTTTTACACCCTTTTTTTTCCGGATGTAGGTTGATAATGCGTGTTATGCTTATGTACTTATAGGTACGTATGATGGATTGACCTAGAAGTCAGGTGACAGTGGCAGAGGGCTGCCCGTGAACCAGGAAGTATGCCCAAGGTCAAAGCGAGGCATGCGCGTTTGACATCCCTAAACAACGGCTCAACTTTATCACGTGGCGAGATTGACTTCACTAAGTACATTACTGTGCGGCAAAACAAAGGTCTCCTGCGACGTAGTGAAAAAAAAAGCCTTTTAAACAAGAGTTAACTATGAGTTTTTCGCGAACCCGACCTATTGTCCTACAAGCCCGGTGTTCCAACATTGTTTGTGTGTTGTTTGTTTCCCTCTAGTTTTCCTAGAAAGTCGTCACAAAGGGTATAAGAAAGTGGTAATATTTCGGAGGAAATTGTATTGTTTTTTTTTTCTAGAAGAAATTGTGTACGGTCGGAATAGTTTACGTAACCGCTGACCTTGTTTTTTGAAAGGGGAACTTTAGGTACAACCCCCGTGTAAGGTTACATCGTGCGTACCTACTATCAGTCCTCCCTAAAACCTTATAGAGATTTCCACGAAAGTGTATTATACCTACTCGCAAATGAGGGAACGGACTCGGTTCGTGTCCAAGTTAAAACATGTACTATAGGTAACCAATATGTTTCATACGAACATTCCTAGTAATAATAACCAAAATGGTTAAATAAACTCAATCCCCCGGTGTGTAAGTTTTTTGTGAAATTGACAGTAAAACAGTGCGAATTGACAATGAGACGATTAATTAGTAAATTATAATGATGAGTAAGCCGGTGTTAAGTGAGGCTACAAGTTCTTCTACAGCGGAAGAAGACGACTTATACACGTAAGTTATAGGTACCTACTCGTCCATATTGCAAAATTGTCATCATCATTACCATTGACAACCTCGTTGCATCCACTGCTGAGTATAGGAGTAGGACTCCTATACTCAGCGGCATGCCCACCTGGTCTGTTCGAGTCTCAACCAGGTCTCAACCGCGAGCTTCAGTATTTCATCCTCCTAATTGTATTTCAGTTTAATACGTAGTACCTACAGTATAATATAATAACAACCTACCTACCATATCGTACGGTAGGTACTTTCTTATCCAATACACATCATATAATTTAGGTCTTCTACAAAAATAATGTAGGTCAAACAATCGGACGGTAAATCGATACAATCAGCTGTTACTCGCTGTAACATTGGCCTTAGTTTTGTCCTTGAGTTTTTACAGCCCTGTCATTATACGAGTATACCTACGTAGCTAACTAACTAACTATTACAGAGGAAAGCTATATTTCCGTAAACATTAATATACCATGACAGCGATGCTCTTTATTAAAAATGTAATATAACGTATGACGCTTAGCGATGACAAACCATAAAGATTTCCCGTACTTAATTCATGAGACGTCTGAATTCGGAAAATCAATGTTGCCCTTGAAAACGCTCAAACCGGTGGTCGGATTTCAGTTTATGCTTGTAACAAAAGAACTCTAGTTATCAGGTACAGCTTGGAATATTTACAGTTCACTAAGTCATAAAATTGTTAGATTTGTGAATCCATATTTATGCTGACGCGTAAATATTTGCTTTATCAATGTACCAGGACCAGCGTTTGTACAGTTAAAACCTTTATTTTCACAACTAAGTACTTATAATACAGCATATCTACTTTGGAATGCATTGCTTATAGCTAGTGCGACTAATACTATTTTATTGTTATTCGTCGCATTGATCTCGTTAGCCTATTGCAAATGAAGGAAATTAAGTTTTTCTCGGGAAACTTACTTAAATTATGATTCTCAATTAACCAATCAGAGGGCCTGAACAAAGAGAAATTCTATCTGCGATAGATAATGCATAAGTATAAAGCGTATGTGACTGACGAAGGTCTTATAGATAGTCGTTGTAGACATACGAAACGCTTAATTAGTCTATGCCTTAATGTAGGCCTTTCTCAGTTCTGACTGTGAAACAGTCAAGTCTACAGTACTGGTGGGGTTAACTTGATCTGTAGGCACGGAACATGCCTAATCATGGCTCCGCAGAACCATACCGATACATGATTATTGACCATACATCAAGTTCGTTCGTATTTGCACTTCTTTATTCCTAGGTTTGGGCAAATTTGTAAATATAATAGCACCCCGCTCGCCGTTGTCAGTCGGGGCGGGCGATGCATAAGTGATTTTTGTCAATTTGTTTTACAATTCTAATGTTAACTCTGCGTCCGGCCCTCGTCTGCTCAGTGCCCGATAATAAAGACGAATAAAAAGTTCGGTGTCGTCCTTGGAAGTACCTACAGACTCCCCAATAACCTAGTGGCCGTGTTTTTGTAACTAGTATTAGATATGTGGGTTGCTAGCCAAGACGAATCGCGTGGCACATCTGACACATTCCACCTGTACGTTTTGTTTGATCGCCACGTATGGACGCGATAATAATCATAACCAGTGAAGTTTTTGGACTATATTTTGGGAAGTAGTTTCACTTTCGGGAAGATAGAGTGTCGTTTGTTAGTGATAAAAATAATAAGCCTCGAAGAACACAAATGTCGACGCTCTCGTTAGGCGGTTGAATCAGGAGTGATACAGCCCGCATTGTGAGGATGTTCTCTGGGCCCCAACTACCAGTAGCTTGGACTCTGCTCCCGACACCAGCAGACCACTATTTCTTGCATTTTTAAATGTATATTTTAAAATGAAATAAGAATAAAAATGAACAAGTGTGTATAAAAGACAAATGAAGGAAATAATAATAACAGCCTTTATTAAAAATCTTACGATCTACTTACATAATTATATTATTTACTAATTAAGACAATATTCTTCCACGTTTCACGGTCATAGGTTAAGGTTGTCAGTGATAGTGCACCAATATTACCCGTTCGTCATTTCAATATGCCGTATGTATCATAGATACCGTTCATTCGCATTTTCCTTCATCTTGAAACCTTCATATTATTTTGAAGTATGTTTTCATTTGCAGATTCAAGGAGGAACCGTGTTCCCCGATAGCAGGCTACTCCTCAGGTACGGAAACCTTTTATTTGCGCCGTGTTATTTTAAGACTGCTTTTTTTATGCCGTGTTTGTTCGACTTTTCATTCATACTATGGAAATTAATGATATTTTGCCCATGCATCCGGCGTACCAAATGTGGTCGACGATGACTGTTTGGGGTTTTATGGAATCGTGCATTTTTATTACGTAGCGAATTTGATGTCATTTGATCTGATTCTGTAGGTATAAATAAGCAATTAAATCTAAACAAGTTAAACCAATTAAAGGGTAAAGAAAAGATTTTTTCTCCTCCATTATACGACTATCACTACAGCGTTACCTAATGCGATAGTGTACACAAAAACAATACTGACTGTTGTGACTTATTACATATAATGTACTTTTTGCGAACTATGTACTAGAACATTACGATAAGTTTTTCTACAGCAGCTTATGATTTGACCACGGAACGTTTGCCCGGTGTTCAACTTCACCCCTAAGTCCTTAACTTCCGTAGCCCCAGCCATTGGCAACCCGTCTATGTTATAAATATACAAGGTGGTAGGTGGTGACTGTTACACGTTGAGGTGTTGAACTGCAAGAGGTTGTCCTTGCTCACTTTGTTGGTTGTCCTGCTTCACTTCCTTGCTTAGAGGTTGTCAATCTCTTTGAAGCGTCTCACAGTCATCCAATAGACTTATCTCTAGCAATACTTTGAGGTCATCAGTAAGCAGTAAACATTTGGTCTTTAACAACTTCTGGCAGGTCATTAATCATGTGAATGAACTGCAAACACCCAAGGTTACTGCCCTGACTCACCCTCGACCCTCGACGGTAAAATATGGCTGTGACTTAGGCCCCGTATATTCTACATATTGTTGCTTACCGCTTATGCAACTTGTAAAAAACCTAAGCAGATGTGGAGTGAAACCAAATGCACACTTTTTGAGCAAGACATAGTTATTTATTAGATCAATGATTTCTTAAAATCGAAGTTAGCTACGGCGTCTGATAACTGACTGCGGAACTGTTGAAATATGCTCTTATGAATAACAGCTCCAAAATCTTTAGCCGAGGTTGACAGCACTGCGATAGGCCTGTAACCATCCACCGTCATCCCCAAGCCTCCCCTCGGCACCGGAACAATGCGGTTGATCTAGCGACAAATTAACACATGACAACCTTTTGTGAGGGGATATCACAACTAAAAAGGTTTTTTTTTTAAACTAGTTAACCAGATACCATACCGGAATACGTCTTGCAAAAATATCTGCACTATAATTCACGCCTTGCACGACTTGAATCAGACGATTGCGTGAGCCCCCTCTCATCAAGTCTAATCAACGGCTGATTACAGTAATGAGTGCACTATTAAGTGAATTACTCTGTAACAACGGCCACCAGAAAGTAGACAAGTGTCTGGGATATCCCACTTACATCTCAACCTAGATTAAAGGGGTCAAGGAAAATTTTGCCTAACGATGTCCAGTTACAGATATATACCTAGGCTAAAAAGCCTAGGCCTAGGCTTTTTATATATAGGGATTGTTGTCGTTAACGTTATCATACAAGTTATCTCATTTTATCTGCGACTTAAAATAGTGAAGATGACAATTTAAATTGAGTCAGCCCAATATTTGGCGACGAGTTTGGCACTTTCAGTAGCGCCCATCAGCTCCTGTGATGTGCAAACAACAGGACACGCAGGACACGATATCAAGTGTCCCATCTTTTGTGAGGCAACACCACATTTACACTCCAGGGCAGAGTCATCTATGAATCTCCACCTGTACAGGTTTTTCTTGCTTCGGCCAACCTGTGTCCGGAGTCTGTTTAGAGACTTCCGGCGAACACTAGGTTCGAATCTCAGCAATCACATACTTATAATTTTGTTTTGATTTATTGTTTATATATTTATTATTTAACTTACTTTTTACATTTCATTTTAAATATTCCTATATAAAATCACTATAAAAAAAAACATAAAATATAGTAGCCCACCGGTATCGGGAACAGGGTCCGAGCTACCCGGCGGTCAGGGCTCCAGAGAGAGGAACCTCTTAACAATTGAACGAGCCGTGTCGAGGATTACCGTTTTCTGAATCAAGCCCTTGATCCAGCTGCCTAACGAGAGCATCCTCAATCCTCAGGTATTGGTCGAGGCTGTTGGCAATTGACAATGATTGCTAAGTTCACATCCCACATGTCGACAACCTCGCGAGCCAAGTCAAGATACTTGATTTGCTTATCTTTCTCGGTTTTCACGAGGTTCTCGTCATGCAGAACCTTTACATCAACAATCATTGCGCGCCGCTCTGATCGCTCTATATCAGGCTTGTTGGTTATAGTAGTCAATAGTCCTGAGAGTGATGATGGATTGATCCCAGTACAGTGTGATATTGCCATTTTCAAGAACTGGGTCGGCCCCATTTACCATTTTACTATAGGAAGTATGGCACTTCCAATTCCACAAAGCTGTATTTTAGAGCAAGTTGGTGATGGATAATCCTGGCTACAAGGTTGTGTCTATGCAAGTACTCTCCGTTAGCTAGACGAGAGCACCCGGAGAAAATGTGACGGATTGTTTTGCCCGGACGGTGGCATGCCCGACATTTTATTATCTCAACCGTGCCGTCCTTCACAGTATTCTTATTCTTATTTATATGTAGATGGTGGAAGGGACACAGACGCTAAAATGGTTACCACGTTTTCAGTGCATCATTTAGAAATTTTGCGACGAAGAAAAACACAGCTGTTCTATACTTTATGACCGTGTAGGTATTGCAGTTTTATAGGAATCAGCTGTTTTTTTTATTCCTACATATTTTCGAGTTTTTGTTTTAAAAATTCGTTCTCTTTTCTTATTTTTAAATAATATAATCAATAATTGTTATTTTCTAGAAAAGATTTTCGAGATAATAATTATTTAATAACAGATTCGTCTGACGAATGATAAATCTTTATACAGGGGGGAAACTTTCAGAGGCAGTAAGGGAAACTACATTAACTGTTACAGCTACATGAAAATGGTCTTAGGAGACTTTTTTATAATCTAAATACATTTTCTTTTCAGAATTTTCCTCCTTTTACTTTGCACATTAGAGGAGGGGAAACATTTTTTACGGTTTTGGAAGCAAATGTCATCAACCATTGACTTATGAAAGAAAGTGCACTAGAAACCTCGATATCAATTTTCAAGAGCTGTCGATAGACACCCCACACAGTGATATACATTGACATTTTATTGTCAACCCTCAGTTACATGTATGGAGAGCCACACCAATTTTTTTTTTCATAATTTTACATCACTTTTATGTAGCGATTCATAGAAGACACCTAATCTCCAAATTTCAACAGTGTTGTACCAAACTATATGCAGTCTTCAAATAATAATCTAAATATATGAAAAGGGAAAAATAATCTAAGGCCTTCAAATATTCGTCCGCTTCGCTGCCATGGTAACGGGAGAAGTGCCCGAGAAGGGTGGCAGCATTGACACATTGTATAGCAATGATGAGTTTTTTGGCCAGCCCTCTGGTCACGTGAAGAGTCGACAAACCGCATGTCTATAGATATCCTGAAAAAAAAGTGAGCAAAATAAATACAGATAATAATCCATCGTCATCTTTCTGCCAAATTTTCTTCAATTCTCCTCTTGCAACCGTCACGTTACAGATAATAATTATATTTAGAGAAAATTAAAAACCTGTTGAATTGCACTTCTTCTGAAAAAGGTCTGTAACGACCTTAAAGAGACGAAGTTTAACACGATGTTATACGGATTTATTAGTGAACCTTTCAGTGAAGATGTTGTGTCGCTTAAGGTATGGTCAGTATCTTCGCTTTTGTATTCATTATTCAAGTTATTCACTTCGACCGTTGGCTTCGCAGTATTTGAATAATGACGGAACATGCCAGTTCCCCTGAACTTTTACCTTCAACTGCATTGAGGTAGATCCTACGTCGTATGCAATACGTCTTTTAGACGATTTTTTCCGATAACCTCGATAAGTACATCTAAACCGCGTTCAAAAGCTGTCAGTATGCTTTCGATCGCGTTCAGTTTCATTGGTAACACTCTCGCTTGGTGACCTAATGGTGAGCGCATATGGTCAATTGTTACACCAGACGCACCACAGGGCAGGGACGTTGCCATCCCGAAGAAAAAGTTGACTCAAGAGTTATTTATTACATTGTCACGGCTCTTGTTTACTAGCAGACTACCAGACATACTGTAGGGCATCCATATAAAAGCCCAACTAGTCGTACTTAAATGCATTAAAGACAACAGTAGGCGTTAGAGTAGAGGAGTTAGAGTCTTACTACAATAAATTAGAATCAGCCATAATACAAAGCATAAATAACATAAGCGCCACAACAGAAACAAAAGACATAATGTCAGGGGAAACAAAGGATATGATAAAGAGATGAATTGAATTACAAGGCAAACCAGCAAAAAGTAAAGAAGACAAGCAAGAACTTTCAAGCATATATAAGAATACAAACAAACTTCTCAAAAATGAAAACGAAAACCTTAGGATAAAAATAATAGAAACCAAGTTACTGAAATATGGAAGCCCAAAATAGATTACAAACAACTTAATACTAACAAAACATGGATATCAAAATTAAAAACAACAAGTCCTCAAAAAGGTACGAAAAAATCAAAATTGCCTTAGACTTCTACAAAGACCTCTACAGCCACCAAAGCCGAAATGAAAAATGGCCTTAAAACTGGAATGGTTAGCCGTAACCTTATGGTTGTACGGTCTCCACAAATTGCTAAAATAGTTACTTCATCATCTGCCGTGCCTTTTCTCAACTATGTCGGGGTCGGCTTCCAGTCTAACCGGATGCATCTGAATATACCAGTATTTTACATGGAGCGACTGCCTGCCTATCTGACCTCCATATCCCAGTTAGTACTGGGTAATACGATACTCCTAGGTAAGATTGGTTGTCAGACTTTCGGGCCACTGACTACCTGTAACGACCGTCAAAGATCTACAAATAACAGCCGGGACCAACGGCTTAAGATCTGCTGTTTCGAATGCTGTCTTCTACAAACATGGTATCCTAAGGCATCTCATATAACAAGATTCGATGAACGTTATTAGAGGGTATTGATCTGTTAGCAGCCAGTCGGTCACCCGTCAAACACTTGACTTTGACAACGAGATCAATTGCCCACTGGACTGCTAGATTGGAACTTTGGACAGGCGAAAGTACAAATCGCAACGCATTAGATTCTATTTTTACTTACATTACAGTGTAACGGTTATGGAGGCACTGTCGCTGCGCTGGCGCTGTGAAGTGTAAATAAAAGTCACTACGTAGGGTACTCACAGTTTTATTGAGGAACTTTACACCTTGTTCTTCATACCCCTATACTGGTGATCCCGTCGTGATGTTTGCCGGGTCAGTGAAAGCTCGTTGCCGCATTGTTCGCAGTGAGTCGGAGTGAGTCGCAGTCTGTCTGCGGTGCGAGTGGACGAAAGAGCGACTGCTATGCATGAGGTAGGTACTGTGTTCCATCAGGAATTTCTCAGTGGCAGCCACGGAGTCTGGATTCGTGCCCAGTTGATGGTATTAGGCTCGCACCCTATTACATGGGACTTAAACATAACTGACGAAATGTACCCTGCACTATTAGGAGCACCTCTGCCTAACCATACGGGGATTGCAAGCGTGATGTTATGTTATAGGTTATTGAAATTCCGTTCTTCAAAGGTTTTATTTGTAGCTTCGCTTCTTAGAAAGTTAAAGTGGTATAATACTGTAACAAGCTTGCAGAAGACACACTTGAACCCACTCAACGTTCTTTGTTCTATGCAAGTTGAAGCACCTCATCGTCTGCTAGCTAGATTATTTTCTTCTCCAATTCAAGGAATTTTAATATCAGCTTGTTTTTCAAAGGTTTATTTCTTTAGACATTCGTAAACTAGAATGATCATTTCCAGAGCATTTGATTTCTTTTCTCCCATCCTAATTTACTTGCACTTGAAAAGTCGGCACTTGAGTTGAGACGGACCTAGAAAATTGGATGCTTGTGAGAACTAAAGGCAGTAAATTGGAGATTTGTGAACTTGACACTTAGCGTCTTTAAAAGTATTATTATCTGCAGGGTCTATTCCTCGTCCTTAATGGAAAAGGGAAACCATAATTAAAAAAGAGTTAAGTGCCAACTTTAAGTTGTTTTAAGAAAAGATCACCATTATCAACCTAGCGATTTCTCAACTATGTTGGGATCGGCTTCCAGTCTAACCGGATGTAGCTTAGCACCTGACCTATACAATCCAGTTACTGGGTAATACGATACCTCTTGGTAAGATTAGTGCTCAGAGTTTTAAGCTTCTGACTCAAAACCACCAAAATCAAGAGATTTGGGAGAGAGAGACGCTCAGCACTAGGTGGCCAAAGCTAAGGGCCAAAAGTTGAAGAAGAAGAGCGAGAATGAGACAATAGATGGCCTAATGTGATGGCCCGGTGGTCTTTGAGTAAACCGCCCATTTATAACAAAAATACCTGAAAGCTTGGAGCTTTTTGAGTTCAATATTAGGAGTTTATGTCACCGTTTCAAGGAATAGTTTTATGACTCCAAACTTTACATGGAAGCTTGTTGTTTTAAGGCTTGCATCGGGATGTGTTTTTGCTCACTCTATATGGACATTTTCGCGTGAAGCTCGTTGACGCGACATACTTCCCAATCACCCCTTGATAACCGGTCGGCTGGTTATCAAAGGGTGACTGGAAAGTATCCACTAACCATTACTAATTCAGGAGTTAATCCCACTTATCAGCAAATCTTGTGAGACAGTCAGACCTATCTGCTAATGGCACTACTTTGCAAAACCTTCCACCTATACCCGACAACGCAATAAAGACTTTAGGTCTCAATCTTACGTTTGGAATCCGATCAACATTTTATACAAACGTGTTTGATTAGATGCTAACACTCTCAAGTTCCTTTGCTATGGCATTTTCAACCGTGAGTTGTTTAAGTAAAATGTAGTTTGTTTTGTTTGGGCGTTTCCAACAGCTACACCTGGTTCAGCGACCCGAGCTAAGGTCTGCTTCCTGCGCCGCAACGTTCAGCTGATAGTGATGTCTTGCAAAATATTGGAGGATTGTCAGTCGAATAATTCAAATTGATTTAGCTGCCTTTGGTTAGGATTTTTACGTCCGTTTAGTTATAATAATAAATAAATCAGATAAAAGCGAGATCTTTTACCTAGGTGTTAATTCTGTTGATAAAATAGGTTTACTAGTTTTGGTCTAGAAGTTACAAGCGCCACCCCAGTGTAAGTCCTGGATTCCTACATGAGCTCTGTCAGAATACGTTAGCTGAATAATCTAAAACTATGTTTTACGAGTGTTGTCATCCATCTGAACTTCGGGGTTCCGACGTTAGTGGAAGGATAATGGCCTAGGGTAAAACTTAAAAAAACACATATAACACATATAAGAAAGGATAGCCAGACAACACGTTTTCAAACTTTGAATGAAAGTAAAAAAAAAGATTCTTTCTTTTACAATAACAATTAATTCACCTGTTTGATACCATATCGATTTAAATTCTTCGGAAATATGATTATTCGAAATTGCCTGTACGAAAGTACCCACTGCACTAATCGTAGTTACCTAGAAGTTCCGTAGTCTAGCATGATTGAAACTCGATCATTGTCCAAATCACCTAGGTATAAATCAGCAGTTAGTTTGCGGGGTAAATAGCAAAATAAATAATCATTGGTGGACAAGGCACTTTCGTTGTCACTGTGTAGAAACTTGGTGGCGGTTCGAAGGAGATATGGGTATTCTTGTGCTAAATTGAAATTTTAACTAAATAAGGTACTATTCGTTAACAGAAGTTCTATAGGTATATAAGACTAGTCTGTAGAAAATATGGATAGATTGTTTGCGGAAGGATATGAAAGAGAAAGGAGTAAATGCTGCCGTGACGTCTGACAGGGGAGAATGGAAGAAGACAACGTGTTGCGCCGATCCCAAGTAGAATAGGACAAGGGCAGGAAGATGATGAAGCCTAGTCTAAACGAATGTGTATTGAGACATTGATTGATTGTGATTGACCCGGCGTTAAGAAAAAAACAGAAATTCTGCTGCAAGTAACTCGAATGAAATGTTTTTTGGTAGGTTGAAGCTCGTGGCTAAATAATAACAGCCGCACGGGTCGATCTTCGAGGTTAAGCCGCGCTTGGCAAGGTCGGTCTGTGGATGGGTGACCATCATTACATACCGAGTTCCCTCCGTGCCTCGGAAAGCACGTTAACCTCAATAGGTTGGCTGGGACCAATGTCCCAGCTGTTATTTGTAGATCTTTAACAGTCTTTACAGGTAGTCAACCAGTATTATCAACGGGAATCGTACCCAGTACTTACTGGGTTGTGGCTCAGATAGGCGGTTGCTCTATATAAAATACTGGTATTCAGCCGCATCCGGTAAAACTGGAAGCCGATCCCAATTAAGTTGGAAAAAGGCTAGGCAGATGATGATGAATTAATATTTTGGACGATGACTGCCATCCAAAGGAGAACAAAATAAATAATTTGAAAAGCAATGAAGGTCTAATCCTGAACTCGTCCACGGACCGCAAACCGCAAAGGAAAATCCATCCAACAGCGTTGGCAGACCGCAGCGACAATTTCGAAGAAACTGCTTCCATAGACGGCGCCGACTGCACACAGTAGTCATCATTAGCTGTCACTAACAGAAGAGAGCGAAGGACAAGTCAATCGTAGTATCAACAAGACAATCGTAGTCGATTTTTGGACAATAATCGACTACGAATCGATCGAATAACTGAAAAATAGAAATGTCGCGGACGAAATTACCACCGCAGCGGCATTTTCAGTCCGGAAGACAGTAGGAAAAAAAAACCCTTGAATAACAAAACAGCTCATCAATCGATTAACCTATCGAATGATACGCAACCCGCTCCTCACTATTCCATCCAGTGGTTTTTGCGCTGCGTACGAGTTGCTTCACGGGTGCACAAGATTCTCTCTTATTAGATTCTACGAGCAATACAAGGGAAAAGATGTGACTCCATGATTAACTAAGCAAAAAGCTGTAGACACTCTGTCTCCCTCCTGCGTTTGATTTATTAGTGATGCTTTGTACTAGAACTACTAGAGCTTTAGCACGTGGGTTTGTCCGCACATGGGTTTGTTTGTTGAGGTCGGAAATTATCCCAAGAATACTTAATTCTGGGGATAAAAAGTACCCCGTGTCCTAACTAAGGTCATGATCTATCCGTGCAAAATTTCAGCGATTTCGAGCCGTTTTCGAGAACGTGATTACATATTATTTTGCTCAATAAATAGTACAAGAATAAGGCGTGAAATGTAGAACAGGCGGATAACCAGACCGACGTGACGGACAAATATAACTATCGTATTATTATTAGTGTGGATTATTGTTCACATGATTTGTATCTCGCGATCGGCTACCAAGGATGCGCCGGCGCAGTGGGGACTTTATTTATTACAGTGTATATGTTATGTAGAAGGTATGGCTGCAGGGATTCTTACTATGAAATATACTGAGGAGACTTGACGGAGATTATATTTGCATAGTCATGCAATGCACTATCATTAAACGAGACTGAATGAAAGCGCACTGTTACATTTTCAACTCACAGTTTAGCCACAAAAGTTCAAATTCCAACAGATTGAGACATCGCTTAGATTTTGTGAAAGCAGGCGTAAATATTCTTTCATTCTAGATTCTTACAGAATTTTGTAACCTTGATCCATGAAAGGTGGGGTTGAAATTCAGCTGGTTTGAAGATAACCGGGATACCACCACCACCAGATACCTAGAATTTCAGAGGATGATGAGAATGAGCTCGTAGCAAAATAATGACGGCCACATGGGCCGGTCGAAGGGTAAACTACTCTTGTCTAGGTAACTCCGTGGGTCCATTACATATTGACACCCTTCCGTCCCGTCCAGGATGGTATATATTTGACAGTTGTAATGGGTAGCCCAAAACTCCAACAACAAGTCTCTTGCCAAGGGGTAACGTGTTGTCCAGCAACTGGGTTTTGGAGGTCAGATAGGTGAAATACTGGTGTGAAGACTGATCACACCTACTATTTCCAATATCGGTTTATAAGTTATTGTCTATTTGTGTATGTGACATTTGAGTCTGTAAATTCAAGCACGATACAAGAGAAACCTGAGTGTGGGGCAACGAAATATTTCCTCGTTTCATTTCGTAGTCGATGGCTGACATTACGAATCGGCACAGGAGTTTCTTGTTGCCCACTGATATAAATAGTTTTTGTCAGCTTTTATTTGAACTTGCCTTGTTAATTGGTATGTAATGGTCAAATCTTGTAACTGAATTTCGAACCACCCCCCCCCCACTACCGATTGAGCTGAAATTTTGCACACACCTTTGGTCCTGGTGACAATACATTTTAAGGTCGTGACTTGGTCCTGCAGCCAGGATCGTCTCTTCTCGAGAGAACTCCTCGACGGTTAATAGCATGGACACGAAACTTTGTAAATGCGCTCAATGTTGAAAGATAAGCAATTTTCTTGTGTTGTTTTGTTCTTTTAAAATATGAATAAATAACGTTTATCTTTATTTTAATCAGGCACCTATTACTCTCCAAATATTAGAAAATGTTTTTCTTGATGTTTTGGATTTTCATGGCACACATAACCACCACATGATCACAAGAACCATGGAATAATATTAAGCCTTTCGTTTAGATGTCGCTTTCTTTGTGAAAACTGGCATTAGGCCCGGACCCCACCGAAGCGGAGAAGAGACGTGCAAAATTCAACCAATAATGCCGTGATATATGATAGGAGAGATGGAATGAGAAACGGTGTTGCACCGAGCCCAACTAGAATGGGACAATGATATGAAGGCGATGATGACTGTCGAGACAATTATCAGAGCTTTTAATAGGTAACGATCTCGTCGACGATAACGTCTCGTACCTGTTCATCCTGTACATACATGCCTTTATTTTAGCTAGGCAAAGGTACATCCACATATTTTGCCAATGATGTTTAGTTCAACGTCATGGGAGACGAACCCATTGCCATTAACAGAGCATACCGATAAATTCCTGATGGAGAAATCCAATATCGGTCTCCCCGACAAAGAGCCCAGGACTTCATGCTCGTAGCGCTTGCGATCACTATAGCAACGAAAAATCCATTCCATTCCAAGAATCGTATAAGAACCAATCCTGTCCACATCTTTTTAAATGTTGTAGGCAAACATATTATCTAAGCCATTCTCGCTACGTCGGTCGGAACCCAAATTAAATCATTTAAACTAGATTCATGGCACAAAAACTAAAATGCCTGAATATATAAGACTCTCATGTTTAGTAAGTAACAGTCACGGTTTTTGGAAATCGGTCAAGTGCAAGCGATAGACGAAGTGACGTCAAGGGCAGGCTTTGAGACATACATGTACTTACAGGCTTAGTTAGTGGAGGAGCTCGTGGCTAAATAATAACAGCCACTCGCATCCTTGCTTAGGTTGGTCCGTGGATGAGTGACCCATTACATACCGAGTTTCCTCCGTGTCTGTGGCCCGAAAGTCTGACAACCAGTCGTACGTATTATTGCAACAGCGCAGAAATATCGGGAACTCGAAATGAATACTAAACATGGTAAATATCCCGTTATATGTGTTAAATATAGTGTTAGTTACCATGTCAGTTTAAAAACTTAAACCTAAAAATGTAAGGTACATAATTTTTACCATGAATACAGCACATTATTCTAGAGCTGGGTTCTAAACCCACCAGTAGCGTTGCAATTTTTGTTGGTGAGTAAACAACGTGTGTGAGCCAAGTCCTATTCAATCTGACAATATAAAAAAAAAACACTCGAAAGTGGAAAACAACTTCACTTCCGGAAGTCGGTGAAAATTGTTTTTGTTTCAAAGACTTTTTTGCCACCGACTTCCGGAAATAAAGTAATTTTCCACTTTTTAGTATATTTTTTTTGGAATTCGGTTTTTTTTTTTTTTTTAAAGTTTATATTTCATCCTTTTTAGTAGTGGTATGATGGTATCTCACACAAATTCTTATCGAGTATTCATTTTCCGTTGTTATTAAAAGTTATTAGCAAATCATCCACATTATGTCTCTGTAGAAGAAAAACAATGTACGAGTATTATAGAGGATAACTCATTAACTAACCAAGCAATGTGAATAAAATTTATATGAGACCACCGCGCGAGCTTCCTTTAGTAAATGAATAACGTAAATCGGATCAGTAATCACGAAGCTATGAGGTAACAAACATACATCATGAGGTAAAAAAAATACAGCTGAATTGAGAACCTCCTCCTGTTTAGAAGTCGGTCGAACCTAACATGCTTTTACGAAACTAAATAAAAAAATCTGCTAACTTTGTTTCGACTTCGGTATTTGGTATTATGTCTTATACAGGAGTGGAACACAAATTGCGCAAACGCAGGTATCTACGACACGCGCTTGACTACGAACAAAGGAGTTCGTCAGTTCCTTTGTCAGCACTATGATGCTTAACCCAGTACATAGTTAGAACTATTAATCAAAGGTACATAACATCAAGCCTGTATTTCCGGGACAAATAGCCTTGTAGTAGACTTGTCCCGGGAATACAGGCTTGATGTTCCTTGTTCTTGGGAGTGAACTTAATGTCATCAACAAAAACCCAGTACCCGAAATCGGTCGGTTGGAAGTCGATCCCCAGGACATGACGTTCGCCAGGCGCGCTTGCGACTACCAGCTAGACGAGGTCGACTACATAGGCCTGGTCCTGAACTAGCTCCCCGCCTTGTGTCTTCTGGCTGGATGCCCTTATACCACTATCAGCCAGTAATTTTCTCAGTGCTGGGATACCAGCATCCTCTATGAAGGAGAGTGGGTCGTAACCCAAGGCTAGGGCCCTGGATGCCAAATATTTTCGAATTGTCGGTTCTTTTAGTGATGCCCCCTATAACTCCCGGGAACTACTTAGCGATTCACATTATTCTGTTTATCAGACCTGATGACTATAAGCTCCGTCAAAGATACTGTGACATAGACTCAAAACAGTCTAGGAGGAAGATATCTAATCAGGATTAGACGGTCCATGTTTGTCTCGAGCGGAAAAAATGAAAATATATTTTAAGTTAATTTTGAAATCATGTTTGAGCTTTTATTTGACTGAACATCTATCTAAGTACAATTTCATAACTTACTCATAGCTGTATGATATCTGCACCTGCATCCAAGTAGACGATATCATGTCATGCATGCTTCTTTAGAAGACGCAACTCGCTACCAGTCACCGGAGGTTATAATTAAATCGCTCATAAACTCCTCGTAATCTATTAGCGCTGGCAGCGAGCGTGAAGCTTTAGCATCGCGATCAAAACAGCCCGTAACAAGAGTGAGTACATCTTATTTATGTTGTGGCTAAAAAACGACACCATACCGAATTCAAAAAAACTCTCACTGCTCCGTTTAGCGGTGCGGTGCGCGGGCGTCGTCGGCAGCGTCCACTTATTCCGAAGGCACAAGCAGTCAAGCTCGAGAAAGCTCAGTGCGCGGGTCGTATCGAGGGCCGGCGGACGCGAGCCGACGACACCCGAAGCACGCCGGACATGTTCGGAATATGGACGTGTGGAGCGGTCGCCCCGCGACGTGCGCGCGCGCCTCGCCGCCCCTCACCATAGAGACAGGCGACAATTTCGCGCTCACGTTCTTCGAGAGCAAAGAGCAAGCGCCGGCTCCGCCGCCGAAACAAGGTGTGTTGTTTATGTTATTACTGCTGCATGCGTACGCGCCGACAGCCGTCACACGCCTCATGCGAATGTTAGCACACAGTCTCGTCTGTTCGCCACGATGAGATTTTAGGAGTTATCGAAGTTAAGTGAGTGTGTGGAAATTACACTTATCACTTTGCATATGATACATTTTTTATAGCTTCTTGTAAGTAAACTACGTCATGCAATGTGAAGACTCCTTTCAGGCAGCTGGCGGAAACTGGTTAGTTTTGTGCAGACCAATATTGTCAATTTGTGAAAAAAAATCTACCAGTAAATTAATTCAGTGTTTCGATCATGTTGTGTTGACGTTTTAAAAATTGTTTTGATATTCTGCTTGGTGTCGGGATTATGGTAATAGTGGGTGATGTATATGTAAGTAGCGAGCGCCCGCGCCGCCGTGGACATGGTCATGTTCCCCAGTGCTCGGGAATTGTAACGGTGCGTGAGGACCACGTCCAGAGCTCGACTTGGTGAAGATAACATCATCATTAAGTAATCAATTGTGTACCAACTGCGTCTAATCATCTGCTTCGAATATCTTTGTCTTCTTGGTTAACTTCTTATAAGTTCTGTTTTTATGAAGAGGTTCAAGCACGAAGCCTGTAACCGTAAAACCATTTACACTATCCATTATTGAAAAATGTTGGATGTGATATTATGTGATTCAAATTTCGACAGTCGAGACTAAAATTAGTTTTAGGGGTTAATCTGTTTAATCATACGGCTCCATAATGTAAATTGTTTATTAGTATAGTTAAAGATACAGATGACACAAAAACCTATTATAAATTCACGAAATCGTGGCACTCGCGAGTAAACAATTAAATAAACATGCATAAATTAAACAGTTTCATGATCTCTTGACGTAAGAACATGAGTAGGCGCATATACATAGTCATCAGCTGAGACTTGTAGAATCTTTATACAATACGTATCATGAGCAAGCAGAGGCATTATCCGCCTGTAGATTCCCACAGTTGGGACACCGGCATTCTCTCGGTGGAAAAATGGGCTATACCACCACGCGGGCCCAGTGCAGACTGCTAGATGTCACATGTCTTCATCATCAGCATCATTTAAATCCCGGAATCACCCGCTGCTTGGTATTAATCGGCCTCCCACTTCTTATTTCTCTCGAATTTATGTATCGTACAATGATCCAAGCTACGGAAGTAAATTGTGAGCAAAATTTCGCTTCGAACGCTCGTGCGGATACCGTTACGTATTTATGAACGATGTATTACATTACAATGCAAAATACACTCTCAACTTATCCCCCACACATTGCTGCTTTATAAGTAAACTGATCTACAAATTTACATGAACGCTGAGCAATGGATGTAGTATTGGAGTAAAGATCGCGGGACAAATCTTGGCGAAAGCGATGGTTTTTTTTGTTTGTTTGAGGAAAAGTGTTGGATGTTTTTATTATTGTCCTTGGATTGGTTAAGTATTCTAGAGTTCGGCGACGAAATGTTTATCAGCTAGAGAGTTAAGACAAGAAGACACAATCGCTTTTAAAGCGTTTCGACTTTGAACAGGATAGGCATACGTTTTCCGGTAATCCGATATTCCGGTCAAAGCATTTTTTTCCATCATCGTAATTTGAATGCAACTTATCCATCTAAGCCCTCAGGTTGTTTAAAATTGAAATGGTTATACTAAAATTAGCCTGTTTTAAATTTCGGAACGCATGGTTATTACTGTTTAAAAACATGCGATAACCAACACGCAGCGAAAAGCGTGGGATCTTTTGAAAATTCTTTGTTTACAATCGGTGTGCCCGATGGAAAATGTTTTCCTAATGGCAAACATTCATCTCCTATTTAACCCCTTTAGGGGTGAAATTTCAAAAGCTCTTTTTTGTGTTCGCCATCGATAAAATTTATTGACTGGCTAAAAAATAACAAAACTAACTAACCTAAAAGTAAAAAAAAAACAGTGCAATTGCAAGGCAAGTAACACTAACAACAGCTGATTTCGGGGTCAACGACCGCTAGCATTCAGAGTGTTTACGTGAAATAATGAGTAAGGATTTTTTATTTTTGTTTATTTGTCATTAGATATCGATACTTATCACTTGTGTGAAGTTTCATCAGATTAATTAATTTGACCCTCAATTCTAGTTTACGTTTCTATGTTTGAGCATTTTGTTTGTAAGTTTATTATTTAGTAAGTTTGTATGTAGGGGGTAATCTTCGGAACTACTGATCCGATTCCGAAAATTCTTTCAGTAACGGAAAGCTACATTATCCCCGAGTGGCATAGGTTTTTCAGACATTTCCGTGGATAACTGGAGCGAAACCGCGAGCAAAAGCTAGTAACTTAAAAGGGTTTTGACTGAAACTACTCAAAAGTACATAGTTTCGACCGATGAACAGTTTTGACTGTAATATAAATAAAGGCACGATGTTTGAACGTGGACGAAGCAAAAGGATTATGTAAGGATCGTAGCATGTGGCGTTCTGAGGTTTCTGCCTAGCCTCATGGGAAACAGGCGTGTGTTTATGACTGTATAATTAAACGCTCAAGAGAATAGCTCGCTCCGAATCGCTACAAGTTGGATCAGTTAAGTTGCATTTTAGTAAATAAATATTACCTTACCTAGCTCCTTCCTCGGAAGTTATTGCGAAGGTGAGGGCGCGTTCAGACCGACTCCAGCATTGCTCGTTCAAGAAGCGGGTTCAAGGAAATCTTTGGCGTATCTACCTGAAGCGTTATATTTATTGACTAGCGGTTGACCGCTACCTTCCCTCGTCTTCCTACCTTCGTCCGCATAATTTTACTGTAAAATTATTACTTCCGTATTTGAATTGGATTCTTTTTTTAAATAAAAGTAACCTAAATTACTCTTTATAACATCACCTGTTTTCTAGTAGGAATCCCGTCAAAATCGTTCTAGCTGTTTCGGAGATTAGGCAGAACAAACGAAAGACAGACAGGCAACAATTAAAAAAATACGTTTTTTTGTTATAACTACCGTATATATTTTCATATGCATTCAGTAGAAAGCTGTTATTTTGAAATTAAAAACGGACACTAGCATTTTTTTGTATACATTTAACGTTAGAATCTATTGAAAGACTAAATATAGGCAGACTTAATGGTACACCAACAATGCGCCATACAGTTAAGGGTTTATTAAATAAATAGGTAAACACGTTTTAGCATACCGCATAAAAAAAGTATAATATTAAGGGGAAAATATATTTAAAACTAGTGTTCATCAATATGAACATGTTTTATTTTGGTTTTCTTTTAATATCTGCAAAAGATTACCTTGTGTATTATTAAACACAAGGTAATTATTTATTAATGAAATCTGTTTTTTGTAAATTATCAAAATTATACACCACAGTCGGTTGAAGAGGAGACTTTTTTTAAGTTTATTGTTTGTTTAGTTACTTTAGTTCGATTTAATAAACACTGATTTGCCAGTCGTAATATAATTATCAATCATGAATAGCTAACCCTTTTCTTATCCATGTCAACGTCAGTGCAATGAATAGGGATCGAACTCACATCGTCGTGTTCGTTGCGAACTTTTGCAACTGGTTCATTGCAGTGTCCTACCTACATTTAAGTTGAAGTGGTATGTTTATATTTATCAAAGCAGTGAAAAGTTAAGATGCCTTTTGACAATATCAAGGTTTACTTGTGATTGGCTGTGAGTTAACTAAAAGTACTGACTTATATTGGAGGAACTGCAACTTTATAATAAACGGCTACTCTATTGCTCTTGTTGATTAAGTTAACTTAAATCAATACTAACATATACTTTCAAATCGAGAAATAACTACTTACGATTTATTTTAATTTCTTAACTATTTCATACTTAATTAAAAATAATTTTCCCGTCTCAAAAAACGAAGCTAATGCTACTAAATCATGCTATCGTGCGCACCTCATGTGATAAGTGATAACTAGCCGTCGCTCCGTCAGGTGATCTGAACTTGATCTATTTGCCGCAGCGGCAGAAGTCTCATCTGACGCGACCTGTATAGCGAGGTGACGCGACATGGTGGGACACCATGCGGGGCGCGCGGACGGGCGGCGGGGCAGGGGAGCAGTCAACGACCGCCGGCGTTATACAACACATTGATAAAGAATCCGTGATGCGTCGTTGCCTAGCAACCATACCTACGCTGTCTCGTAGTAAGAAATATAGAGGAACTGTTTATTCTGCACTATTAAGACGTACATAATGAAATAAACATGTTATCTTGGGCTATTAAGGGTTGTTTTATAATCAGCATATCATAAGGGAGGTTTTATAATCAGCTAGTGTCTCGTGAAACAAGCATGGAGTACTTAACACAAAGTGCGTGGTTCTTTTGCCGCTTGTGTGACGTTGTCAGGGGGGTGCTGTAGGTAAACAGTTATGAAATTATCTGTGGAAATCGTGTTGAAAAGGCAACATGGCGTCGTCAGTTCCGATTAGGGCCACACACCAAAGGAATGATGATAAAATTAAAGGGAAGCCTCAGGGTAGCCCGCGAAATTCAGAATTTCATAGGTCTTTTGCAATTTCCTGGTTAATGCCAGGCTGTATGTTGAACAAACTATGATTCGCGATCGTAACACGTATGTATGTAGTTAAAGAATTTAACCATTAAAATCATCAATACAACGCTCTAAGTTCATTTAGTCCCATTCAATGACCACCGGTATTTTATGAAAAAGTCACTCAATTGGATTAAATGAACTTAGATCGTTGCATTGGTGATTTTAATGATTATATTTATAACTCGGTAAAGCCATATATTTTTTACGTTCGCAAATCATATTCTAATCAAAATACAACCTGACACCTAGAAATTACAATAGGCAAATTGCAAATAACGTAAGAAAATTTGAATTTCGCGGGTTACCCTGGCACCTTCAACTTAAATTGATTTTATGAATTAGTTGAAAAGAATGCGCGAAAATATGTTGTCTTGGTCGGTGTTTCCTATTCGACTACGAAGTGAGGGGTCACAGTCTAAGTCCACACTTACAAGTCATGAGGATGTTACTGATTAGTGTCTGATGGTCTTTGGGGGAACCACACTGTGCCACCAACTGTACAAACCGTAACGCAACAGCGCTATACCTCTTAATTGTTGATTCAAACCATCAAACTGATCAATTTTCTATAAGCGAAATGGGGCAAAATAAATAATTTGGAACTTCCCATACTGATGCAATTAGTATGAACAGTCTATTTTTTTTAAATTAAGCCATTTATGCTCCCCGGGCTTGTAAAATGATACGAGACAAAATATAACTAAAATGAGCTTATAAAATATCTGTGAATCTCTCTCTCTGTATGTCTGATGGGCAGTTCCTTTGTGCTTGTAGCTTGCATTGTTCTAGTTGCAAAGACAAGTTGACGTGGCTTTTAATGCTTTTAGTTTAACTGGTAAGTATTGAGTGTTGGTAAACACCTTTACGGACAGTAAAGCTAAGTGGAAATGCATTTTTGCACAGTTTATCAAACCCTTATTATTTAATGTATCTTAATCATTACCATTCTCCTACCTTTAACTCCATTTATTTAGGGTCGGCGCAGCATGTATTCCTCCTCCATCATTCTCTATTATTTGTTATCTCATCAGCCACATCTTTTCTAGCCATATCATCCTTCACACAGTCCATCCATCATGTTATTTGGATACCAATTAAGCCTGTCCAAGTCCGTAACTGGAAATAAGTCCCTTTCATAACACCCTAGTATCCTTGTAAGCTGAGCATAGTGATGCGTGTACACTTGCCAAAGCGCGGACTCCACTCCTTAGCTCGTTACTTAATATGGGTTAGACACCAACTCGACACGAAAGACGGGACACACGTGTGTCCAGTCATTGAAGCTCAAAATTAGTATGCCTTATATATGCGTAATACTGTGTTAAACGGTTGACCTTATTTTATACTCTCATAATAGAGATTTACTATAAAAGTTATCTTAGTAAAAAACCGGCCTGTCAGCCGGCCACCTGACTAGTGGCCAGGTTCAAAGCGCTTACATACAATGTAAGAAGATGAAGGGGTGCACACAATGTAAAGTAGGGTACCACATATTATTAACTAATCTTATGAGGTCAAGTAAGTCCGGACGTGTAGATGAATCATAAAAATTCAGAAAATCATAAAAATAACAACTGCCTGAATTGACAGGTTACTTCTAAGCAAGTGTACCTACCACGGAATGTCTTACTCACGATCAAATAAAACAGAGATAAACATTTCAAATAAAAAAGCAAGACGAATCAGCAAATAACCCTTTGGGAATAAGAGGTGCGATGTTGTTTGTAAAAGAAATGATCTGATCAGCACAACGTAATCTGAAACTCATTTACTCGGTGGCCATTGTCGAAACAATAAGTATCGGCTACTGGGCAGTTCCTACAACAGACGAATCCAAACATAGATTTTGATTAAATTGTAGGAAGGAAAACCATATTTTATATACTCATGTTAATTTCTGCCTGCCTGCTACCAACTAGGTTGCGGTCGACTTCTAGTCCAACCGCATGTACCTGTACACGAATATTTTACATGGAGCGACAGCCAATTTGACCTCCAGTCAAACTTCCAGGCTTTTGACTATCCGTAACTACTGACTTCGTAAGTCTTCTTACTAGTCTAAAATCATCCTCACCACTCCATTAAACCCAGTAACGTTTGGTCCAATTACATAACTGTTCAAGATAGGGAATCGTAACGGTACGATTACGTATGTTAGTATTCTCACGCTCGTCTCTTCCGGGGTGAGCTGTAGTGCAAGCCACCGCTGTATCGACGTCTAGCACAGAACATCAACCAATATATGGATATGATATGCTTTCTTTTAAGTAAGGGTTAAGACAAGATCTGTGGTACATCGGAGTTAGGAGCCATTCAACTGTAACGTAAGCGCCGGTGGTGGTGGGGGCCTTTAATTTGTTTACTTTTGATGTTATTGGGGAGAGAAATGGCAAGCCTACTTGGCTATGCTCTAAAGTGTGTTCAGGGATAAGCTCATGGCTAAAAATAAAGAAACCTTAAAATAAATATATATATATAAGTACTAACCAATGTTTACGCAAGCATAGGAAGGAGGGGGGGAAGAGCTTTGCTTACTTTTGCTGACAAGCAAAGTGATGTATAACGTGGCGCCGACAATACCACAATAAATTAAAACATTGGTTATACTAGTTCATAAGAATATTTTTAAACTATGAAATTAGTTCTAACATCGAAATTAAAAAATAATAATTTTCAAAAAAACTAATTGGCATAAAACTGTCAACGAAATACAACACCATTTATAAATATTGTTTGACTACTAACCTTAGGTATAATTTGCACTATTTTGCGTCTGGAAATAACATTTAAGGAACGTATTTGGCAAAGGTTTTTTGACAACAATTTTTTAGTGTTTGTATTCCGATGCGGGGGTCGTTAACTTGTCGGTGCTAGCCTACTAATGTACATCATGTAGAAAATTCTGAATATGAAATATAATGTCTTGTGGCAAAACTACTGAATATATTCGATTGATTTAAAAAATATATATTGGCGTATTGTCGGCGCCACCCTGTATACATCTCTGCCTAACTTTTCGAGGACAGCACTCGTGAAATCGGAATGTGAGTTTTTAACATGCATGCTAATTAATGCATTACATTATTTATAGTAGATTTGGAATCTTGCAGATTTGATCTTAGCTTACTCTCAATGAAGTTGAATAAAAGGTTAAACACTTTGCTCTCGCGAATTCTGTTAAAATCAAAAGCAATGAACCTACTCAACGGACTAGATTCTATATCTAGCAAGCAGGCCAGCTACCTCGCCACTGATCTAGACTGCATCGGAACACACGCCTTCGAGCCGGCTCGCCAATGGAGCGTGCCTCCTGGATGCGGCATTACAGTCAGGTGAAGGAATTCAATAGCCGTGCGATATTAAATTCTTCTTATGATTGTTTCATTAATCCCTGGTACTAGTCTTTGAAAATACTCTTAGTTAGGTCAACGATTTAGGAAATGAGCGTGTGTAAGAGAAGACACTAATAAAATAAATAAATATCAATTGTGCGGTAAAACAGACGAATAGAAAAGCAGGGGTTGTTAATCCAGACCAAACTTTGAAAGGGATTTTAATGTTGAATTAAAATGGTATGTTGCTTATAGTAAATGTAATAGAGTAGTTATTCGCAACATATCATATTAATTCAACGTTAGTCCCTTTTAAAGTAGCTAGTGGCAAACAAGAACGTCAAACGTGCGAAGAGCTGAAAGATGTAACAAAAGGGCCATATCGATAATGAGTGCTTTCTCCAACCTATACTATCTATTACAAACACACATTGTCAGTATTATATAGACCGAAGTGTTAAGCACAAAATTGGATGGATGCAGGTAATGGCGGCAGCTCAAGGGAATAATATGCGACTCCCGCATTCCCCTTGAACTTAAGGGGCAGATTTATAAAACAAAGGCCTGATGTCTTGTATGGATCAGAATGTTGGGGCACAAAAGGGATGAATGAATGGCATTTGCATGTGGCTGAGATGAGAATGCTAAGGGGGATGTGTGGTGTAAAATAAGAAATGATGGTGATAATGTATACATATAATGGTGCAAACCAATATATTATGCGACTCTGACGACGACGCCATGATGCGCCGACATGCTTTACGAGACACGAACGAACTCAGCATTGAATGGATGAATGAATGATGGAGCCTAACTACGGTAAGCGCGGCTTAACTTTGAAAATCGCCCATTGCGGCTGTTAATAATTAGCCAGGAGCTGCTTCTTTAGAAAAACTGTAATGCTTAATGATTCCCAGATCCAATAAAACAGGTCAACTTGTTGATTTATTAGATATGAAAGTTTCTAGTTTCTTTCGCAGGAAGTATCGATGCGTATCAGACGTGCACCGGGTTTGAACCCGCGACCCCAGGCCGCGCTGAGTATCTTATGTAAACATCTGACACGATTTCCTCGTTTATGTTGGTACCTGTGGCGATCCTTATTACACTAAGTACTTTATATACAACCTTTTTATATTTATATATTATATTTTGTTTATATTTTTATCAGTGTCACAGAAAAAGAAACTAATGTCAATGAGCTTTTCTTCCGTGAACATATATATGTTTTTTTTTTGATCGTGATGAATATATTGTATTATAAGTATACTTACCTATAATTATAATATCATACTTATACAGCGTGTATCGGAAACGAGTGACGAATAAATTTCATCGTGGAACCAACACTGTTATCGCAAAAAATATTCGCATAGCCTATCCTATACATTTGATTCGAGTAGGTATTGAAATATCCAGATCCTCAAAATTATAACCATACATTTATTTCTGATGTATGTCCTTTAATCCGGATGTTTGTGAGACGTTTCAATGTAATGTGCAAAAAATCTAAATTATTCCTGAAATAAAGACCGTTTTCACATTCGATCAAGGTTAAAACTCACTCATGTCATTCACATAAACAAAAACATAAAACAAAACAACCCAATTCTCTTATGTAAACTATTTAAGGAACTAATCAGGTTTAGAGTTTACCTCTTTAAAATTACGATGAAATACAAGGAACACAAACACACACAGGTAATCACTTTTTATTGTCGAGCAACTAAAACCTCTTTGTTTTGTAGAAAAAGCAGAAGCTTAAGTATCTTAGATACCAATCTATGCTGACGCTACCAACTTGTATGGGCTCTATTAAAAAAATAACTATTTCAATCAGATTCTTCAATAGTGTCTAATTATCTGTACATTTGATATAAAATTGAATCGTACATAGCGCGACGCATTTCATCGGCGATGCGTGTCATTCAGGAAAATGATGCCAGATGGCGCTGCTGCTAATATATTCATTTCCAGTGGCTGCAAACAACAAGTTCCTCTTTTGCTACCACGAGTAGTTATAACTTTCGTTATATAACTAATAGCAACTTCTCTTTAATTTAATAGTTTTTTATACACGTATCGATTAATTTTGCTCAAGTTAGGTAGAATAAAAAACCTGTCAAGTGCGAGTCGGAGCATTCAAAGGGTTCCGTAGCGCCAAACAATATAATAAAAAGGTTTTTTAGTCTCATTCATAGGTGAATTTACAACAAAACTAAGTTGTTTTTCATAAAAATCTAATAAAAACAAAGTTACTACTGCAGTTTCACAAAAACGTCCCATTTAAAAGCTAAATGTCGCCTGCTCTCCAAACTGTGCTTTTTAAAACTTAAAAAGAAAAAAAAAAAAAATATTGAATGTGTGGTGCCAAGTCTCGGAGTAAAATATACGGACGGGCAGACAGACGGACAGGACGAATCTATAAGGGTTCCGTGTATGCCATTTGGCAGCGGAGCCCTAAAAACGAGAGCTTTAGAACTTGTAGATTTATTCCTCGTCGATGAGGTCTTAGCACGGCATTCGAAAAAGAGACCTACCATTTTCCATTTAAACCAGATAACATTGACTTATAGAATTCACTCATCATTATTTTGTCCTAACAAATATATTCCCTAGTACTCAAAAGTTAAGTACTAGAATTAGTATCGAACCGCCAGCGTAACTAATAGTCATCATTAGGGTCACTACTGACAGCTAATGTTCGACGATATGAAATAATTATCCAGTATTTCATATTATGACAACCGATGCCATGGAAGCATCATGCAATTGTAATCGACAGGGGTAATGTAATTGTAATGCGCAGCTAGGGCGAATGTGATGGATAGGCGGTGTGGATTCATTAGTGTAATTTCTTATTGTTTTCTACAAACAAAGTTGCATATTTCAATAGCTTCTAACTGTTTCTAACGTAGATCATCGTTGTCTTGCCTTTACTTAGACATGTATTTATTTATTGGATTGTCGACAGAGGCTACACAAATACATGCATGTTTAATATACACGAACAATACAATTGTTCGCTTCCAATTATAGGCTTTAACCCAAACAGATCTCTATTTCTAAAATAGATGATGAATTAGAAAAATGGGTGCATCAACGAATAATAATTCAAATTCATTTATTGTTTGTCACAGATGAAATATTATTTCGGTTCTTGTGATTATTTTAAAGGATCGCTGTAACATACCTATAAGGTGTACAATATTTACTGCTGGTTCCATATTTATTTAACAATTAAATCATTATTCGACCTAAGTCAACGTCGATCATTAGTCGTGCATTATATAGTTGTTCATTCACACAGTCAGATTATGGTCACTAATCAAATAATCACTGAGCAATATAGCTTTTCTTAAGTAAATAACTGTGAAAATGTATTTATTTGATCCCCAAGATATAGGTAAACGCCTATTTCTTTAATCAAAATCCAAACTTATGAATGAGAAAGATTATATCAACAGTCTTATATCTGAAACTTTCGGTGTTTGTCTGTACCTACTTACCAAATATCGGAGTAGGTAGAGTTTATTTTCGTAATCTTCAAGGAAGTAGGTAATTTTATCCACAATATGTTAATTGTGCATAAAATTTCGGGATGATTTTTAAGTTCCGAAATAAAGATGTTAGATTAGAGCGGATATCCACCATATCAACCGTGTCAAAAGCTGACAAGGCTTACTGGCTTATATTTCGTTGACTATGACATTTGAATAGAATGACGTCTACCTTACTCTTCTTAGTCAACTAGGGAGCTCGTGGCTAAATGGTAACTGCCGCGGGTCAATCTTCAAAGTTAAGCTGCGCTTGGCGGGGTTGGCCCGTGTGTGGGTGATCATTCATTACACACCGAGTGTAGCCTGTGTCTCAGAAAGCACCGGCTGTCATTTGTAGATCTTTGACAGTCGTTACGTGTAGTCAGTAGCCCGAACGCCTGACAACCAGGTTTACCAAAGGGTATATGGTATTACCCAGTAAATCATGTCCCAGTCCAGTCACTTAATTAATGGCAACATTGTCGTCCGTTACGCATGACAGAGCTTGCAATAAGCGGCTACTGAACAAATTGTTGAGTATCACACATAGCAACTAAGCTTATGGCGGCCATCGCATGGATGTGTGGTCTTTGTTTATGAAGGGGTAAATTGTAGTCGGATGTCGTACATACCAATAAGTAAGTGCATGTGATGGTTAAGAGGGGTCGATAGAATTGTGAAATTATGTCAGTCGGTAAAGTGATTGTGTTTTCACAAAGTTATAACTGGGGAGTATATGTACTTAGGTTACTTCTGAGCTAGTGTACCTACCAGAGTCAACCACATCGGCACATATGTACGAGTATATTCGTTAGTCTTCCTCATGATCACTTAAAATAGAAGAGGTAAACCTTTCAATAAAAAAGCAAAGTAGATAAATCAGGAAATAGCTAGAAAATTGTAGACAGATGTATAAATAAACCATAAAACCACGCCTTAAATCCCCACGGGGTAGCTAGGTACCTAGGTCTCGTGGGCCTAGTGGTCGCAAGCGAGTACGTTTGTCCTGGTTCGATTCCCGGGTCGGTCAAAGTAAAATTGGGTTTTACCATCAGTAATTTCTCATTAACATCCACGGACTCTAGATTGTGTCCGGTTGATGGCAATAGGCTCGCCCCCTATTAAACATAAATGTGGGTGTTATATTAGGTACACCTGTGCTTTACCCTTCGGGGATTACAGCCGTAATGTTATGTAAATCAAAACAAAATAATCATAGGTAAACACCAAACACCAATAAAGTAACAAAACTATCGCTTAGACTATCCCAATAGATTACTTCATAAACAGTAACAGTCCTAGATGAGTCAACCACCGCGCCCATTCTCCATTAGCTCGCCAACCGCTAAGCCTCTAATAATTACGAAACTCTACGAACGAGCAAAATGTCAAGCGAGATTTCACAGGTCTACGTTCATATTATACCGGCTGCTAGGTGAGTGGACCACAAGAAAAAACACGGAAAAATATCCCAAACTTAAAACCGTGAAATAGGTAAGAGTATGCCAAGTATGTAGCAGGTGGTGTTCTGTCGTTTCTGACAACCCCCCCACGAGACAAAGTCGTGAGCTTATGTAAGTATTATAAACCTTGTAAAATGTAGTAAGTAATGAAAAATGTAAATGTATTGTATACCTTGTATGAATGTAAATCTCTTGTCTGGTATTAGGTAGTAGTACTAGTTGTCACTTAATTCCGTATTTTTTTATTTTATTTTTATTATAGAGATAATAAAAAACTACAACATATATAACACTTAAGATTAACAAAGCTAGGTAGTAATGTTGCAGCCCACTGCATTAACCGCAGATAAGACATATTTAAAGATCAGTGGTGGCCACTAGACGAGCATTACCACAGAAAACAAATATTATGAAATAAATAAATACGTTACACTATGAAGCTAGCTGTGTTTAATTAATAAAGGGTTTAGGATTGTGTGTCTCAAATTAATTTACTATAAAGGGACCAATTCGGAAATATAAATAAAATATAGCTTTTTCCAAATATATTGATTGCATAGGTATTGGACTTTTGATTTCTGTTTCATACTTCAAAGTTGGTTTCATTGCAAAAGTTGTTAATTTTCATGAGTACTACATTAACATAAAGTATGTCCAACGTTTAACCTAATATCCTACAGGATATCACAGGATATCACAGGATATCACAGGATATCACTGATAACTAAACACCCTACAGTTAGGTACACCTAATGGCAGGGTGTTTAGTCATCACTGATATTACCTATGTACTTGTATAGTTACATGAAGTGACTGGGAAGTGACTACAGATTGATTAAAATTTGATAGACTGTTGATGGAACCGCTGATTTGTGCTTCACACCTAAGTACAAATACATTCAGATAGACAGTAATAGTTTAGTAACATTGTTAGAGGGCTGATTAGGCCGACGTGCTGCGCCGACCCCAAGTAGAATGGGACAACCGCAGGAAGATGGTGTTAGGGGGAAGATGCTGATTGGAACGTTCAGGTACAGGAAATTGCCTATGTCAAGGTACAATCGACTGGACGATGGTGATTTAAATACGAATTGAGGTAAACATACATAAATACAAGTACGTACCATGGTGGTGATAGTGTCAGGTGCAGGCACGACGGGAAATTATGATGTGAATTGATTTTCTGTACTGACAGCAACATTGATAGGGGCTTGATTGGATCTTGGAACGAGGACTTGAAGCACAGAGTAAGGAATCAATGATGAAGGTACATTTCACAGACCCGACTTTTAATTATTTATCTTGCCAAGTAAAGTAGGTGTAATCATAGGACGTAAAAGAGTAAGGTTTTTCAAAATACGCGCTTTGTTAGTGGAGTTGCGGACAGCAGCCCGTTATACAATACAATACAAGAGTAAGGTTCGTATTAGCAAACCTTTATTCAAATTTGCTCATAGGAGTACGAACATAATTTGCATTATATGAATAAGGTACATTTTTGAGGAGCCCGTCTAAATAATAACAGACGCACAGGTCGATCTTTAAGGTTAATAACAAGGAAGGGTGACATCCTTACATACTGAGTTTCATCCGTGCATTGGACTAAGCCATTTGCTCCCGGCTGTCATTTGTAGATCTTTGACAGTCGTTATAGATATTCAGTGGCACGAAAATCTGACAACCAGTCTTACCTAGAACGAGTAGTATCGTCTTACCCAGTTCTAACTGGGTTGTGCTACATACCAGAAATTGTAGAATTCAGATGGGCAGTCGCGCCATGTAAGATACTGGTTTTCAGCTCCATCAGGTTGGAATGGAGCCAACCCCGACTATATTGGGAAAACGCAGGCAAATGATCTTGATGATGAATAAGGTACATACTCGTATTCGTATAAACCTAACACTTTCCTCAAACTAGGTACATGGTCCTCAAATTACTTGACCAAGATTATGTGGAATTTAAAAGAGGCTGTGTTTCTTTTCAGATTTGGGGGATAGAAAACACCCATTTCATCTGTTTTTTATAATATTTAATTTTTTGGCGTATGAAAACATTTTTAGAATAATTTGCGGCGCAGCGTAGGTACTTTCTTTTTATTGTTCGTCTGTATTATGTATGAATCATCTCGGTTGTCACCTCCTCGTAGTCTTTTTTAGCCGTCGTCGCGTCGTTCACATTTCATTTATACATTACTTTAGATCTCATTCATGTAGTTTATCTCATTCACCACAATCACCACCCAACCTGATATAGACTTGCCAGAGTGACATCTTACATTACCGATGTTTAAGTCTTATAATTTCGCTACCTAATTCAATTTGACCCTTTAAAAACACTATACACTTATTAATAAATACTTACTAGGACAGTAAGTATTTATTTACTTTCATGAAAACTCTTTGTATTTTGAAGATAACTATCTACTTCTATGAGTACTAGCATCGGTACGATTAATACTAAGTATTGCATGTAACAACTACTCTGCCGAGGACTCCGTCTGCGTACCTAATAGGTATGTTGAAAAATAATAAACTTATGTAGACAGTTTTGCACGACACATTTAAAACTGTCATGTATAACCTGTCGTCTATGGCCCGCTCCACGCATAACACGCATTCCCGCCCCCTCTCCACGCGGCGCGCTGGCCTTCATCCCCCACGTGGACGAGCGGTGCCTTACTTTTCCTCATCAATAAAAATAGACTCGCATAGACACAGTAGTGGCCCTGGTCGTAGCCAAGGGGAGAAGGGGGGATAGCAGCCCTCCCCCCTAGAGGCTCTGAATTTAAAAAAAGGTTTAACTTTTCCTGCCTGATGCCACAGAATTAGTAAGTACGTCATAAATTGTAGCATACAGTAGAATCAATCTCAAATTAAAATATTTTAAGGCTAAAAATGAGCATGTGAGTCTTACTACCGCAAAAAGCTTACACATTTTGTTTAAACCAACGCGCGCGTTTCAAACTTTGCGAAATACTTAGCTATTTTTAATGACAGCAGAACAACGACTGTTTAACCTTACCGATTTTGACGTAAAAGTTGAATGACGCGTAGTTTCTCATGAATAAACCCATCACAGAGGCTCCTTTTTTCTGCGCCTGAATTGGCACTCCTATTGGATTTTCACATGATTAACCGGTATAAACAGAGGCTAAAATTAATTAGAAGCCCCTTGCTCGAGGCCTTAATAGGCAATTATGGCAATTACAAGGTTGCTAAAATGGAGAATGTGGACATTTTGATGTCAAATAACATATCTGAATTTATTCTAGGCAAGATGTAAAAAATTTTGAGCTCGTTTCGCTCGCTCTTGCAACTACCTGCCTACTTTCTCTTGAATCTTAACTTTGTCAATAAACTTCTTAACTTTGTCAAGAAACTCTACCTAAATTAACCTGTCCAAGGTAGCTACGGTGTTAAAATTTTTCGAGCTCGCTTCGCTCGTTCTTCAGACGACTGAGAGTCTCCTTTATTAAGGATCCAAAAATTTGGGAAATTCGGACTTTAAACTATCATGGATTAATCTGCAACTACAAAGAAGATTAGTTCAGGATATATATAATACTATTGTTTACAATTTAGGACCTCTTAAATATCACATATTAGAAAACATAACTTAAAGTCTAACAAATAATACAAAACAAACAACACAACATTAAACTAAAAGGTACAACTCTATTAAACAACATAAAATCAACCATTTATCAATACCGAATGCTAAAATTCTTTATTTTAATCTAGTACCTTTATTTATTGCCCTTATCTTCAATTTTTGTTCACTGTGCAACAATTCATGCATACTATTGTATTAATATATTTCATTGCTTTCTTCCTAACTGACCTATTACCACACCCATATATTAGTTTTCACGTACGAGAGAACGTTGAGCCAGGAAAAGAAGGCCAAGTACTGTCGAAGAAAGTCTCACAAGTAACTGGTGGAAAATAGAACAGTGGTGTATCATTGCAGCCGTTGTGAACACGTGTGCTAACAAATACTTAGTGTTGTTTGTAACCATGAGACTTTTCGATGCGTTCTGGTCAGTGGGGTGCGTAAATTTATAGTTAATATGGCCGTAAGACAGTTACCTAGTTACGTGGCATGGCCGACTTACGGTATTGATACAGTTAAAGTGCTTCCTAGTTTATTTGTCCGTGAAATAATTGCGTGACAATGTATTGTGAGAAATAGACACTCCTGTTAATTATGCAGTTGTGATCTTCGACCTGATGGAGTGGACCTGATAGCATCTGAGAGAGACTGACATTGCGTAGTTGAACCTATTAGAAAAACTATGAATAGAAATAAATATAGACACATAGTAAGGGAGTGTTTACATGAAACTCATGTTCGTTATTTAAACAGTAAATATTTCATAAAGAAGTGATTTTCCCGATTAAAAAAAGGCTTTTTGTGTTGACTTTCTGTATATTTCTAAGTGATCATTCATGATACTCGTTTCATAAAGTTTTCTCATTATTTCCCGGAGTCAAGTACTGTGTATCTTTTTGATATAATTTTCCTTCTCGAAAGAAAACTAGATACCACGTGAGTGTTAAGTTAATCACAAATAGACGTATTTAAGTGAATTGAAATAAGTTTAGTTGAAGTTACGGTGATCTAGTGCACTGTGCCTGCAATCAGACAGTTCATCCCCTCCGGAGCAACTGAACGGATTCGCAACTGAACAGATTCTCAGCTGGACAGTTTCGCAGCTGGACAGATTAGCCACTGGACAGAGTGAAAAAATAAGTTTATAAACTATGAAACATAGGTATTAAATTTAAAAAGTGTTTATTCACGGAAAGTCTATATATAAAGGCACGACATTAGGTTAAGACCTGTCTTACAATCTGTTGTATTGAGAATTTGTTTTGAGGTAAGTAATATTAAACAAAATTTTCAATTTGGAACTTCTGATTACGAGTAGAAAACTAATATTGAGATAATTTTAAGTTCCAAGCATGTCATGCCTGAATATTTTTCGTTAACGCAGTCCGATAATATATTTTGTATCTGCATACAATGAAAATTTGCTTTGGCCGACGTTTTGTTTCCTCACAGTGATAGTAACTTTAATTTTTATTGGTATCACTGATTTTCAATTCCTTTTATAATAACTGTCGAAACAAAAGAAGGGATGTTTTTTTGCTAATTTGGCATTAATACGCCGGTGCCAACCTTCTATGGCGTTAGTACTCCTGAATTTTTCTCCGTAACAAGATAAATGTTCAGTCGTAATTTTCGTCATTAAATATTTTGTGAAATAATTGAAAATGGCTTTAGAATAGAACAGAATATACTTTATTGTACACCAAAATTGAAACACAACGGTTTCACATATTGTTAATTTTATGGTTACAATGGCGGTCTTATCGCCGATAGCGATATCTTCCAGACAACCTTTGTATGGACTGTAAGAACATGAAATAGAAAAATTTGTCAGTGGTGTACTGTTAATATATTACTATACAAAATTTAAAATAATACAAGTTATTTACTACATATTATATAACATTGGCTTTACATTCTTCAACATCTGTAGCCATTTTATTTATTGAAAAATACCCCTTAGGAGTTAATATGTTTAGCAAAAGTGCTAATTGGCACAATTGTATCAATTTCCGACCCTTTACTCGTACATTAGATGAGAATGAGTCAGGCCTTGCCCTCTGGAGCAAGTCGTCCACTTTCTTATCTTGACCACTTTTTCATTACGTTCATATTCCCAACTCATCCACATTAATTATGTCATGGACTATACACGTTCTGTCCAGTTGCTAATCTGTCCAGCTGATAAACTGTCCAGCTGAGAATCTGTCCAGTTGCTCCGATGGGAGTTCACCTCCCACACCCTATACAAGTGACAAGAGATTGTCTAAAAGTTTGCTTCCTGTTTCTACTTCCCATATAATGTAAGTATATTTTGATGTTCTAATAAGCTTAAGTCTTACCAAAGGTTATCATATTACCCAGTTATGGGTTGTGGAGATCAGTTGAGCAGTCGCTCCATGTAAAATACTGGTATTCGGCCGCATCCGGATACATTGAAAGCCGACGCCAAAATAGTTTGGAGAGTATCTGAGATTTTGGGACAAAACTGTCAAAGTTTCATGTTGGTTAAATTTCTAAAACAAGTAAACAATGCAGTAAATAATTAGAAGGGTCAGCGATACTCTTTGCAATGGGCACAGTACAAATTACAAGCCCCCGGTAGCACCCTAACGTATTGATTTGCTGTCCCGTCATCAATGCCTCCGCACAAAGGACCACGATACGGTCACCGGCGCCCGAATTTAGATCTATGCATGTTTTCATTTGTTTCAAAACAAAAGATAAAAGCCGTGTAGAGAACGGAAATTAATTTGTCAAGCGATCAAAGGATTTCATTTAATGAACGAATTATGAATGAATGATGAAAAAAATGGGTGTTACTTTCCCCTGAGGCACTATCTGTGTACCTTGAAGTGGTAAAACAGTGATTCGTCTTCTTCTTAGCGTGTTGGTGGCAATCTAAATTGAGTCGGTTCAGAACAGAGCCACGAGTTGGTGCATCCGTCAGTTTCTGTAATGAACAAACAACAGGACACGCAGGACGCGATATTAAAATTATTGGGCGTTTTTGTCAGATTTGAAGTAAAAGGTTGAGCCAGCACGATATAAGAATGTGATGTTTATTTTGAGTAATCCAATTTTTATAAATCGCGCACAAATCTATCCTTCGAACTGCAACAGTGAAATTCTTGATATGCATCTCCTCAATGTGCCAATAACATTTGGCTCCTGAAATACGGGTATTCTAACCTAGCTCTGGAGCCAGGGTCTCTTTAATATATATATAAGATTATATATATAAGATTTGGCAGCGGTTACTGTTACGAGAATATTATTCTAAATTATTACCATGATTATTATCTAGGATTATCCTAGTACGGGCATCTAACATTGTAAATTTTAGATTCATATTCATAATGTATTTTACCTTTTAAGTTTCTGAATAAAGATTTATTTATTTATTTTATTCTTTCTAATCATTTATTTTCGTCACTAATGATTTGAAAGAAGGTGTTTTTTATTTATTTATCCGAAGGTGAGGCTGCAAGTCTTTCGACCATATTTCCTTTAGTGATAGGTTTTTAAACAATAATATCTTTCGTATTTAATTATCATAGTTTTTTGGTGAAAGATGGTGACTGCTGAGACGATGAGTAATAGACAAGTATGAGAGAAAAAGTAATAAATTGAGATAAAGGCAGGAGTGATGAATAGATACTGAGGTACCGATATACTTTGTTCTGAAAATTACGATGAGAAGACCATACTTAATAAGACATAACCCCATACTTCTATCTACTATCACCAAAGTGGGTGTATTAATTTATTTAATGGTTTGAAATAACTAAGTTTTCTTTTCTTTCTTACTGTTTTCGTTCTACCTGCCTACGTCAAACAATGACAACAAAAAATTGATAGCATTTACATAACAAAATGTATGAGAGTTTTGTGCACCAAGGAGAAACTGCATTTTATTTATGAATTCCGAAATCAAGGTCTGCATGAATAAATATACCTAAAAACATTGTATTGGGTAGATATATTAGGCGGTTGTGACAATATATTGATTGAATCAGTGTTTAGTCAAAAATAAGTTACATTCTGGTAAGTGCAGGTTGGAACGGTCGAACACACATCGGACGTACTTACCACATAGAGCTGGCCTAGCATGGTACGAGGCTTGTGTAGAATCACAGGCCAACTTATACTGTTTTCATTACCACTGACGAACGTAGTTGCCCATTTGTACATTCCGCATACAAGTGGGCAAACTTGTCATTGCAGCCGAGGCAGAATTAACACCCGAGCCATAGGCGAGGGTATTATGGAGTCGAGATCTGCAGAGCAGAACTCATTAATGACTTGATTCAAGTTGAAATCGTCATTTTGTCTCGTTGGGTTGCGTAGTTATTTAAATTGCGACCAATTCAAAAAACAAAATATTTTATTCCACGTAAACCTTCATAAACGAGCACTTGGACCATCACAAGGTGCACAGATTGGATTTGTGGCACCTTGGTTTGTCTTTAGTTTAATTAATAATTGACTTAGTTAGGTTAATATTTAGCTTTTACAATGTGGTCATGTTGTAGTGTTAACGACAGACTCGAGTTATCAACAACTCACTGTTAACATACAAAATTATCACTAAGGTTAAGGCATAGCTTTTCTTTACGGCTTAAAACTCAATATTCTGATTGCAGAAGAGGCAACAGTTGCATAAATCGCATTAGGCTTTGCACAGAACGGGAGATAACTGGTGACAGAATAACCACAAAACCTTGTCTGCCGGGGTTGTATGTCAACAGAAGACTACATTCTTCAATTAATGATAAATGATGTTTATTTTGCAAATAGGTTTTACTAGTCTGAGAAGAAACAGCCGAAACAAACTCATAGGTCATAGTCTCATTTAAAGTCCAGACATAATCTTGGTCATCTCACATGAGGACTATGCAGACGAGTGTCTCAGACGGTTTTTTGAAGAAAGAACCACACAGATTTGAGTAGACCTGTACAGTCAGTACATTGTATACTTAATTGGTGTAAACAAATTATTGTAAAACAATCTTTTTCAAAGAGTAACTATGGAATTTCTATCCCATTCCTGCCCATTCGAAACTGCCCTTGCGAAAGGGAATTCTATTTCGTTTGTTCTAAAGTTTGCCGTTCAGAAGTGCCTCATGATGCCCGAATTGAAACAAATGGTTTTAACTTGATTTAAGTTGCAGTGTTATGACGCTAAAATATTATAATCGTATTCATGAACATTTTAAGGCTGATAATTCCATATTTAACGGAATTGTTGTTAATAAAGATCACACATTAAAACATGTTTTAATAAAAACTCTACCATTGGAACGTCTGTATTTATTATACACGACGCATGAAAACTTTTTTTGATTTTTAGTAATTGATTTCTTTTTAATTTAATGTATCGCCTACCGTGGTACCCTTTCCGGTATAACGCCTACAGGTAGACGGGGAAACTGTTTGAGGAACGACCAGAAATTAATACTTTTCCTGTAGTTAAGCATTTTCCGAACGAAAGTTTTCCGAACCGTGAAAGTTATCTTTGTAAAAGGTTTTAGATCATTCCGAATTTCATGAATTTTTTACAGCCTGATCACGTACCATGAAAACTACTATTATTGCCTGATTTCATTAACATTATATGACAACTAAATGAGTTCTTAAATGAAAGTGAGTTGATAAAACGTTTTTGCAAACAAAAAATAACCGACTTCCAAAAAAAACACTAAAAAATGTGGAAAATAACTTTACTTTCGGAAGTCGGTGACTATGGTTTGTTTCATTGACTTTTTTGGCACCGACTTCCGATAGTAAAGTTATTTTCCACTTTTTTTTGTGTTTTTTTTGGGAGTCGGTTATTTTTTTGCAAAAACGTTTTTATTTTACCCTTTTTAGTTATCGCATCACACACAAATCCTTTTCAAGTATCAATTTCGCAATTTCTTTTACTTGGATGGCATATTTTTTCCAGCAATTTTGAATTAAAAACCAAACTACTGAACCGATTTTGATGAATTTTCTATGGGACCAATCGGGAAGCAAATCCATTCAGATAAAAGAAGAATTTTTCAAATCGGTTCATAAATGACGAAGATATGAGGTAACAGACACAAAAAAAAATACAACCGAATTGAGAACCTCCTCCTTTTTTGAAGTCGGTTAAAAATGCTTGCCTCAGTACTGAAAGTTGCAAACCCAACTGTGCAAAAATATTTTAGACGTTGTTATGTGTGACTAGCATCAGTTTCAGGAACCATATAATTATATCAATTTTGCATACATTATGACTTGCCCAAGGTGAAAGTGGCTTTTCCAACTGATCAATATAACCTTTACGCTTTCTACCGTTTACTCATTTATTTCATACTTTAAGCACACACAATGTACAGACGCGGAGTGGACGCTAAAGGTTTTGTCTAAGTCAACCTTTGGGTGATGCAGAGACAAACACACGACGAAGCTACTGCGAAGTTTGTTTAAGTAACTTAAGTGTTGTTCTATTACTTGCACTGCGATCGAAATTATTTTGCAAATTAATTAATTTGAAATTAGTTTTCTTGTATGTGAAAAGGGGGTCTAGACTAGTGACGATAGTTTTTATATCGTTTCGGTGTCCTAACAGCTTTTCAGTAGCTTAAGTCAGTCCCATGTAACCCACGTATATACATAGGTATATGTGTTTCCCACGTTATAGCCAGTAGCTCGCCACTTTGTCTATAGGCCCCCAGATATCTTGAACCTTTTGATTCGTAGTGTTTTTGTTCATATTTCTTTCACAGCTCGGGACAGTGTTTCAATGCCCAACATTACCTGGCTCCCTCCTTCCCTATGTATTCTAAATCAAATTAACTCTGCCTATAAAATCTATGCAAAATTATTATTTACTACAGGCTGATTTAGACAGATTAGTTGAGTGGTGCAAAGAAAATAGGATGTGTTTAAACTTTGAAAAATGTTTTCATATAAAATCTGCCCCAATAAAAACGATAGCACGAAATACTCAATTTTGGGCAACACTCTCAAGGAAGTGAATAGTATCCGGGACCTGGGAATCTTGATGGACACCAAATTCACGTACAATAACCGTATCGATAAGATAATATCAAATGCAAACAAAATGCTAGGTTTTTTATTAAAGACCTTAAAGCCGTTTACCAACCCTAAGACCCGTATCTATAGTCAAGTTAAAGTCATTACTTTACAAGAATTTAAACGAAGTAAGAACCGTCAAAGAAAGCAAAGCTAAGAATTCTAACTTCAACCAATTACCAAATTAAATAATAAAAATCGTATCTTAAAAAATGACATTTACTCAAGTAAATTGAACTTGTTTATAGATACGGGGGTTAGACTAAAATTATCCTATACGAGGCGTTGGTTCGCAGTAATTTGGAATACTGTTCACAGGTATGGTCACCTCATTATAACGTTCATAAGCAGCGTATTGAGCGAGTCCAACTCCAAAGAAGGTTCTTGTATCTTTACAAAACAAAACCGCGAAACAATTAAAATCGTCCAAGGACCGTGTTTATCACTTTAAATTTCAAAGTCTCAACAATCGCAGAAAAGTACTGGATTTATATTTCCTTCACAAACTAATGACATCTAAAATTAATACTGAACTTCTGATAAAAATATCTATCAATGTCCCACGCAGGTTACCCCGGTGCCATACCTATACTCGTAATCTGTTCAGACAAGCTATGCACAAAACCCACATAGGTGACAGCTCTCCCCTTACGAGGGCAACTAAATTGTATAACGCTATATGGCGCAAAGATGAACTTGACATAAATCACGATCGCCTTAAAATATTTAAAAAGAAATTATATAAGCACTCTAAGTTAGAGGACATTTGAGTTATAATTCCAATAATCAATTAATTAATTAAATAATATTAATCATAATTTTAATTTTAATCTTTCAACCGTCATTAATTCATTCTGACTTAATATCTATTTAATTTGATTTGACTGTATTCAATAATAGCATGATTGTTTATTTGTACATATGTATTCCTCATTTTAATTATTATCTAGAGTATGTGTACTCGATAGTGTGCAAGCTGTGTTTACCTGTAATTGAGTGTGAGATACAGGTCCATTTATTCTGTAGTAGTTTTCATTTTATGAATGATAATGTAATATTGGTAATCCAAAATAAACAAAAAAAAATTGTAAGAGGGGTCAAGTAATGCAGGCTTCAGGGTCACTGTCTGCACAACAAGTGGTGTCATGAGCAACAAGAACCGAATTGTTGTTGTTGTATTTATTCTGTTTTATTTTTATTTGTTAGGAGCAAATAATTTGTTCTTCAGGTTAGGTACGTGTTCTCGCAACCGTCGTGCCTATCATGACCAAATATTTGGACTCGTATGTAGGGATCGCAGCTGCTGGCGGCGTTCTGTGGTATCTTCCTAACCCGGGGGAAAAGATTAAGAAAAACTATTGTAGTGAAAAGCGATTATTGTGCACCATTTCACACAATAGTTTATATAAGACAGTTATTTCGTTTATAAACTTTTGTAATCGCTTATAAGATAGGTCCATAGTGACAGTTTCCGAATGAAACAATTAAAGAAAAACATACCGTCGCGCCGAGTGCATCAGCCGCCCCCTTCCGTCGCATCACTCAATTGGGAGTAATAGGCAATTGCGCCGCGCGTGCGCACCTCCTCTCGACACAATTTGTTAGCACTTAGCACATCCAGGCTAGCAACACTACTACAATATATATTCAATCTACTAATTTTTAACCGCGACTTCACTCGCGTGGAGGCGGGAAAGTATAAAAACATACATCTTAACTAATTACCCAGGTTTTGATCTACTGCTTTTTATCAAGGCGTTACTAACAAACCAACTCACTTCCACATTTAAAACATTAGTTAGGACAAGCCGCGGTTAAGGAAAACATCGTGACGAAACCGGCACCCATCAACAAGTAAAATCGAAGATAGTACTTAAATAGTATGTGACTTCCTCCAAGTGGTGTTCAGTGGTGAATTACAGCCAGCTTCTACAGAGAAAATTCTGCAAAATGCCAGAAAGATCGGTTCAGGCATAAAAATGTACCAGAAAGAGTTATTCGTATATAATATTAGTATGTACTTGAATGAAGACTACCCTTGGCATCATCGTTTCTATTGATATTATTATGAGCTGTCCCACAGCAGGTCACAGCCTCTTTCTAGTCATGGCGATCTGTTGCGATTGTAGGCCCATCCTATAAGAATGGGTCCAGGTCATCCCGCCATTTCCTTTTAGGCCTGCCTTCGTCGCAGCATCGTTGTATAATGGAAATTACCTACAATCCATTAGAGGCCAGTGGTATCCACGAGCAAGCATGAATAAATCAGAACGAATGCACTCGCCACAAACGGCTTTCTACATGTACTGTATGTCAAAGGTGAAATAAGTAGATGTAAAAGGTCGAATGTCAGGCCGAGCGTGCACGATGCTACTTATAACTAGTTACAAACTCAAATAACTAATTTATAGCCAAAAAGGCATAGCTATTGTATTTCAATGACGATTCGTGGAATTCACTGTCGGCTTCACTGTTCCCTGATCATTATAATCTGGATCTATTCAAGGTTCGATTTAATCGGTCTCTACTAAGCAAGCATGCATCATCGCTTCACATCAGGCGAGTTGCGGCCAAACGGGAACCTATTTAGTATTTTTTTAAAAATCTGTTCTAACGCTAGCGGTTACAAACTACTAACATTTCGTGGTCAATATGTATTTTTTTAAATGGCATCTCGCAGATTAAACCTATGAGGCTGGCTTCTGCTTCACTGGACAATCCTGTGGGTGCCTTGAGTGTAAGGCCTCCAGCTAGGGACACGCACTGTAGGGTACGAGCCTCGGCTTGGGGCGTCGCTGGGAGAGGACAGCATATGGTCAGGCTGGTTCTGATCAAACAAAAACCAAGACTTTTTGCGCAAAATTGCTTCCGAAGAAGTACCTACAGTGATGTTGTGCGTGGCTGCAATGGCGTATTTTCAATGAATTTTTAGTCAGTTTTCTTACTTCATTTAAAGTCTTTCTTAAGTTACAGTCGAGTCATAGTCAATTCCATTTTTGGGCGCTGTTACTTTCCATAGCTTGGATTGAGAAACATAATGATTTAAGTTTTCCGTAATTTTGTGAGTTTTCCAAGACTTATATATAGTCGTTTACCCATGGTTTGACCTAATTACGCCCGCTTTAAAACAACACATAATTTACATAGGAACCAACAGCATCACTTGCATACGTAGGACATCAGGAATATACGTATAAATATACATTGACTTGCATCAATGTAACCATAAATTCAGTACATAATTCTAGAACCTCGTTAAAACATTTTGTCAGTTATTAAAAAAAAACCTGTTACATACTAATGTGCAATACCTACACAGTCGTATAAAACGATTGATTTTCTTTAGGAAGGAATTAATATTGACAGTTTAAAATTATAAGTATCTACAGCACAATTCAAAGTACCGAAAAGCCGAATTTTCTTCAAATGTCCAGAATTTCCTCCGGAAAAGTTTTTCATAGATCTGGGAACCCTACATTAACTGGAACATCACAGAAGAACTTCCGTAAAAAGAAACAAAGTCAGAATCTCATTCCGGGGTATCTCTATGACTAAGACTATAGATGCGCGAGCGCAGAGCGACTGCAAGCGCAACAAACCTGCGCGGAAAACTGGTTGTAGTCACCGATACTTCCTGTTATTATCTCACACACACTGTTATTTATAAAACTTGCACTAGTACAACAATTCGTCAAAACATACAGGCTGAATTTTACCAAAGTAACTGAACGTGATCAGCACATCTACACGGAGTTCAAGAGTCGTCAATGTCATATTTGCTACAGAATATAAACACTGATTCTTGAACGTCGTTTAGATCGTGCCCAAAATCCGCTCTTAATAAGTACCAGCTCACTTGCCACGTTATCCCAATATTCCGCGAAGCAAGCGGCACGGAACATCTGACTTCAAAAAACCACAATGGCGACTGGATGTCACTAACCAACGAACATACTCACCGATCGTGAACTAACAAAAAATACTATCATCGACATAAACAAGTAGGAAAAGTTCGCTCCGTACAAGCGTTCGCAATAAAAACAATTGAATATTTTGCTAACTATGTTTAATACATGAAAGTAAAGAGAATGGCCGACGTAACATTGATTATTGCCTGTTGCTAGATAGTGGTGTACATTGCTCGGTGATACAAAGAGAGTTTATTTCCCACAAGACAATACCTTCAATGGTTGCTTTAGAGGAAGGTATATTGCACCGGTGAGGGAGACGGACGATGAGTGCGTGGCGCGTGCGAGAGGGACAGAATAACGGTTAGTGCAGGTTCAACGATCGACTCGCGCGCAGTTTGTTGAACTGCAATCATTGCTTTGGAAAATTGTTAGGGCTGGCAAAAAGTGTTAGATTTTTTTTCATAAGTCAAGTAATTCAGTCAAGTCATATAATAAAAACACTCCTTATCTACCGCCACGACACTTACATAGAACTTGTATTTTCTCGCTCTTACCTCCAATGTGACAGCTATCCAGCTAAAGTTGAGTAAAGACAAAGAAAATATTAAGTATGGAAGTTTTGATAAAGACGAAAGAAATCGATCGTATTAGATCGTAATTATACCCTAAACTGAAATCTACCGACCGCGACACCGCTAAGTGAGGAAATGGGAGGGTACACTCCCAAGATGTGCACCACAGTTGGCTTTATTATATACAAGCTCCAGGTAGGAATTCTAAACAGAACTTATGCCTAATTTCACTAACAATACGTGGCATCTAAATTAACTCCTAAATAAAAGTGTTCTACTGGATTTTTAAATACAAATTACAAGGGTGTAATACTTTTTAGAGATTGATTTAATTTGTCGCCATACGTTAGTGTAGATCTGAGCCCAAGTCCAGTACAGATTGCCTGAAGGGAAGTCTGGCCCTGTAGTATATAATTGTATGTAATGTTTAGTGTATAATGTGTACCAATTGATTTTAATTTAATGTATTATATGGATTACAATTCTCTGAAATAAATGAATTAATAATTGCCCTGTTGACCTTAGTACTACTTAGTTACTATGATAAAGTTTTCAAATTTATTTCATCGCATTGATATCTGAATAACTTAAATTAATTGAAATTAGCCAAATGAAACAAACGAAAAACACATTCAGACAAAGCAACAATTACACATATCATTCTAAATATGTACATTACTATCCAGAAAAACCACAATTCATATCCAATAAGAGCGCTACACATTTTATTTATTCTATGAAAATCTAATATGTTTTTTATACTTTTAATTAAAAAGTTTATGTTAACGTTATATAAACTTCTTAACGAGATGACTAAAATTATCTTGAACTTGCTAATAATAATAAAATTACAAAATGACTCCTTACCCACCCGCAGTGTCTCTCTAATCTTGCTCTTGCGCATTCGTAACAGTTTGTTAACCATTTTGGCGCTGGCTAAAAATCTTCGGCTTTGGCCAACACTTTGGTCAATTTTTGCCGAAGTTGAATCGAAAGCCTGTGACTGAGTCAAGTTTAGTGAAGATTCGATTACCAGCCTACTTATCGCAATCGCCCCGTATTACATGGAACTTAGAAACATAACTGGCGCATTGTGGGTATACCATTACACCTCTGCCTAACCCTTCGGGGATTACAAGCGTGATGTTATGTTATGTTAACGCAATCAAAATTACAGTGATTTGAGTAGGTAAAATTTACAAAAAAACACGCTGCTTTTTTTCTTAAAAAAATCGAAAACAGGTAAAATAGCTGTACGTTTATTTGACAGACTTGTGCAGGCAAAAAATAAACACAAAACTTAAATTCAAACAAAAAACTTTACAATATCTAATTCTTAACCCACCAATAATCTGCGCAGAGGCGCGGCGTCTCGCAGCCCTGCGCGCGCGCAATCTCCGGGCAGCGAGCATGTCTCGCGCGGGCCAAGACGACGCGGAAGAAAGCAAGGCGCCTCGTTACGTAACCAGTCGTTTTATCGCCAATCACTACAGCCACACTGCTCCTACTCGGTACACTCGGGGCCCGCACTAAAGCCACCGTTGTCAATTTTATACCTACTTAAGTTATCCTCACGGTAGGAAGAACAGCTCAAATTAATTCATCATCATTCTCTTGCCCTTAGAGCAGTAATATTTTTTTGTACATACTGCTTTTATTTAAACCGTAGGATCTCGTGTCAACTATAACAACTGCACAGGGACATTGATGAAAACATTAATGCTAATTCTATGGGTCCAACGGGAGGTCTTTACGATTGGTTAAACTACGCAATCAATTGTGCAACCATTGTTTATTTCATATTATTTAAGTAGGTTATATCTTCTTTTTTATGATATGAAAGAAAAGCAGTAAATGATAGCGGTGAAACAAACGTATTGCGTCCACCCCAAGTAACATGGGACAAGGCAGGAAGATGGCGAAGTAATTGTTCACGGTATACAGAACACTTGAAATTAATGTTAGGTAGCCCTTAATTTTTTGACCCTTCGACTTGTAGAAATTAATATCGAAGGCTATTTCAGTAGATAGTTCTCGAGATAAAGGCCCATCTTCATTTCAAGGTTAAGCAACGCGTTGTACTACTTTCATCATGGTCAATTTTATACTGACCTAATAATCTTTGTCCTGTGTATGTATCCTGGCATATGTAGCAGAATGTGATCAGGTCATTGACCATCTTCTGAAAAAATACATGATCTAAAGTAAACACACTAAGGAATGGGATTTTTGACCCAAAAACTGCAAAAATTAAAAACTGTAGGGTGCCGTGGCTAGGCAATACCAACCACAAATGCCCAAAGATACAAATTACTTTATTTGACACCAAAATTGTGACACAGCTCGTTTATAATATTGCTATTCTATCGGTAAAGTGGGGGTCTTACTGTCTTCAAGGTTAGGCAACGCTTGCAAACTATTTGCACATGGAAGAGCAACACACTAAAGCTCCCGACATGGTTGACTGCACGGTCGACCGTACGGTGGTCCCTAGAAAGCCATCGAATGCAGTCACTGTGGACGAAATACACAAGATGGCATCATCATCATCACTTGTCTCACTCACTATTGTCAATTTAATGAATATGTTTAATGAATGAAAAATTTAAGAAATGGTGGCGAAAAGCAAATTTAAAATTTCGACAGTTTGTTTGATCTAGCATCAAACAAAAATCTTAAAACTATAATAGTACTTGCCGTCATCAATATTTCGATACCGTGTACAAGTGCACAGATTCGAAACTGGGAAAATTTTAAACATTGAAATGAACCCATGTACTCTCTCAATGAACCTCATCAATGTCTGACCCTAAAAAAGTCATTAATAAATGATGAGTACGAGGTCCTAGGGGCCACAGACGCAGTTAATATTATGAATTGTCGCTCTGTGACCATTTTACGAACTCTAAAGTAATTCCTATTATTATTCTATTAGCGGTCATTTTAGACCCCATGGGTTTATGGACAAAATAAACACATCAAAAGTGTCTAGGGATCATGTAATTTTTTTTGCAATAAATTTTATCTTCCAGATTGGCTTTTTAATTTAATTCCTATGTTTAAGTTAACAGCCTACCCCTATATTTTGTAGAAATAAAGAAATATTGCAATTTCTGTATTGTGGGAAATTAACCAAGTTAATGGTGTCAATTAAATGGCAAAAATGAAGTATGTAATAGTCTGTGTTTCCACCAATAACATGAATCACACAATCGCAGCAATTTGGCAAGCTTAGTATCAGTTCACTATATTATACAACAAGTCAAAAAGTTGTTGTGGGGCTCTTCTTTGAAATTTCCCATGCGTGCTCAATTGGGTTAAGGTCTGGCTAAAAAGGTTAATATAATAAACCTCAATTTCAGCAATACTCTAAAAGGTACTCGATCCCTAGAAATGTTTGATGTGTGTACATTATGCTAGAACTAATAACCTAAATAAGTATGTAGTTACGACGCTACGCCAAACAGTTGATCGTTGCTACGCTAGCTACGCGATTGTAGCTGTTAGAATACGCATTTCATTTCTCACCTATTTTTTTTTTAAAATTATTATTTACTTAGTGGCTCACCAAACATTCTTACACTGAGTAACACAAGTAACAATGGCCAAGAAAATACACAACATCTGTCTTTTCACAATATTAGCCGGTAAACTCAGCTGACTAAAATTATTTATACATTACAGTAAATAAAAATACTTAATGATTATACTTTACTATTACTAAAAATCGTCAGACGCGCAGCAGAGAATTTTGAAGTTTCGTTTGCCCTTTTTCACGTGGAAATGTTTTCCCTTATAACTCCTCCTTAATACCCTAGATGGCGTTGTCGAATTAGAAGGCGCCGTGGTTTCGTTACAGCGGCCGATATAAGAGCTTTCGAGCATAGATCGCTTACTCAGGTTTCCAGCGGCCGGTGCCTTACCTTACCAAACCAAATATTTTTTAAATAATCCATTCACATTTATTTGTGATAGCTTTTATTATACCTTGTATGTAAGTATCTGAAGAAGGGTCAGTCAGACCGACCCAACGAATTTATGTACTCAGCTTCGGACACAGACACTGACAGTTACGTCAGTGTCTGTGTCTTTTTGTTTTGGATAATCTAACGGAGCCATGTTTTATTCAGTTTCTATTGATGATTAGTTTGTATAGTTGTTGAGATCAATTTTTTTAAGATAGATTGATTGATGATGATGATTATATGAAAAAATCACGATCATGGGCACGGCTGATACAGAAGCTGCACTGCTACAAGTAGTTTCTCTGCCTCAATACGCAAAAGCCCCAAAAGACAACCCCGAGGATTTGTTATGTAAGTAGTTATTACCGCTATCTTGTAAGTTTTGTAAACTGAAGTAAAATACCTACCCACCTCCGTACCTACCTACCTACCCACTACCCACTTACTACCCTATTCTTCTTACCTACCCTTCCTACCTACCTACCTACCCTACCCACCACTTACCCATTTAACTACGACCTGGCTAGAAATCAGGATAGGGACTTCCCTATCCTTACTTCTGCCCACGGAAGTAGAAACGGAAGGCTTTTGCCCAGCATTGGGACATGTTCAGTGTTAGCCAAGACTTACGAAGTGTAAGATAAGTCGTGGGTTCGAACACAGACGCTTATAGTAATTTATTTCATAACCATTGCTCCCGAAGTGCTTAACGAAAAATCGAAAAGGAACCAGCATGTTCTAGAACCAAAAGCTAGAAGACATGTGGCATTCACCAAGCCACGTCAAAACCTCATGATGGATTATAGCCCACTGCCTTGCACAGAAAGGCCTGGTGTCTCAGCACACTTTTCAGATGTGAGGATATTTGTGAGCAGGGAATTACCAGTATGATTTACAAATCTCCTACCAATGAGACAAAAAACTAAAAAAATAATTGTGTAACACAATTTTGATAAATAGGAGAAATATTAAAAATATAACATCACATAGGGCGATTCAAAATATTTTAAAGAAAAATATATAAAGTCATCGTTACATAGAAAATCTTTTTTTAATGATCGTCTCGCCTTTTATATCAAAGGGAATCTCTATAATGGCTGCTACAAGGTGCTTAAGTACCTATACATACTTACTAATATTATAAATGCGAGAGTCTGTCTGTCTATTTGTTTCTTACTTTCTTATACAACAGATTTGGATGAACTTTATGGCACACGGATAGACCACGGTCACACAGACAAAATCGGATCTACGATACTGTTTTGAAAAAAGAATTACCTTTTTTTTTACGAAAAACGCCCCCACTCATAAACCTTAAAAAATCTTGTGAAGACATAGATATTATATATTATTACATCTTGGTTACGAGTTAAAAGCTTGGCTGTCTGCACTCCATTTAATAACAAAACCGACACCGCTCCCGATTCTTACAACCGCATCTATAATCAAGTCAAAATAATTACTTGAGCTTAAGTAATTACTAGTGCAAAATGTGATAAGCAATAGAAAAGAATTTATACGAAATAAGAACCGTCAAAGAAAGCAAAGCTAACAATTCCAACTTTTTACAGCTCTAACTTCAAGCAATTACTAAACTACACAATAAAAATCGTATCTTAAAAATTACATTTACTCAAGTAAATACTTTGACTTGTTTATAGATACGGGTGTTAGCGGCTTACAAAACGGATCTATCCTTTTTTCCTTGTTTTACTTTTTCAGCAATAACTTACATATATTCAACAAGTATTATCCTCATTATTATGCCTCATTAGATAGCTATTAAAATGAGTTTTTGATCAATAATTTGTACATTGATAGAACAGATTTTTATAAAATGTAAAAAAATGCCCTCTTCAACATATTTTTCTAATATTTTCGAATGAATTTCTATTCACTACACTCACGAATGTGAATTGCTTGAACATTTTTATGTCCACTTATGCCCGGTTCCTATATTTAACGAATCGTCGTTGTATACGAACTACTATCCGTTTTTCGAGTACCGACTACGAGTCGTAAATACCGTTCCACAATTTACTTTCTCTAACTGCTTTCGACGAACGTCCGTTGGTCATTAAAATACCGAGTCCTCTTCACTCACAGATGTGCGTTTTGTTATAAGCAAAATTGAAATTTAAAATAACACAAATTTCAAGATAAAATAAGTTAGGTTTACATACAAATTAATCTTTTAGTTTTATAAGATTGTGTAACTAACCATACCATCGCAGGCATCTGCGTGATACACTGAGGTATTACTACTACGCGTGATATATTTTTTTTCTTTTACCAATCACAATTGAACGCTGCTTACATTAGTAGGAACGGAACGTTATAACAGTTCAGCGCGCGCTTGACACTGACATTTGATATCCGTCAAACAAATGTCCCTCAAATCAATGCTTCTAAGGTGGAAGCGCCAGGGTAGTCCGCGACATTCAAATTTTCTGCATTGCTTCTGCATCTTTCTTTATACTTTACGCTGATAATACGATACCTGTTTGCTGTAACCACATATTAAATAGTAATAGTTTTGTAAGTAGGAAGTTTAGTACAACAGTACAGCTCCAGTAGTGTTGTTGTACTATAAGCGTCTTCGTTTAAATTAAAATAGAAGTCATTGTTTGAAATGGATATTACGCCGGTGTGTACCTACAGATAACATCTATTTGCTCTATTTCTACAAAGTTGTACGTTTTTGCTTCGGTAAAGCTTCTTTCAGGGATATTTCTGTTACAGAAAACAAAGAAGGCTATGAGCAAGGATGAGGTTTCCCTACTTGTGGATCTGATACAAAGCCACGCAATAATAACAACTAAAGAGACCAATGCTGTCACAAACAAACTTAAAGAGGAATCTTGGACTTCTTTGACCAACATTATCTGGCTTGTGCATAATTATGTAGTTGCATTAAAATAAGTTCACTCATAATGAAAAATAAAATCTTGGAAGTTTGTATGGAATGCATCCACATGAAAACACGTTTTTTTTTTTAAATTAATTAAAACCTGTGCATTATAGAATGTAAATATTTGTAATAGCGAAACCTAATCTGAGCTTTCTTTATTACAGCCAAAAGTTTAAAACGAACCAGGATGATGGACGGCTCCAACGTAATTTGGCAATTGCAAAATACTATGATAAAAAGACAGAAAAATTAGACATAGAGCTTAAGATATTAAAATTGGAGTTAGCTAATAAGGAAAATAATTGTAATAATAATATTTAAATGGTATGAAGTATTGATGTTGGTGGTTTAATTGGATATTTGTGCCATATTAGGCTAAGTTTCTTACAGTTGTTGTAAAATAAAACATAGTTTATAAATTAATTGTTCATTTTATTACTTTTCGTTAAATTTTTCAGAGAACTAATACTTAGCAGTTCATTATTGCTCCTACTCTTGATATCACCATCCATTAGTGTAAACTGAAAAATATAAAGAACTTTGATGTAGTGATGTTAAATAAAAAAGGAAAAAGCCTCTGGTAGTACATGTACTACCTATACATCATTGGATGATAATGTAGTTACGTAGGTACACCATCATTTAATTGAAGTAATACTCACTTATTAAAATATTCTGCAATCAATATGTCTCTTTCCATAGAGTTATTCATTTCATCTGCATTATTGACTACAGGCACTGCCTCTGTATTAGGTATTTCTCCTCTGATGTATCTCTGGAGGTACATCTACTAAACTCTTTGAACGACAAATGTTATGGAGCACTGCTGTAGATAATTATTTATATTCTATCACGCCTATAATCTTCTTCTGAATCAGTCTCACTGGAGTTTGATATAATATCGAACACTTCTCTATCACTATCTGAACTCGACATTTCAAAATGCAAAAGCGAAAACAGTGAAATACTTTAAAAATTCTACTCTAACCGACCGAAATTGGCAGGTAACCAAATGACATTACGAATAGTCATCTTGACAGTCTACGAACGTTTAAAATATTTATAGGAACACCATAAACTGTCATCTCCATACAATACCCTTACCGGTACCCTCCCATCCGTTAGTAGCAAGCCGTCAGTAAGTTGCACGACGAGACGTTTTTTATAGGAACGGTTTTAGCTTACGCCTCGTATATAAAACTACTATTCGTAACTAAAACGGATCGTTTTTAAATTATAGGAACCGGGCATTATCTGTGAAAAAGTATCAGTTACCAATGACAAAAGAAATTTTAGTTTTAAAATTCGGTGATTTAAAAATAAGTGCCTAAAATGAATTTTCGAAATTTCGAAATGGTGCTCGTACTACGAGCACCTACTAGTTTCAAGTTTTTCCTTGAGATATGAATATAACTAGGGTTGGCAGTACGACAAAACTGGCAGGGCTATATGTTTACACATTTATCAACTTTCACGCAATACTATCTACATAGACAACAGGAGTGATGTTATGTTGACTTTGTGTTGATGTTATGTGATGTTATTTCCACTGCTACGACTCAATATTCTTAAAGTGGGCGATAATTCGTGTTAAATGGTTCCCCCAGATTGTTTTCTTTCAACCTTTTTAGCAGCAGCAATCAGTCATAAAGATAATGGTAATTGAAAATCAAAAATGTCTGGACTACCACGAACCACCGAAAATTTTTCGTCAATCCAGTTGGAACTCATAATAAAAGTACTGAACGCTTTGGAAATTACTGCCAATTATCTAGGAGACGGCCTAAATAATTGGCAGTAATTTTCAAAGCGGCTATGTAACTAATGATACTTAATTCAATCGATTAGAAATTCTAAAATAGGAAATAGAACTGTTTATTCTGATCCTTCCAGTGGAAGCCACTCACTTTTAACCAACTGTTGCTTCAGTAACTGTAGCGATTTTGTTTGAATATATTAATAACACCTAATTACATTTAAAGCCAACAACCGGACACTTACACCCGTATCTATAATCAAGTGTGTGTGTTTACTTGAGTAAATGTAATTTTTTAAGATACGATTTTTATTATGTAGTTTAGTAATTGCTTGAAGTTAGAGCTGTAAAAAATTTAACGGTTCTTACTTCGTTTAAATTCTTGTATATTGCATTAAAAAATTGCACAAGTAATTACTTAAGCTCAAGTAATTACTTTAACTTGACTATAGATGAGGCTGTTAGGTGTCAAAGTACTTTTGCTTACAATTTAACCGTTTGTGCGTCGGTGTCCCTTCCGGCCTTTATAAACGGGAGCCAAAAATGTGAGGGTAGAAGTTTTTCAAAGCCTATATTTAATCATCTTGCGTAATTGGTATTGTTTGCTTTCTCTAAAATGCAACATTGGGAAATAGAAAGAATGTTTCCGAAAATAAATACGTTACGAGACATGATTTTATTTTAAGAATTTCAGGAGTTGCTTTGTTTCGATTTCTATATAGACATAATGACGAAAAAGAGAAGGAATAAATCGTTTAAAAATCAGAAACTTTTATTATTGATAAGATTTACTTCCTTAAGAAAACGATGATTGATAATAAAGATCTCAATGTCCTCGGCAATGCTCTAAAATGGTCTTTTAATATGCAGGTGGCAGGTATTAGGTGCAGCTTGTGGGAAAATTATTCGCGAGCGTCGTACGGAGCCCTTCGTGTCCAATTCAATAATGCGTTCAGGAAGCTGATGGGGCTGCCATGGCGTTGCAGTACATCAGGGATGTTTCCCGCGGCGCGTGTAGATTGTTTTTACACAGTAATGCGCAAGCGTGCAGCATCGATGGTGGCTCGAGTCATGGCCAGCCCTAACAGGGTTCTACAAATGATTGCTGGCAGAGTGGACAGTCCATATGTGGTTCACTGCTGTCAGTTACATGTGTCACCGTATCGTGTTGTGTACTAACACTTAGTTTTTAAGCACTACGAGTATGTTACTAACCCTCTATGAGCCTCCGCTCGAAATAAAGATTTTTGAATTTGAATTTGAATATAATATATCTCGATGAAAAATACCACACAAATTAACTACATTCCGTGCGTCCCTGAAAGCTTTCAAAAGTAGGTCACAGTTACAGTAGATCATAGAGCTCGGAGCATAGCTGTCACTGTTATGCCGCCATTCCATCAGTTAGCAGTCCTCTTGACTACTAACGTGCCATGCCACCATGGACCAGCAGACCGTACCACGACCTTCGCTAGCTCCACACATACCGTCTACGACCGTGCTTCAGTAATAATTGAAACTTTCGTTCTCCCGGCTCTCGACATCGATTCCGTTTTTCATTTTATTTTAGCTTCAGTTGATTTTATTAGAAAATAAAACATAACATCACGCCTGTAATTTCCGAAGGGTTAGGCAGAAGTGGACCCAATAGTACACTCACACTTCGCCATTTTTATTGGAACCGTTTGTAAGTTAACGATATAGTCTAGTTTTACCTTTTTTGAGTCGTCGTCGAAAGTGTGACTCTAAAATCGCTCATCTGAGTCCACTAACTAAATCTTTTGCGGAAAAACATTCCTTTACGCAATGAAAGCAACAATCAAAAGCTTATTTGTAACGTCACAATTAAACCTTAGAGAAACGCTAAAAATAACATTACGAAAAATCCGCGTGAACACACGTAACACGACGCCTGTAATCCCCGAAGGGTTAGGCAGAGGTATACCCATTAGTACACCCACATTATGTTTAAGTCTCATGTAATAGGGCGCGAGCCTGTTGCCATCAACCTGGCTCAAATCCAGACTCCGTGGTTGCTACTGAGAAATTCCTATTGTAAAAACCCAATAACCCTTTGCCCGGGCTGGGAATCGAACCCAGGTCCCCATGCTGAGCAGCCGCGCTTACGACTACTAGACAGTCAACAACAATAATATATTAAAACAAATAACCCACAATATATAAACAAGCTAGGAAATGTTATGTTATTTGTCCTGTTCGGGTTGGGGGCGTTAGTTCAACCCACGTTTCCGAGGGGTGTTGTGTTCCTGCAGAGTGCTGTGGAATTTTCATTCAGTTCTGTGAAGGTTGTAGGCTAGGGTTGTTCGGGTTCAATTGTGTTAAGCGGGGTGTCGGGACTCAACGCCTTCGGTCAAACTGGCGTGCTGCACCAGCTGTGATAGACCCAAGGAGTCCAGCAATCGCCTTCCTCCCTTCACCGTTGCATTCGAGCGTTTCGTCAGATTCGATTATTTCAGAAATTGTAGTAAGTTGTTTTGTTTTTTTTTTGGGAAGTCCTATTTAATTAGGACTGTGGTTTTAATTAGTTTATAAATTTATGATAAATTTTAGTTAAGTATTATACTATATTTATAAGGGATGGGGATGGCCCAGAGCCCAGCAAGGCTTAATAATATGATTTCTAGCTCAGTTTAATAATAATGTGTACATACATATGTCCTGGTTTATAAAATCTGCATGAGGAAATACGGTCTATAATTTTAACAAAAGGTCGAATATTATTGTAACTTACGGAATTTATGCTTATTTATGCCCGCGTCTTCGTTCGCGTGGAAATTTTGATGTGTGTATGTGAGACTGCCTCTTTGGCCGAGTGGTCGCAAGCGGTTGATGGCAATAGGCTAGCTCCCTACTACATGGGACTTCAACATAACTGGCAAAATACACCTCTGCCTAACGCTTCGGTGATTACAGGCTATAGCTAAACTAAAAAATATCCAATCTTCACTGCTATACGATTTAATTTAGATTAAAATTCTTTTTAGTCGCGAAATTAATGTTAAGTATTTTTAAAAGAGAAGCATGGTTAAATTTGGTAATTCAGAAGACCTATGATACAATTGCAATTGCAGCCGGTAATGTGAATTCTAAATTAGTTGCCTAAAATACACATTTAAATGGATTAATTCGTATTGTAAAATTTAGGTAAGTTGTAAAAGAAACTAAATATCTAACTAAGTTAACATGATACTAAAAAAAAAACAAAACTGGCAAATCCTCCCTGTCCTAGACTCGCTCCGTGTGCTCTCTTAAGCTCTTCGCTCTCAAAGTCGTTCCAGCGAAACGTCTGGAACGCTCTTTAAATGTATGACGTGAATGTTCTTTATTAGTACTGATAGAAATCAGTAACTTTTTCGTTCTTTGGTGGCTTGCAAGCTTATGTCTTCTTTAAAAAAGAAAATAATCATTTATTCTTGAAATTTAACTTTTTTTTTTTTTTGTTTTCGGGGGGAAACCTTCAAAAGGCGACCGATCTTTGGGGATAAGACCGGGGAGTGTGGGATTTTTACCTCACTAAAACCACCCCGTTGGTCACAAACCGCACATGAGAGGAGGCACCGTTTCCTCTGAAAAGACCTGTCCGGAGCCCCCTCTGTGCAACGCCTGTACAGGCACATCCCTGGGGCGACTATTTATCTCCCCTGAGCCTCGCTGTGCAAGTGTGCACGGCAGCACGTGACCACTGTGCTGCCGGTCATCTCTGAGGTCGCTCAGTGAGCGCACAGAGTCCCCACTCTGAACGCCCATGACCTCAAAATCCCATCTGCATTGAAAAATACAGGCGGGGTTTCGGCGTGTTAAGCGTCGAGGCGGTTGCCTCGCCGACGACTTCTTCTCCTGCTGGGATCGGCCCTCTCACGATCCCTCTCGGCAGCCTCCTTCTGGACCATCACGGTCTCACAGAACGAGGTCACCTCTCTCCAGTTGTCAGACTCCGCCAGCATAGCTCCAACTACGGCTGGCAGAGAAAGGTCTTCCCCAATCCTGGCGACCAGGACACGTCGTTCAGAGTCCCATGCAGGGCACTCCTCGAGCGTGTGCTGTGCTGAGTCCAGGCTGCCTCCACAATGATGGCAATTTGTTGTGGCCTCTCGCCCAATTTTATTCAGGTACTCGCCGAAGCAACCGTGCCCGGTAAGTACCTGAGTAAGTCTATAGGAGATGCGCTCCTCTCTTTTCAGCCAGGCTTCGAAGTGCGGTAGGACGGCTTCGACAACGCGCTTACGCGAATATTGCGGCTGTTGCAGCCGCTCACGCCACTGCTCGAGCGCGTGTCGCCGTTCCTGCCGCCTCAGCCTTGCAACAGCGATTCCTGGTACACTATTACCACTTTGGCGAATGGCGCGGATTCGGCTATAAACCCTCGTGTCCATATCTGCCAGGATATCCAGCGGTGGAAATCGTGCCAGGAGAGTTGCCGCCTCAAATGACACGGTACGGTATCCTCGTACGATGCGAATAGCCATTTTTCGCTGCAGGCTGTTGATTTTAGTCCTGCAGCGCCGGACGCCTGACAACCTATTTGACCAAACAGGCGCCCCGTAAAGGACCATCGATCGCACGACCCCCGCGTAGAGGCGGCGAACTTCTTCTCGTGGCCCCCCGAGATTGGGTAACAGTCTGTGCAAAGCACCCACTGCTTTCCCGACTCGGGGAACTAGGCGCTCAAAGTGCTCTTCGAAGCCCCACCGACCGTCCAGGGTTAGGCCGAGATACTTAATGTATCGTCCCACCTGGACTTGCGCATCTCCAACTCTGACGAACGAGCTGGGTGGCTCTCTGCTCCTTGGCAGCTTATGGAACCATAGTGCCTCAGTTTTATGGGGCGCTATTTCTAAACCCAGCTGGCGGATCGACTCCACGACTTTTGCCAATCCGAGCTCTATAAGCTGAATGGTTTCTTCGGTGGTGTCCCCGCCGGCTAACACTAGGGTATCATCCGCGTAGCAGACGACATCAACGCCAACAGGGAGATCAATACGCAGGACAACATCGTAAGCGAGGTTCCATAATAGAGGTCCTAAAACAGATCCCTGTGGAACCCCACACGTAATCTTCCTGCGATGAACGCTACCGTCCCGACCCACATAGCAAATGTATCGGTCACGAAGATAAGCCCTGATGATGCACTGTAGGTAAGATGGCACTCTGTGATATACTAGTGCTGCCCTGATCGCATCCCAGGGGAGAGAGTTGATGGCGTTAACAATATCCAAACTTACCGCCAACGCCACCCCACCCCGGGATACCACCTCTTTCGACAGCGATCGGACGCGTAGGATCGCATCGACTGTAGAACGCTGCTGTCGGAAGCCATACTGGCAATCGGCGAGGTCTGGACCAACACGTGACAGATGCCCAACGAGTCTTTCAGCAATTATCTTGAAATTTAACTGTCACTGGAATGAAAAAAGAAAAAAAAAAAAAAAAAAGTAGTAAATTTTTGTTGGCATCTGACAGACGCGTTTGCAGAGTCATGGTGATGAGTCAATACTAGATTTTTTATGGTAAAATAACCATTTTCTATTCAATATGAATTAGATATTATTAAACACATTCGTCTATGATAGTTTTTCCGGCACATGTCGTGGTGATGAAGTTTTATATTTATATGAATGCCATACAATAATGGTCTAATCTGTTTCCTGTGAGGAATATTTGGTGGAAGATTAAGTCAGACAGACCCAACATTTTTTTTTGGCGCCACTAATACTTTATATATAAGTATATAGTATAGATAGATAGAATACATTTTCGTTATTATGGCTTTTAGGTAAATTCTTAAATTAGCGTAACGTCGAAATGTAAGAGGGCTATTAACCGTCTAAGAACAATTTCGTGTTATCTGACTTCTGGCAGGTCTTCTGTAAAATGGCGGGTTAATAGTGGCTCTGGAATCCTCAATCTCATTTGTGGGATCAGGTCGCGATGTAAGAACTAAACGTAACATAACGAAAAATACGTTTACTTACTTTATTATTTGTCAAGGTTTTTACCTTGATTAAAAGATTAAAAAATTAAAAATAATGCCATCGCTCAAAAAACTAGAGTTGCGCGAAACTAATGTGATGTGAATGTAATTGTTAATGGAAAAACCAATAGCACCGGGCAACTCAGAAATCGAACTCCGGACCTAATGTTTAGTAGTAGTGCTTGCAACCACTGGACAAATGACGTACTTAGATAATTCATTTGACATGACAATAGAACAAAAACCGCGGTAGCTCGTTGATGTCTTTTGGTAGCGGTCTAATTTAGCCTAATATCCCCTTGTGGGCTACGCCAGAGTTTAGCGCCGATAATGTCGGATCTTAAAACTGGCGCGTGCCAGTTTACTACGGAAAACTGCAGTGGACGAACGCCTTATTTAAAATAAACTCCAATTCGCGTGAAGGTTGCAGTATTGTCGCATAATTATGTCAACATCACTTTGTTGATGCTCAGCCCTCTGTAAAATCGTGAATTAAATGATACTAAAGCTTATCTTAATCATGTTGAAAGTGGCTATTGTGAAATACAATGCCTATTCTAAACTTTCTAGGAGTCTAGGCCGAATAGGCAAAGAAGCTCTATAATAGCTGTCATAATGAACTTCGAAGTATAAAATACCGATGCACTGTGTTTCATAAAGTTTAAAAGTACGATTTGCGTGAGTGAAAAAGGTACGCTATGTTATTTATTTAGCTTTATTGTATCCCTCACATTTAGTTTTCATCTAATATTTAATGTGTACCTACCTCGTATTTATTTGTTAGTAATGTTAGTTTTTTAACTCAAAATAAGATTAGTATTGTTTGGGCTTTTGCGGCTAAAGCCTCTTTCAAACTGTTCTAGCTGACTCTGTACTTTGCCAGTATAGCCATAGATTTCAGGCTGTTTGTAAAATCTCGTAACTTTTTTTTTATGGTCTACCGTTCCTTCTTTTTTATTTATTGGATACCAATTTTTAATAATTTATGATTATCTTTCATCCGTAACTCTCTAAATATGCCCTGACCATTTCCATTACAGTATCAGGACCTGTTTGACCATATCTCTCGCCTGTGTTTTCCCCTTATACTTTGACCTTTTGAACTTTTGACTCTGTCCTTCAATTTGATGTTCATGTAACTCAGTTCTATTCCTCGTTGAAAACTTTTATTTAACTTAGAAGGTTTTTTTGAGAGGCCAGGTTTGGCATGCGTAAGTAAGACCGGTCCACCAAGGTCTTCAATCAGTGCGTCTTGCCTGTTCTGACTTACGGAACCGAAATGTGGACGCTCACGTTACGGCTGGATCATAAATTCAAGTTCGTTCGGCGAGCGATGGAACGCGTTATAATTCAATGAACAATCACAATTTAGTCATTCGTCATAGCGAGCTTTCAATGTTACGTACATCGCGTTAATGAACATACTCAATTAAATACGTCGTCATAACGCAGCTTGTTACACTTACACTAATCGTCCTTTTGAACAGTTTCACATTGAATTTTTAACACCCATATCACAAAAATCCAATGTAATTTCATAATTCCATTAATTACTTTGAATGTTTATTTTATAGATGTTGCTTGTAAACAATCATGGCAACGCCTTAAGGGTGCAGACAAGAGGGCTTTAAAAAGAAAAATAAAGAAAAAGCGGACAAGCAACCAATAATATAAATAAATGGAAAAATGAAAATAAAATGGCGTTTGTGGCTCCTTTTTTTCATGGAAAAGAAAACTCAGGATTCTGGCGAAATAATTACCGATGATGAAGTATCCGAAGAACATCATGCGATACAATCCAACGCTTCGGAAGAGCCTAACAGCTGCATTGGGGACACTCCTGCTGGTGTAAGTGATGCTAAAAGTACTCAAATATCAGAATCCTCAAAATTCAAATTCCTCAAAATGAGTCAAACCAAAAAATAGAATCAAGAAGCCAAAAGCGGCAAAGAGAAGCAGTGGGAGCCATCAACGGCTCATGATGATTGAATACTAAAACAAACTTGAGCCACCCCAAGTAGATCGGTTTTTTCAAACATTTCTGATACTGTTAAGAAGTTATTACCGGATGTACAAGTACTGACCAAAAATAAGATATTTTCCCTGGTGTCTGAAATGGAACTGCAACGACTTGCCCCAGCTAACTCACCTCCATACGCCTTCAATGTGTCCCCGTAAATGGCAAGGACTAGTGCAACGAAAACACCGATACGTTCTGGATTGATAGCACACATTTCTTTTTCATAATTTTAATAAATTAAAAATAAATGAATATAAACAAATTTGGTATATTGATTACCACACTGCTAACTTTTCTTTTGTTGTAAGACTTTCTCCAAAAGTGGTGTTTCTTCTCGAGATAACGGGAACTCAAGTTAGCTAGATTGGGTTTCTTAATGTTCCACAAATTCACATTTTTTTCCTAATTCGGTACATTTTGCAATTTTTTACCAATCCAATTCACAAACAGGAACAAATGGGTAAATGTAAAACTGTGGTTATTCACAAAACAACCGGGGACACTCTCGCAGTGCACCCACCCCCCCCCCCCACCTTTTATCTTCCTACGCTGGATATTGAATCTGGTGTCCCTCCTGATTTCTTAAGTTTTACAGTCTGATATCTTGGGGGTACAGCCCCCTTAATTTTTTTCCAGGGATTTCATATCACCAAATTTTCCCCAAGAACGATTATTTTCCCCCAGGAAGGCAAAAAATCCCCAATGTAGTAACGCTGTGGAAACCTGATGCGGATGATACGCGGATGTTACGGTCACTAAACCCGTTACAAACTGGTATGATACGGTGTAGTGGGCATTGTAGTCCGGGACATATGTTTCCCGCCGTGCCTAATACGTTCATAACACGGTTATGGTATGGTACGGCGTAGTGGGCAGACTCCTTTTATGAAAATATGCGAATCGAATATTTTCAATTTTAATTTCAGTGGTATTCACATTAAATCAGGCATCGCGTTCGCGTAATGCCCACATGACATGACAGTAAGTACGGGTAGTCGGAAACCCAAAATTCATTGAATAAATAAATAAATATGAAATATTCAGCTCCCACCAGTTCGACGAAAATCCGATTTCTATGAAACTGGTGAGAGTGTGATAATCCGATTAAATTGTTGGCATAGTTGTAAAATTTGTTGTGTACAAGGTGTAGTTTTGCATCCTCATCAAATTCAAGGAGGTAACTATGCTAATGTTTCTCGACCCGAATTATAAAATGGGTAGGTAATTTTTTATATTTTTTTCTAAATATCGGAAATCGGTAAGTGTACACCACCCGTATTAACACGTTCAGACCGGCGTGTACCACCGATCGAGCACGGAGTATTTGCTGACACGGCGAGGTGTACCACCGGTGGCCACGTCACACTATACTTTCAATATACTAAGAAATTCGCGCCGCTTTGAGAGAAAGTGTTGTATTTACCGTCCCCGCCTAGTAAAATTGACAAATTTTCTTAGTGCAGCTCAGGAGGTGAACATTATTTCGAAAAGTAAGCAAAAATCTATGTTGAAAAATTGTATTTTGGTTCATGGGGCGGTGATGTACCACCGGTGGCCCGTCAATACTAGCCCTATAACCGCATTTTCACACACACAAACAAACGCAGACGTTTATTCGATAAACGGGTCAACCTCCTGAATTTTGACGAGGATGCAAAACTACACCTTGTATAACATCAATCCAATTTCTGTAGTGTTAGGCAGAGATGTACCTTATACCTAGTGCGCCCACATTTTGTCAGATATATTTTAGTAGTTCCATGTAATAAGGGGCGATCCTATTGCCATTAACTGAGCACAACTCCAGTAATTTGCAAAATTCTTCTTTCTTTAATGGGAAATAAAATTCGTCGCTCCTGAGGAGTTTTTATGAAATGAAATGATGTTGATATGAAATGAAAGAGAACTGAAATAATACAACGTGATGTACGCACAAGCGGTTACTACGTATTTAGTGCATTATTCTGAACCACCCCACCTAGAATTTTTCATTAGGAATTTAAAAAAAAATCAGACGTTTCATACATTTTGACCGTGTCGGTATCATAAGTATATCGCCGCCACCGAGAGGAGTGCGGCTGCAGCCCCGTGTACAGTGTGCATAAAAATAGTTTTAAAAATTACTTTATTTTAGTGAAAAATTAAAACCGCTCAAAAAAAAAATTTTTTTAGTTATGTTTATTTATCGACGCTGAGCATCCTCATGAAATTTTTTAACACCTTATATAGGTCACTTTTGTAGGAAACGGCTATTTATTAAAATTCAAGGTTGAACCCGGACTCTGTTTGTATTAATTAATAGAAGTGAGCAGTATCGCATGCAACAAGTCAGAATACACTTCTAAGAGAGTTTAACACTTGAGTGCACTCTAGACAGGCTTTACTAGAAGTAAAGCCTGTCTAGAGATATTATAATTATTTTAAGAAGAATTATTAGAAGACTAGCTTCGCGTGTTGGAGTGCGGCCCACTCGCCGTGCCGAGACTGGCCCGTGGCCCAGCTGTGAGGACGCCACAGCCACATTGCACCTACTTTATACACTGGGTGGAAGTTACACCGTACCGAAACCCCACACATATAAATTTTTCGTCGGTTATTAAAAAAATCTGCTGTTCCATACATTTTGGCCGTGTAGGGTAGGCATTGCGCTTTTGTAGGAAACAGCTGTTTCAGAATAATGTATGTGGTTTCCGTTTTCGGTACGGCGTCCGTCCCAGCCTGCATGTGGTAGCAAGTAAATTACATTTAAAGTCAAATAGCTTCATTAGCTTCATCTTCGTTGTTAATTGATTTTATAATAACAATACATTACTCCTGTAATCCCCGAAGTTTTAGGCAGTGGTGTACTTAATGTTACACCCACATTTCCCCAGTTATGTTTAAGTCCCATGTAATAGGGGGAGCCTATTTCCATCAACCGGACACAAATTCATTCAGACTCCGTGGCTGCTACTAAGAAATTCCTAATGGAAAAACCCAATAACAAATTGCCGGACCCGGGAGTCGAACCCAGGACTTCATGCTCAGAAGTCACGATAGCGGCCACTAGACCAACGATGCAGTCCAGTAATTTATTAAATTATTGTTTTTACTATTTCACTAAAGCCAAACACTTGTTGAAAGCTGAACACTTGTTTACAATAAGCTTCTAAATAAGTGGCATCATTAGACGCCACTCAAACATACAATCCCCTTTAAGTAACGAACAGTCCTAAAGAGTTCATTGGAAAAATCTCGAAAGCAACAAAGTACCTATTCTATTTCAATTTCACTAAACAGTTTCTTATTCTCGTTTAATAAGTAGTTTAAGAGCGTTTACGTCTATCGCGCGAAGTTAAGTTTAGGTAATTCAATGCATTTTTTACGCACACAGAAGTGCGCGTGCCTGTGTGCATAGCGCTGGCGCGTTCTCTTGCGCTATAGTCAAACTAACCCACTACGATCCGTTCGAGTGCAATTGTTGTAGTAAAATTTAATTTGAATTTGAACGTACACGGATTACTAAACTACGAGTGCATAAAATAAGTATTTAATAATATATTGCAAGTACAGCTATAATTATGATTAATATTAAAGTCGTTTTTTGGTTATTCAAACATGAATTTGTTGATCTAAACTTTAGAAAGAAACCGAACTTCGTTAATTATTATTGATTTGTGATTGATTAATAAATATTCTTATTCTATTCAAATAAATCACTTTATACGGATTTACTTATGTTTATTTTATATTATATTTTAACCTGACGTGATGTTCCTCTTAGTGACACCTCTTATGAGGGAAATACAATAGGTTGGCGTTAACTTTAAAAACAATTTATGTTCTTATTTACAAAAAAAAAAGTAAAAGTTTTAATAAATAAAATTCGTAGGTAAAAAATTGGGTAAATATTTGTTGTCACTAAAAATATTGTCAGTCATCAAAAATAATAATAAAAAATTTAATCATCAAAGTACAAAGTTTATTCAATCACACTATAAACGTCCGCTATCCTTCTAAGTACGACTAAGGTCAACTCAGGTCAGGCAGAGCGCGGAGCGACGTGTCCTCTCTCTCGAAAGCCTCGCGGCGGACTGATTAGATTTTTTTTTTTTTTTTAATGGCATCTCGCAGTTCAACCTAGGAGCTTGTCGTCTGCTCAACCGGTCTATCCTGTGGATGCCTTGAATTTAAGGCCTCCAGCCAGGTCGCGCGCAATGATTTATAGTAGTTTTCAAATATTTATAGAAAAATAATCACTGTAAATTAGTTGAAATTTTAAATTGGATGTTTTAAAGCATATGTTCTTCTATTATGTATATTAAGCTATTATTATATTAAATTAAGTAAGATAATTATATCGGTGAAAAAATCATTTTAATTCCTTAATATTTCACATTATTTGAACTTTAATTTCTTATAGAAAGATACCTAAATCAAAAAATGTTTTTCATTACCTATTTTCCTTAGGATCTTAGCAAATGGTTAAAAATAAAAACTAATTAGGTTTGCCAGTGGTTTCCTATAATCAGAGCTTCGAAACTGACGCTGAAAGGGAAATCAAGAAAACCTCTGTTGAGTTATCTTGATAGAATTTACGAATTTACCAATACTCTATTAATTGAAATATTTTTTTCTACAACTATTGAGACAGCGAAATTTCCTAAAGTTATTAGTAATTATCATTTTTGTAAAATAAAGGGTTGATGGCATTAAAGGGTTTGAAAAGTACTGTTTTGGAGTCAAACAGCGCATGGACGGCGTAAACGCTCTTAATACTCAACATATCTGTTCAAGTTTTTCTTTTTTATAAAAACGTTGCCCCACACTAGGAATTTCTCCTGTATCGTGGGTGCGTTTACAAACATTTAAACTCACATACACAAACAACCAGACCCGGAACAACTATCTGTAGGCCATACAAATATATGTTCCGTGCGGGGATCGAACCCGCGACACGCAGCGCAGCAGTCAATCGCTCAGCCACTGCGCCAACCGTGTCGTCTATATATATAAAAAAAAAAGTTTTTATAAAAAAGAAAAAAAAAAGTTATTTCCAAAATATCTTTTATGTAAGTCTAGTTTCGACGTCATCAACACGAAAGCAGATTAGTTTTGTGTCAGCTAGCCATTCCTGTATCATGGGATTTTATCATTGTTAAAGTAACAAAACCATATGTGAACAGAATCCCGACCACAGAAATCCGATGTTCCGGATGTAAATAATTTCGAGGTCGGGAGTACAACTTCGACCTTCTCCCATTACAAGTAAATAAGTCAGCATGCCTTATTGAAAAATAGCCAAGATTTCGTGAAAGGAATTGGGGGAGGTCTTTGCCCAGCAGTGGGACAGAATAGGCTTGGTAAAAAATTAGGAACATTATTAAAATGCTGTAGTGGAGGTAGACAGACGATCTCATTAAAGTGGCCGGAAGAAACTGGAAAACTAGTGGAGAGATTTGGAAGAGGCCTACACTCAGCATTGGGTGGCCAAAGCTAGAAGAAGAAGTAGAAGAAACTTTACCATCAACAAGGGTATCGGCGCCGACTCATTAGCTTTCGATGGTTCGAAACTACTCATGGACTTTACATTATGTCATTAATTTCATCACCACTTCTTCTTTCTTTTACGTGTACGTTTTACAAAGCCTAACCTGGTGCCAGAGTTTTTTTGCCGCCCACGGGCCTCTGACTTGGCTTTACATGCCGACGAGAAATATCTCTCAGGTATGCTGGTTTGGTTTCCTCACGATGTTGTCCTTCACCGAAGCAAGTGATAATTATACAAAACGCTCATGAATCTGAAAAATCAGAGGTGCGTGTTTTGGGTTTAAACTCGAGACATGGCAGTCCGAGGGTCACACCACTAGACTACGCTATCACTGCGAAATCACCTGAAAACTGAGAAAAATATCTTTAGAAAACTGGTAAGTCCTGAAACTGTACATTTTAAGACGTCTTCTCACCAAAAAGAGGCCTGTGTCCCAGCTTGTGGTATGTTACGGGCTTCCATAAATTTTCTTCAGCATATAAACATACCGTCCAAAATTATGTTACTTTATACGTGAACGTTACAATATGATCGCGTATTCAGCCTCGTCACCCGACCCGATACGTGATAAATTAGGTCACTTCCGAATTAAGGCCTACCTACCTAACCTGCCTATCATAGGCTTACATGTTGTTATAAGCTTTACAGCGCTACGTGAAAGTTCAGCCATAGTGAAACAAAGTATAGCATGGAAAATCTATAAAATTATACGAAAATGCAGACGGAACATGATGAATATGGTGTCCAATAATTATACTACGGCAACGTACTCTAACGTTGAACACTTTTTATCCCGCTACCAGGTACCGATCTACCCGTGTGCCAATCCAAAATCTAAATTCATCGCCAACCTTTCAGCCGTTCAGGTGTGAAGAAGGAAAAGACAGGCAGACAGAGTCACTCTCGCATTTTTATTTTATTTGTATGGATGGTGCTTAATGAAACTATGTAAATATTAGAGGTTGTCAGAGCGTAGGTAATGCTCGTGTCTGTCAACCCAGTTTCCTTTGGTATCACAGCTGAAATTGCCATATCATGCTTTGACAATGACATGTCAATCATCCCGAAAGCCCTACTAGTCATATGTGAACCCTGGCAGGTAGAAGTGTCTTGTTTGCTGAATATCGTTCGACATCGGTTTATACTGCACGCATATTCAAATATTGTACAGAGGTATAGCTTTAATCGATATCTGTGACTGCAAATAATAACGAACCATAGTTCACTACATACAAAGAACGTCGAATACAATGCTGCTTAGTTCCTTTATCGGTTGAACGATTTGAAGTGCGTTGTTGGTCAACAATTGAGAGTATACATACGTGTGGAAACTGTATTAAAAAAAAAATGATGGTTCCGATTAAGCCCTCATGCTAAAATTTTCATGTCAATCTACAGCTCTAGTACAACTGACCACTATAGGTCAACGTGTAATTAATGAATAACAAAAAAAGTCGTAGGACACAAAAAGTAACTCTCCCACATACACAACCATTTAATTCACTATTTCCGATGCAGAAACGTTAACTTTACTAATCGATACTAATAATATAAAGCTTAAGAGTTTGTTTGTTTGGTTGAACGCACTAATCTCAGGAACTACTGATTCGAATAGAAAAATTATTTTAGTGTTGGAGTTGAGTACATTTATCGAGTAAGGACATATAGGCTATATAACATCACGCCGCGCTGCGACCAATAGGAGCGAAGCATCAATCAAAAATGTTACGCAGACGAAGTTGCGCGGGTCAGCTTGTTAAAAATATTTCCGCGCGGCATCAAAAAACAAAGTATTTACTTGCAAACTCGATGCACAATTTTTAACTGGGTAAAAAAGCAACAAAACAACAAAATTTTTAATTTGTTGTTTCATGACGTGTAAGCATCAGTCTCACCGCCCGGCCCGGCGATGAGCGTGAAGCGATTACAGCAAGTACAAGTCTTGTAGTCATAAAATACACACATCAAAAGTGTCTAGGGATCAAGCATTTTTATGCGGATTTCTTGAGATTGAGATGTGGCTTTGTAATAAATTTATGATTTTATAAATTTATATGGATCCTTTTTGGTGAATTTCATAATTTGAATCAGGAACTCTCAATCAAATTCGAGTAAAAGATGAAAATAAGCTGAAATGAAAATAATATTTTCCCTATAAAAACATACAACGCATTGAAGACATTATTAGTGCTACTGTTTCCCTACTACTGATTAAAACCAACGTTATTATGGAGCGGCGACGTCATTTAAGCAGGGAAGAAATGCTCAGAGCCGTGGGAATGATAGAAGCTGGTTCCCGGCAACGTACTGTGGCTTTAGCTCTGAATACAAGTCAGAGTGTTATCAGTCGACTTTGGACACGTTACCGAAGCACTGGTACCGTGGCTGAGCGCCATGGAGGACGGTATAGCTGCACCACACGGAGACAAGACCGATACATTCAAATCTTAACTCGAAGAGCTCCAACAATAACCGCCATGATGTTAGCCGTGAGGCTTCATCACTCTTCAGGGAACTTAATTAGCGACCAAACAGTCAGAAACCGCTTGCATGAAGTGAACCTTCATTCCCGAAGACCGCTACGGGTACCACCTATAGCAATGCACAATCGTAGGATTCGATATCAATGGGCTCTTGAACATAGAAATTGGGCAGAAGAACAATGGCGTTTCGTGTGCTTTTCTGATGAGTCTCGTTTTGGTATGAGACCGGATACAAGACGTATACGACACTGGAGAACCCCTGGACGCCAACAGCGATTAAAATCCTGCCAGGAAGTCCATCCTTATAGTGGTGGAACCATCATGGTATGGGCGGGTATTTGGATCGGCGGAAGAACTGAGTTGATTTGGATCAGAGGCAACCTCAACGCTCAAATTTATGCTGAGACGATTGTATCAGAATTCATCGTTCCTCTACAAGTGCAAATCGGTCCCTTATTTCAGTTAATGCATGATAATGCACGACCGCACACCGCAAGAGTTGTAAGACAGACTCTCGCCGCAGCTAACATCAATGTCCTGCCCTGGCCTGCTCAGTCGCCAGACTTGAACCCGATTGAGCATGCATGGGATATGCTACAGAGAAGAGCTCTGCCGAATATGGAGGGTATCCAGTCGCAAGAAGACCTTTTTTTGTTGTTGCAACGAACATGGGCGGCCATTCCACAGCGTGATTTGGATGAACTCATTTTGAGTATGCCAAACCGATGTTCTTGTGTTGTTAGTGTTCGCGGTAGAAACACGGATTATTAATTGTTTAAGTTACCCAATAAAATTTTAAAGAAAACTGTTATTTCAGTCTTTTTTTCGAACTTTAATGTTAGTGGTTCAAATGTCAAAAATCCCTTTATTAGGAAAATGGCAAATTTCTTTATTAATGCAAAGGTGACTTGGTTTATCGTTACTGTGACAAACGAAAACACTTTATTTGATGAATCCTTAAAGAAAATTTTAATTAATATCAATCAGGAGAAAAGTTATTGCAAAAATATATGTTGATCCCTAGATACTTTTGATGTGTGTATTTAAAAAACAAGCTTTTAAGTAAAGGTGAGACGTTTTATTTGGTTTGTTCTCAGCAAACCCTTTTAATTGATACCCATATCATTGGGGTGCATAAAAAATACCTAGTCCGCCATCTTTGAGAGCCCGCCATATTGGATTTAGAATGACGTCATTTAGCTAAACATGCCTTGTCATCCAAACTAAAAACGTACCTATGTAAAATTTCAGCTCAATCAGTAGAACATAACTGTTACAAAAATTCAGTTACAAGATTTCACCTAAACGAACGAACAAACATAAAACATTGCAAGTTCAATAAAAGTTTGTTAAAAACTAATTGTTGGCGGTGTAAACAGTAAGCGATCAACCTATTGTCATATTATTTGCATTTATGTTACTAATAGAAGCTGTTGTCATGGTTCGGGCATGTATGATGCGGAAGAATGAGAAAAATATCGTGAGGAAGTTTTTAGTATGAATAGGATGGAAGGTTATAAGAAACGAAAGATCGACTGTGTGACCTGGCTAGAAAGGGGGTGGCTTCTGAGATGGCGACTTATATGAAGAGCACTATAATAATACTCCAAATAAATTAGGATACTGGCAGGAGAATGATGTATTTCGAAATGAAACCTACAATCTTTTGTTCGTTTCTTGAACGAGAAAATAGTCGAAAGATAGAATAGAATGGAATACCTTACAATAAAATGTACTGTTATGGTTTTTTTTCTTTCTGGACTTTGCCCTAAAGTTAATCATCAACGTCATTCTCCAGCCCTTATTTCTATTTATTTGGGTTCGGCGCAGCATGTCTTCTTCTTCCATACTTCTCTATTACTCATCATCTCAGCAGTTACCTCATTATACGAGGATATAAATCAACATAGTTACACAAACTCAAGCCTGGTTCGCATGGGCTAGCTAGAAACTACAATGCGCCTGCTACAATTCTTACATGTTGCATCCTTGGACTTGGGCCACGTTTAAATACCTGGTCATACACCTGACCGTTCTGAAGAACATCACCAATAAGTTCAGAGCCTTCCAAAACCAAAGCCTTCAATTAGTTATTCATTGCAATTAGATAAATGACGGTAGCCATCATGTACTCATACTTTACTATATAGCTTGCAATACGAGCCATTTTCCAAATTCAGCTTCAGAAAATCAATTCGTTGCAAAAAGCGATCACGTCAATTATATTTGACGGTGTGCTACCATTGTGCATTTGATAATTAAATCTGCACGGGCTTTGTTCCGAGGGATGCGGATAGCAGAATGGATCAGATTCCCGCTAGCTGCTAATTAACAGTAACTAAATTCAAAGATTCCGAGAAACCTTTGCTTAGCAAGGAAATCAAACATCAAATAATATTATAGTTTAAAAAACTAAACATGTGACATCACTTTATCTCTCGTATTTTTCTCAGCAAACTTATTCATTTAATACCCATATCATGGGAAAGCATAAAAAATATCTAGTCCGCCATCTTTGGGAGTCCGCCATATTGGACTTACATTGACGTCACTTAGCTTACCATGCATTGTCATCCAAACAAAACATCAATGCAAAATTTCAGCTCAATCGGCGGAAAGTGGGTCAAATTTAATTTTAAGATTTTTTTAAGTAGTGAAAGATGAAGCTAATAAAACGTAACGCCCACCCACTTTCTTTTTTTTATCCAGCTTCACGTTTTTATCCAGCTTTGATATAAAATCTACCAGGAATGTCTGTTACTAAAAAGATTTGCTATTTCTTCACGATGCAAGTCAGTCTCTGAGTTCAATTGGCTTATTACCTTTTCACTGCCGCGGCTTCCTTAATTCAGGGAAGTTGTTATTCCACTCGAATCTAATTTGCACAAGTCGACCGACCTACCTATTTTACGGAAAATGTTAACAGAATATTAATTAATTATTATATTTAACGACTAGCTGACCCGCGCAACTTCGTCTGCGTTATATTTTCGATTAATGCTCCGCTGCTATTGGTCGCAGCGTGATGTTTAGCCTATAGCCTTCGTCGATAAATGGGCTATCCAACACTAAAATAATGTTTCAATTCGAACCAGTAGTTCCTGAGATTAGCGCGTTAAACTAAACAAAAAAAACTCTTTAGCTTTATAATATTAAGTATAGATTATAATTATATAGTATAGATGAATCCTCTAATCTAATGCTTTATAACATGGACATCCATGTGTATAAAATTTACAAATTAACAAGACTTTTGATGATTGCCGGTACCTGGTTTTGATCATATCAATATTACGAGTATATCAATACAGTTATCATGAAATAGTTCATCTGAAACTATTCAACAGTTTCGCCAATAATTTAGTTATTTGGAATTCGTGCATTCGTGTACGAGTATACGATTGTTATTTTAGATACAGTGCTTTGGTTGGATTTTGGAACTGAATGTTTATTTATTGACACAGTTTTGTTAAAACTAAATATTTACAAAAAAAAGGATTAATTTATATAAAATAAACTAAGTGACTAAATATAAGCTTACTAAATAAACAATAGGACGCTTAGGCGTCAAAGTACTCCTCCACATCGCTGTCATCCAGAAACGTGGCCAGAAGACTGTCAGCATTGCGCCGTTTAATGGCGATGTTAATTCTTTGGCCAAAACAATAGCCAGCTGAAACCTGCGTGCCTTGCACGGAGACACGGGGTTGTCTGATGCCTAGCCTTTTCCCAACTATGTTGGGTGGGGTCGGCTTCTAGTCTAACCGGGTTCAACTTAATCCTAGTATTTTATATGAAGCGACTGCTGTAACTGGGCAATACGAAAACCCTTGGTAGGACTGGTTGTCAGACTTTCGGGCACCTGACTACCTGTAACGACTGTCAAAGATCTATAAATGACAGACGGGAGTAACGGCTTAACGTGCTTTCCGAGGCAACTGGTGGGAACTCAGTATGTAATGATGGTTTCATGGACCAACCTCGACTGTTAATTTTTTTTAGATAAAAACCTTAATCTGTAATAACTTTGTGTATTAATTTAATATTCCTGTTTGTTTGCCCACAGACCCCTCCTCCTACACGGCAGACAGCGCGAACACCGCAGCTGTCTCGAAGACTGCGACCCCTTGCAAAGTTTGTGGAGACAAGGCTTCTGGATATCACTACGGCGTTACATCGTGCGAGGGATGTAAGGTAAGCAGAATTCTTTGATTGCATGGAGCTGTGGTGACCACAGTACCGGCACTGGTTTACTTTAGATATTGTTCGAACCCAGGCAGGTATTCAGCTCGTTGCTGAGACATATGCCTCCTCTCTGTGAGGGAGAGTGCAGCCTCGGATCTAGGGGAGGAGGGGGGCTAAGCCTGGGCCCTTGCCCCGGGCGGCAAATTCAAGCTTGGCAGACGAAAACGTCGACGAAAATCTGCTCTAGATCTCAGGTCCAACAAGAACAATGTCATCAGCAACCAGCATGCACTAGTGAGCCTCTTCCTGTATTTCTGACGTCAGAGCGTCCACCATCAACAAGAAGAACTTAGGAATAAAGCCGACCCTCGATGCAAGCCTGCAGCCACACTGAACTGCCTCGTTGGACTACTGGTCGCAAGCAAATGCGACTGCTGATCATGACGTCCTGGGTTCCCGGCTCGGGCAAAGTGTTATTGGGTTTTTCCATCAGGAATTTCTCTGTAGCGGCCACAGAGTCTGGATTTGTGCCAGGTCGGTGGCAATAGACTCGCCCCCTATTCCATGGGACTTAAACATAACTGGCAAAATGTGGGTGTACTCGTTAGGTATGCCTCTGGCTAACCCTTCGGGGATTACAAGGCGTGAAGTTATGTTAGATGCTTCCTGTCAGTGTCATGCAAGCGCAAAAATAAACAATCTTAGCACTGAACAACTACATTTCAGGCGTGCAACTGTAATATATCAACATTAACTCACAATACTATCATCATCTGCCTAGCCTTTTCCCAACTATGTCGGGGTCGGCTTCCATTCTAACCGGCACAGCGGAATACCAGTATTTTACATGGAGCGACTGCCTATCTGACCTCCACAGCCCAGTTAAAACTGTATAGTATATATAAATAATTATTGACTGGTGGGACTAACGAATTAACGTGCTTTCCGAGGCATGGAGGAAACTCGGTATGTAATGAATGGTCCATCCACGGACCACACATGGCAAGCGTGGCGTTATTTAGCCACAACACTACATTAGTCTTTAAACCAGTACATTACGAGTAGAGGTAATTGAATTGATAGTCAATAACTGCTGTCTTTCTAGCTTTAAAGTAATTAAAAGCTAAGTTACATTTGCAATGCCCTAGTTTCTGCGACAATGGATTTAATCGCCTCGTAAAATATGTGACTGGAAGTAAGCTTTAAGTTGCAGTTATTAAAGCCTATTATTACTGTTTGTGTCCTTGTCAGAAATCGATAATGGTTGCTTGACTTATGTGCAGGGCATCTTTTTATGAAAATGACCTTAAACCTCTCTCGCTGTCCGTACTGGTTTCGCCGTGCCTTTAAGAGCGTTTACGCCGTCCATGCGCTGTTTGACTCCAAAACAGTACTTTTCAAACCCTTTAATACCATCAACCCTTTATTTAAAAAAAATGATAATTACTAATAACTTTAGGAAATTTCGTTGTCTCAATAGTTGTAGAAAAAATATTTCAATTAATATAGTATTGGTAAATTCTATCAAGATAACTCAACAGAGGTTTTCTTGATTTCCCTTTCAGCGTCAGTTTCGAAGCTCTTATTATAGGAAACCACTGGCAAACCTAATTAGTTTTTATTTTTAACCAATTGCTAAGATCCTAAGAAAAATAGTTAACGAAAAACATTTTTTGATTTAGGTATCTTTCTATAAGAAATTAAATTTCAAATAATGTTAAAATATTAAGGAATTAAAATGATTTTTTCACCGATATATCTTACTTAATTTTATATAATAATAGCTTAATATAATAGAAGGACATATGCTTTAAAACATCCAATTTAAAATTTCAACTAATTTACAGTGATTATTTTTCTATAAATATTTGAAAACTACTATAAATCATTGCGCGCGAGCAATTTCAAATCAGTCCGCCGCGAGGCTTTCTAGAGAGAGGACACGTCGCTCGGCACCCTGCCTGACCTGAGTTGACCTTAGTCGTACTTAGAAGGATAGCGGACGTTTATAGTGTGATTGAAAAATCTTACTTTGATGATTAAATTTTTTTATTATTATTTTGATGACTGACAATATTTTTAGTGACAACAAATATTTACCCTATTTTTTACCTACGAATTTTATTTATTAAAACTTTTACTTATTTTTTTTTTGTAAATAAGAACATAAATTGTTTTTAAAGTTAACGCCAACCTATTGTATTTCCCTCATAAGAGGTATCACTAAGAGGAACATCACGTCAGGTTAAAATAAAATATAAAATAAACATAAGTAAATGCGTATAAAGTGATTTATTTGAATAGAATAAGAAATATTTATTAATCAATAACAAATCAATAATAATTAACGAAGTTCGGTTTCTTTCTAAAGTTTAGATCAACAAATTCATGTTTGAATAACTAAAAAACGAATTTAATATTAATCATAATTATAGCTATACTTGCAATATATTATTAAATACTTATTTTATGCACTCGTAGTTTAGTAATCCGTGTACATTCAAATTCAAATTAAATTTTATTACAACAATTGCACTCAAACGGATCATAGTGGGTTAAGTTGACTATAGCGCAAGAGAACGCGCCAGCGCCATGGTGCACTTCTGTGTTCGTAAAAAATGCATTGAATTACCTATATAACTTTACTTCACGCGATAGACGTAAACGCTCTTAAGGATCAGTGAATCCGTTACGTACAAACTGCGGACCGGCTGACACCGGATACTAATAGATACTACAGTATATTATATATACTATTTTTCAGAGCCTCGTGTCCGAATTTACATCCGCAATTGATGACTTTGATTTGATTTTTTATTTGGAAGCCCACACAAGTGACAATCGTTTTGTATATCTTTTCAGAACTTTTTAGAACTTTCGACGGGGTTGACTTTTTCGTACCTTGTATCAATACTGGAAAAAACCTGGTATTTTGGCATACCCAGAGGAAGCCGACATAATGCCCGAAATATGAGGAGATACACATTCTAAACTCTTATAGTAGCATTATCAGGCACACACGCTGCTGGGTCACACGCAGTACATGTCTGTGAAAGGCGGTGGGCCACAATCCGATGATGACCTTTAATTCCAATCTATAGCGTCAAAATTATATAATTAATTCATATCTGTTTCCACAAATAAAAGACAACACTTACGTACATACAAATTAATTTATAAAGTAAAAAATGTGCCATGTCAATGTAATAGTACGCGGGTCATGGATTACTTCAATCGTTTGTGCAGGAGTTTGCGAAAATCGTGTTAGGTTTTATTCACTATGCAGTAAGTCGAACCAGTACATTGTCAGCTGATGGACGTCCATGGGCATGTCTGTTGCTGTGATGTAAATTGATTTTATATAATATCAGTTGTTAACAAAAACGTTCTAAATTTACCAAGTGAGGTCCGTGAAGACTTAAGTGATAAGCTAAGGTAAATGAAATTCTGAGTTCTTATCGAAATATGAAGTTATATTAAGCTAATAAATGTACAGAACAATAACCATCATGAGCCTACAGAGGTCTACAGCTGGGCACAGGCCCCGCCATTCGCACGCTATTCAACTAACTACTACTAAGTAATTCTCGGTAATTTTCATGCGAGTGTAGCCGGACTTAATGCCATATGCTTGTTCAGTCAATAATGTGTGGGACTATTCGTGATTTCGCGCCTGACCTCAGAATAGACTGCCCTATAAACTGATTTTAATTAGATCATCAATTGAGTTTCGAAAAAAATAAATGTTAGGGTTACATTTTTCATAACTAAGTGTGTAATAGCGATGGAAAGCGCAAGACGATCACGCTAATAATCTCCGAAGGTTACACAGAAATGTACCCTAAAGTACTCCCACATTCCGCCTGTTACGTTTGTGTTCCAAGTAAAAGGCGTCGAGCTCATTGCCGTCAACGGAGCACAATGTCGGACGCCGAGCTGCTACAAAGAAATTAATATTGTGCAAGTATTACACTCACATACAGCAACGAGATTTCATACTCATTCGCCTACTCCTGTAGGTATACATGGTGGAAGGGGCAGCGACGCGAAAACGAAAACCACATACTCAGTACTCCATTCTGAACCCGGACATAGAAATTTTTAAACAGCAGTTTTTTTTTTTACCCCTAAAACTTTCAAAAATGTTTATAAAGCTTTCTTCAATTTTCGGAGTCACGTTACAGAGAGAAAAGCCAAACTTCCGTCTTTATACGGGTTCACATTATTTTATTTAACAATAGCTCCCTACAAATTTTGACATTTGAATGTTGCCTTGCTTGGTTATACAATACATCAAAAAATATACTTTCACCCTTAATGTAAGTTAGCGTTGCTAACGTGGCAACAGGATGTTTAAACGCCTTGTGATTTCGGGCAAAGGTGATCAGGTTCACGAGGTAAATCGACCTATCTACCTAGAATAAATGTATTGTTTTCAAGATCCCACACAGATCTGCTGACCTTACTTTACACTAGTTAAGTAACCATAATCAGGTATCGTTTCCATGGCAGACCGACCTCCTCTCTGAGCGAAAGAGTGGGACGGATCTAGGATATGGTTACCTCGCGATGTTTTCCTTTGTTGGATGTGGTGTCTAAAAATGATTAGTTTTTCCATTATTTCCAGTTTTGTCCATTCTGTCCCACAGCTATAAAAACCCCTACCTTCGTGACCCTGTGTTTAATTTATCTGCTTTAGAGAATCTATTAAAATGTATGTAGTTCACAGAACATCATTACCATATTATTAATTATGCACTCTGAACGATAGTAAACACATATTGTATGCAGCAAAATAGCAATTTCAATAATGTATTGAATCGGAAATAATCCGAAGATTTTAGGGTGCGTGTATCTAATAATATTATCGTTTCCGATATAAAATTATGTCATATTGAGTATATGTATTCCCTTCTCAATAAATAAGTCAGGTGTCTTGATTTTGTGAAAATTGGGAAATGATGTGATTTACATACCTAAAAGCGCAAAAAAAACTACGGTGGGTTCTATACATGGGGTGTGGGGTATAACAACGCTTGCATCCTACGTTAACCGGGTTAGAGCACCCTACATGTAATGTTCCCGCCCTACGCCCCGCCGAAGTAGCTGCAACTCCGCGCGGTGCCATAAAGCCGTCGACCAAGCTAGCTGATGGACAGTTTTTATTGCCTCTCCTGAATTTCAGTGTTAGTTTATTTCAACATTAATCTAATTAACTTAAAATATTTCAAGCTAATATTTTTTCATTCGAGATATTCTTACGAATCGTTAGTCTGATATTCCGCGGTGCGGGCTTGCGGAATATTTCGTGAGATTTTTCGAAAACTTTGAAGTGTGCTTTCGCTCCTTCATTTTTGTCTAAGTTTTGTTTTCATATTTTCTTACATGTCGTTTGATAAGATTTGTAATAGATGTGTTCTATGTTTGGGCTTATAAAATAACTAAAGCTTTCATAAAATATGAATGTTACCAGTTACAAATATGCAATTACGGGGATTACGCGCGGGTTTTATTGAACTTTAGAGTCGCTCATTTTTTTTTTACATTTTTTGTTTTTCATATTCGTGAAGAGTGTGGTTACAAAGAGGTGTTAACGCGTTATTATTTTGTTGGTGTCAAGGGGTTCTTTCGCCGTAGCATCCAGAAGCAGATCGAGTACCGTTGTCTCCGAGACGGCAAGTGCCTGGTCATCCGACTGAACCGGAACCGCTGCCAGTTCTGCAGATTTAAAAAGTGTCTTGCGGTTGGCATGAGCAGAGATTGTAAGTAACTAGTTTTTTTTTTTTGTCTCATTACTTCTTTTTATTCATTACTTTTACTTTAGAATCGAAATATCTTTTTAGATAGTGTAAAATGAAATCGGTTTTCATCATAATTTTGACTATTTATTTTTTAATTTACAACGGCCATAACAATATGGTCGTATAGTTAAATTATAAAATTTAACTGCTCAATTTGTATTGTACTTACCCAAAACTTGTGTATTTATTTGTAGGTTTTAGGTCTATTCTATGCAATCACGAGTATTTTAGGGACAATAAATCTATAAAAAGATTTACAAGTGATAAACATTTCGCTAGGGCACTCGTAAAGTAAAATACACCTAATTTTCGTTAGTTGCTACTTATACAAGAATTGGGAAGCGTAAAACGGCGCTACATTAAACTAGCATAGCAGGGCTCCTGTAGCAAAGACTTTTTCTAGTATTTCTTGTGTTCAGGTCAATTTTTCAGTGTAGCTTATTTTTTTTTAATTTGATAGGCTCGCCTTAATACATTTTTCTAATATGATGAGTCCTGTTCAATTAAATCTGGGTTACGGGAGGGAACCCGTTACTTTCCTTTATGTATACTGCCCGCAAGATGAAGGACTCAGCTCGCTCGATACCAAGTTATGCTTTAAGATATATTAATTAGAAACCATGAATACATATTATAAGGTGATACCTTCAATATAATGTCCACGAAATTATATTATTGTGACGTTTATTGAAAATTCGAATGCCTCTGATGGGACTGGGCTTTACGTTGTTTGTTTTTAATGGTTCAATAAGTGGGAATGATGATAAAAATAATGATTTAATTTTAATAATTCAAAACAAGTCGTAATATGTAGTAGTATTTTCATGAAATAGTCATATTCCATCAAATGTAATTTTGACAACTTAGTTTACAAAAAGCGTAAGAAATTTTTGGGCTACACACATATCGGGCAGTTAGATACGATCATTGACTGCTGAAGATGAGGTTTTGGGTTCGATTCCCAGGTCGGGCCAAGTGTTATTGAGTTTTTTTTTACGATTACGGTGGTGGTCCCATGTAGAGAGTGGTTCAGTTTTATGGACAACATCCTTATTTGCCACCTAGAACTAGCCAAGCCCACCTAGCTGCCTCGTTGCTCTACTTCCCGAGGTTCATGAGGGTTCCCGGGTTCGATTCCCAGGTCGGGCCAAATGTTATTGAATTCTTCCATCAAGAATTTCTCAGTAGCAGCTACGGAATGTGGACTTGTGCCCGGTTGATGGCAATAGGCTCGCCCCCTATTACATAGGACTTAAACATAACTGGCCAATTGTGGGATTACAGGCGTGATGTAATGTTATATTGCAACATTCCAAAGCGTATTTCTAAATACTATGTACATAACAACACAAAACTATAATCAATACAGTAGGAGAAAACCTATTTCATTTTTTTTATGTACATATATTAATATACATATATTTTATTTATTTTAACAGAAATAGATTATGTAGATCTATTGAAAATTCATAGAGGCGGAATATAAATAAATTTTACTGTTCGGCCTTAACCGGGAACTCGGTCTGAACTGCATTTTCAGCAGAAAAACAGCAGCTATATGGAAATGCACGAGGTAGATTTTTGATTTTTGTAATTATAGGATTCAATTTCAGAATCATTCAAATAAATAATCGATAGGAAAAAACATATTTTTTTCTTTCCCGGTAATGACACTGTATTGATGACATTAGGTCGAAAATTAATTTAAAAAAAAATATTGGCCAAAAATTAACGATAACCGAAATTGAAGCCCAAAATTCGGTAAAATTCCATTACAATCAGGATTCTTCATAATCATCGTCAAAAAAGAACATCGGATCCTCGGCAATAGTAGTCTTTAGTCAATATCCTTGTATTTAATTATTTATTACAAAATTATCAAGAGCTTTTCCAAACACTCGCATTGTAAACAAGTATATTGCGCTCAGTTTAAAAGCCACACAGTGAGGCTTCAGTCGGCCAGGCAACAAGCAACATTCCCAGGCCACCCGTCCACGCATCGCAATTAATATCAGACAGGAAATTATAATCGACGCGAAACACAGCGGTGTCAATGTACAAATAGATCGCACCTATTTTCCAATTGTCGTGTCGAGACCATTCGAGTGCACTGCCTCGCGTGATGCACTAGCCCACACTGCGGAGTTGATTTTACAATGAGGGCCCCCTTTCCCCCAGCCGTGAGATACGGAAGAGTGCCCAAGCGTCCCCGCGAGCCCGTGGCAGCCGAGAGCCTGCCTGTACCCAAAAATCCCGCACCCGCCAGCATCACGATTCCGCCAACGGACCCCATGGAGACGGAACTGATGAGGCAACAAATGTTTCAAGAGCTGGTCAGGCTCATCACCCTGGCGCATCGCCACACCAACACTTGCACCGATGAGGTGAAGGCGATGATGCAGCCGCGCGCTATCTCACTTAGGGTTGAAGACTCCGAGGGAGAAGGTAGGTGATATCCTTGTTTTTTGTTTTTTTCACGTTCGTATACTTGTGTGTTCTTCTTCGCCTCGGTTTGCAGTCAAGGACGTAAAAAGTTTGTCAGTTATTTCAATAGGTTCGAATTTCAGCTAAAAATTTTCGGAGATAAAATAAAAATATATATACTTATAAAATAAAATCTTTTACCTGGCTACATAAATTAGGAACACATAAAAAAAATTGAGAATGTAGTTACTTATTTATATTGCAGTGCCATTTAAAAAAGTGGGTCATATGCGTACGTATCGAATTCAGCTTACAGTTCATTTCTAATGATCCCGTGTAGAAATATCAAATTATCAAGGTTGCTCGACAATGTCCTACTTATATTTATAAAAAGTTTTTCGACAGATTATCGCAAAAAATACCAGAATGCTACAAGTACGATAGTTATATTTAAAAACAGTTCGAGTGGTTTTTTGCAATGTCTCGCAGATTTTTATACAGAAACTTTTCGTGGAGTATGTAGAACAACTGGGCAAAATTCCATCATAATTGGTTCAGTAGTTTAGGAGTCTATAGGGAACGAACAGACGACAAACATACGTTGGATTTTTTTTTATATACATGGTGTAAACGGGCCCTTCCCATACACTGTGTATAATTATGTAAACTAAGCACCTCTAAGCAAAAAATTATTGCTGGGAAACGACCTTTTTTTGGGGTTAAAAATCACATTTTACGGTAAAACTCAATGTAACGCACTGAAAACATTGTGCCGATGGATGCATCGAAGTTGGGTCATGGAGTTATTTAAAGGACGATATAAGTGGCGGGGAGAACGAGTGCTTCTCGGCTTCGCTATGGGTATTTTTACACCCGTTATAGAAGACAACTTGTAGAATTGACTTGGAAGCACGACGAACACTTAAAATCTAATAAAGGGTGCAATTGAAGCTTTCCATCGATTATGCAACATACTCGACCCACTTTAATAATGCCATATCAATTGGTATTTCAGTGTAACACAATTAGAAGGAGGCTTAACAACATACTACGCTACGTACTAAGTGTCTACTTGGGAATCAATTTTACTATCATTTTAAAGAAACAGTATTTATTTCGGAAAGTTACTGTGTTGTCACATTATCATCGTTGGCAGCCATCTTGCATCCACTGCTGAGTATAGGACTCCTTTCGTGATATGCCTCCCTGGTCTGCGCGAGTCTCATCCAGTTCTTACCCGCGATCTTCTGAAGGTCATCCATCTGGCTGTTATTGAAGGCTAATGTAACGTATAAATAAGCTAAATTTGTATCAATGGCAATTGAGGCCCTCCATCCAATATGCGAGATGACTACTTGACCCAGTTCTTCAGTGCCACATAAATCAGTCTTTCAGTGGAACCTATTACAGTCCTGTAATAGGTTCTAACAACATAATCTATCCGCACATATTGTATCGAACTTCACCTTTCATGTCAGCCTCTCTGAATGTTGTTCTTAAACTAAACGGTTTTTGGCATTTAGATAACGTATTGAATTTCGGAAGGTTTATGTGAAGATTACTGATGTTAAATTAATTTTTAACTTGGATAGAACCAATAGCCACAGATTTCGATGTTTTGGCAAATGACCTGGTGCCAACCATTGCACCCGTGCCAGGCAGAGGCGGGCGCCTAGTGCATGAATTTTGAGAAAGAAATAAGTAGCTTTTATACACTTTACTTTTCTAAAGCTATAGTATTGAAATAATAGTTTTTTTTCAACATAAGCAATCGTTTTGTACTTGTGTAAGGAATCGGTAATAACTTATAAACTTATCTTTTTTTTAATACTAAGTATTTCTTTGTTTTTAATGCAGGTATGTAAATAAAAAAGTTCGATTAGATTTTTTTATTCTTTCTTACGGATTCACTCACATCTTCAACAAAGGAAAAATCTGTTGATAAAATCTTAGATACAATAGGTACACGAGGATTGCAGGGGAATAGAGGCACGTGGATCAGGCTTATGTGTTTACGATATCTTACATGATGTATGTATAAGCCGCGTCGTCTCAGTACAAAGAGCTCCTTTAAAAGCATTTTTTCTAAGTCAGGAATATCAAGAGCCGTGTTCAGGAAAAGAGGTTGGAAACCTTATCGGTAAAGATTAATTTGCTCAGTACTTTCTTACTACCTACTCCTAATAATGCCACTAGGGGATTGAATTTTCAATCATCCTTCCATGGCGCATAGCATCGAGGTGGAAAAGTTCATCGACATTTCTTAGTAGATTAAATAGTTATAGATATTGAGCAGTTTGTGTTTGGAGTAGGTAATAATAAACTAACAATAACTGTTTCTTGACTGCCCCGTTGGACGAGCGGTCGCAATCGCTGCAGAGCATGAGTCCTGGGTTCGCTTCCCGGGTCGATTATTGGGTTTTTCCATCAGGAATTTCTTAGTAGCAGCTACGGGGTCAGGATTTGTGCCCAGTTCATGGCAATAGGATCGACCCCTATTACATGGGACTGGCGAAATGTGGGTGTACTATTAGGTACACCTCTGCCTAACCCTTCGGGGATTACAGGCGTGATGTTATGTTAACTTTTCTTTAAAAATCCGTGTAGTTGATCATAGATAGGACTGCAGTTTGATCGGCAAGAGAGTGCAAAAGTTGTAGGTACATGCGCTCACGTATCATATATTTAGTTACACATAGGAACATAAACTCTCGCCTTTCTGTAGGTAGAAACAACTCCTTTCCGTTCGTCCATGTTCATACATCTACACAAAAGAAGTACCGGTCTACCTAACTAAATACACACATTATTACCGTGATCACGTCCGACATTTTAATGCTGATTAGCGTGAAAACGGTTTCTTTTTACTCCCAGTCGTATATCGGGTTGCACTATAAGTAGGAAGTACGATGCAATTCATTGAAAAATGCTTTGGTTCGCTAATCTTAATACATGGGTACAGTATTAAAATAGTTAAGGGTCTCCACAGGCTGGTGGTTCTATTGCTTGTTTTCTTCATGTTATATCATTAGTGATATCGGAAACTTCTCAGGAACATAATTATATGGAAAATCAAGTTGCATGTAGAAAACGTCAAGGGTGAGTTGCTCTCACCTATTGCGGGTTTTGAACCTTATTTGACAACAGCACATTTTGCAGGTATTTCGCTACGTGAGAGGCTACTAGAAATACTACTTGCCACAAGGTTTCCTCGTTACGAGCTGAGTGCGCGAATGTTTTATCCGAGCAGATACGGTACGCAATAGATGTCACGTGAGTCGTGGCATGCTCTAAGATGTTCTTTTCATCTGTGATCTCCGCATTCGCTGTCGACGCGCAACACGCATGCCGCATGTGTACCTCATGGCCAAGGGTTTATTTAAAAAACCCGCGACATTTTTTAGTACGTCTGAATAAAGTGAGTGACAAAAGTATTGCGATTAATGAAAATAAATATTTACTTAGTAATTATTTGAGTTTACTGAATTCCCTCAAGTTGTAAACTTTTAGATAAATGTCAAAGTCAAAGTATAGTTTTCACGATAATTTGTTAAGCAAATATGTTGTATTTTGGCTCATCGATGGATTCAAATTCCCCAAATTAAATAAAGAACGAATGCTCGGTGAGCGCAGCGATTGAGGGATACAGTATTACGATCACGGGTTCGATTCCTACACGGGTAGTATTAGGCAGTAATAACTGTTTCTGGTAAAAATGCATACATTGCATGCTCTGTTTATCCATGGCATGTCGTCTGAACGAATTTATAAAGACGTAGGTAAAAAAATGTGGTAGTCATGATTTGATGACAAAAAATAAATTATCAGTTAAAGAAAGCTTCATTATAGATATATTTTATGTTAAAACAAGACACATGCGGCCAGCAATAGCTTTTTTCATAATTCTATATTGTTGTTGTTTTTTTTTACAATTCCACAATTATTAGAGAGTTTTTTGTTTCATTCCGCTTTATAATGTTGTGTCTTCTAGGCAGACGAGTCATGTTCCCAGACACATGTATACGTTTGCATTTGCTAAGCGTGACCTCCTGGGTTCGATTCCAAGGTCAGGTAAAGTGTTATTGGGTTCTTTCTTCATTTGAGTTTATCAGTAGCAGCCAAGATGTCTGGAGGTTAGTGGCCGGTTGATGGCAATAGGCTCGCCCCATATTTGATGGACTTAAAGTTAACTGGCGAACTGTGCGTGAACCATTGGGTACACGTCTGCCTAACCGTTCGGGGAGCACAGACGTGTTGTTGTCATGTTTTGTTGTCAAGTGTTAGGCCTTCCTTATTGTAAGTTTATTTTGAATGTGCGTGTATTGTATTTCGTTGTGCAGAATTAACATTTTACTTTCTTTTTCTTCAACAATTCATGTAAATCTTAGGCAGCGGAGGCGAAGACGGAGCGTCTTCGACGACCGACCGTACGACGGATGTGCGCTCGATGATGTGGCACAACATCGCACTCCGCATGACCCCAGCTGTGCAGCAGGTCGTAGAATTTGCCAAACGTCTGCCAGGGTTCTATACCCTGCCGCAGGATGACCAGCTCATCCTCATCAAGGTAACGTAGAAAGAAAGTCTAAAAAGGCTTTTCTATCAACAAACTGATCCCCAACTGCAAGCAGCACCAGCGAATTTATTCATGAATGTTTTTAATAGACGCCCCCGGAGTTTTCCTATATATCTTTTTTTAACTCGGGCAACGGAGAGTTATTTAATGAATTTAGAAGTAGAAATCGAAGTGAATGTATTTTATACACACTTTTGACTTTTTGTGCATTATCACACCAGCGTGAAACTTGCGGGGTGGTGGTCACAGTCCTGGTGACGTAGTTTTGTCGCATTCACTCCTATTTCATCAGAAAAAGGTCAGGTTACAATAAAGATTTATATGCAGACCATCCAATGGTTAGCTGTTAGATTGTAACAACAACAATTGTTATAGAAACATTTTAAAAGTACTATGTACTCGTAAGAATTATCGTGTAGACAAAAGTAAATATGGCTACATGGTAGGCGTACATAGTAGATAGGCTTTATATCCGGTTTCTGTTTCTATATTTCTGATTTCGCTAGGCTTATGTTTTATTTGCGATTGTTGTATGCTAGTTTGCGAATTGCAAGCGATTCTCACTCACCCTCATCAATGCTTTGCATCACCAGTAAAGATTGGACCCTGTCAGTGTGTGTTTATGTCCGCAGCTAGGGTTCTTCGAAGTCTGGCTGTCGAGGATCTCGAAACTGTCCTCACCCGAGCGCATCGTGTTCGAGGATGGCACCATTATCAACCATCAGCAACTGGTCATAACTTATGATGTAAGTTTTAGCATAATTAGTTAGTTAGTTATTATAGGAATCTCAAATTTCGTAAAACCTAAAATTCGATTATTCCATCATTGATGGTTGGATTAAAAAGCTATAACTACTATAAATTATGATGTCAATTTGGTGTCAAAGCTGTGTCAATTAGCTTAACAATTAACTTTCAGAGCTGTATGTGAACAGCTGCAACAGGTAAGTTAAAGTTAAACAAACAAAACAACCTGTTTACCTATTGTGAACAGTTTGTAAACTCTTCAAAGTATTCATTAAAGACTTAAAAACTTTGCATTGTTTGACAAACATTTTTAAGTTTTCAAACTGGCATGGTCACTAACACTGGAAACGGACTTGTGAGTGACAGTGGTACCGGTACCTAGCGTAAAAAACGAACAAGAAAGAGGGTAGACCGATTCTTCTGCTCATAAACACCCACGCGCAATAACTAGTTTATCCGTGATTACGGTGCTTGCAACAGCGCCGAAGTGTCGGGAACTCGACCAGTAGTAAACATGGTAAATATCCCGTATTAAGTGTTAATGATAAACCTTTTTAGTATGAAAATCTAAACTTCTCTATAAGTAATCGACTATAATACTTAAGTTTGTGTTCATTCGTGATGATTCTACAATGTTTAACTAAATTAACGGTAAGGTAAGATAATATAAATCTTTAAAGATAGATTTATACGTTGATTATAGGTTTCATGACACGATCAAGTCCACTCACCGATGTGAATGTGTTACAAGGGAATAGTAATCACAAATGCTGGATATTGTCTATTGTCCGTCCTCTGACCAACGGCGACGTGAAATAATATTAACTTGTCAAAGCATGCGTGTGCATAATACGTTTTGCGATTAACAAATGAATCATTCTTCTTAACAATACACGTTGCAAGGATAAAAATGTAGGTCATTTGGAGTGTAGGCTGTAAGTCTAATATAAATTATATAGGTAGTCGAGCAAATATCACGCAATTTTGCGAAAACAGTGTAAATTTGCAAGAGAACTGACAACAATGAAAATACTTAAGCAAATTATATTTTTAAAATAAATCCAATGCAATCAACAATCTTAGATTAACCTTTTTACACCTAAATACGCATTTAGAAAAATCTCACGACATCTTTCTAAGTGTGACGATTTTTAGAGGCCCCCTGCCTCTAAAAATCGTCACAATCGACTGACGTAATTAATGGACGTCCCTTACAGACATCCCTTACATCGAGTTAACATTTTAAGTACTATTTCGGTATAATACTGTACCTATTACATTCCATATTATTGAGAATTCTAATGTATGGGACCATATAAAAAGCTCAACACTTAGCTCTAAACGTCCCTAAAAATGTCGCTGCGACCGAAATCGGCCAGATGGCATCATCATCATCTGCCCAGCCTTTTCCCAACTATGTTGGAATTGGCTTTCAGTCTAACCCGATACAGATGAATACCAGTATTTTACATGGAGCGACTGTCTATCTGACCTCCACAACCCAGTTAGTACTCGGTAATACGATACCCCATGGTAAGACTGGGTGTCAAACTGTCGGGCCACTGACTAGCGGTAATGACTGTAAAAGATCTATAAAAATGACAGCCAGGATCAACGGCTTATCATGTTTTTCGATACAAGGAGTAAACTCGGTATGTAATGGGTGGTCATCCACGGACGTCAACCTAGGCAAGTGCGTCTTAACCTTATGTTCGACCCTAGTGACTGTTGTTATTTAGCCACGAGCTAAGATACCCCTTGGTAATTAAGACTTCATTTCATTATTAATTGATACAAATATTTTTTTCAATTTATAAATAAATGCGAGTTGTATTAGAGGTCAAGACAAAAAAACAAAGAACATAAATACGCCTGCCATTCCATCGAAAATGCAGTCAGCACACCATGGTTCCCTAGTGCGACAAAAATCACCCAAAGCCACTCTGCAATTCTTTAAAAGTAATAATAATTGTAACATCTACGAAGTCCAAAGTTAACAAAAATAAATAGGAGTTCCCTTGGGTAATTACTTTCATTCCCATTTCGTCATCGAAAATGTGAATACCGACATGTTGTCAGTGGCTCACGCAATTTTTACGTGTCTTTGTTCATTAATTCCCGGAAAACTGTAACACAAGTGGTTTATATTCATGATGGATTTCTAAGAACACGGTATGTACATTATTATTAAATTTTATTTAGAATTTGAAAATCATTACTTTTTCTTAATTTTGACTGCTATGTGATATACTGTTTTTCGAAAGCATTTTAAATTGTAGATAAATACATCTCGAGTTTTAGTTTACACTTCTGCAATTAAGTGTCAGTTTTTTAAATATGTTAGGTGATATGTTATTCTTTATGATTTCAGTTAAATCTCTTTCCCGTTTTTCCCTCATTTTGAATGATTTTGGTGCTACGTGAAAGTAGTCTCTCCGTAGCACTTTGCTACGAACACGTAACATTTTTAATATAGCCGAATTTCTTTTATTTTGCACTTATTGATTCAAATTTTTGTTTCTCTTGCAGGTTCAAGTCGGAAGTGCATATGTTCACACATGTGTGTGTATGAGTCTTTGAAATTTGATTGAGGTATGGCAACGACAAGAAGTTGACCGTTACTAAAGGGGCTGAGTTCGAATTTCAAGATATACCTACGTGACACGCTTTCAATTGATAAAAGCGATAAAGAAAACATTGATTTCGGAGAATTGACTAGGAAAAAAATCACTACACGGAAGATCGATTCTTGGCGAGTCGGAACGATTGGCTTGACGCACGCCTTGAAAGTTCTGTGAGATTCCTGAAATTTTATCGGAAATTACAGGAATCGGTAGGAACATATAGAACGTTGTGCCACCATTTTGTGCTTTAAATTCTGGCTACAAAATAAACTCAGACAAGTTTTGAGAGTTTGCTATGGAAACTGCCTGGCAAATTATTATCCAAGCCTATCCATGGTTTTATCTGCCAACTTCTAACCACAAAGTTGTATTGCATGGATCTGCCATGACACAACATGCACTATTATTACTAATTGGTGAGCTTTCGAAAGTAGCGGCAGCAGCCAGAAATAAAGACTTTAAGATGTCTTCAACGTGTGACTTCTTCATACTAAGAAGTTTTCGAGAGTTATGACGTTTTAACTAAGTTCTGACCCATTTATAACAGGACTTAGGAATCCTCCTAAGTCCTCCTAAGTTAAGAAAAAAAACAGATTTTTCAAAAGCTGTTCTGGAACTATTGAGTTTTTATGCTGTTGTAACTTTATTTTAATTCTTTAAGTTTAATATTGTTTTACTTTATGCAGCTGCACTATCTTGTTTATTTTAAGGATTTTGTATAATTTTGTATCAAGTTTAACATAAATTTATGTTTAGATATGTTAAATCTTTAGGATTAATGTTTGTAGTTTGACTTTTATAATTTAAATTTGTTTTTTAATTTGGTCATTAAATCAATTATATTCCTTATCTATCATTTTTCATTAACTAAACCCAGAAATAAAGTAGTTAGTATTTTTGTCGCACCTTTTTATGGGCGGGGAACAAGAGTGTGCAGCGGTGCGCTACGAACTACGAGCGTGCCTACGCCGCGCTACGAGTCGGCCTACGAATGCTACGAGCTATTATTGTATCGACTCTTCAACACTGTTGATCTAAAATGCATGGCAGTTATACCCGTTGAACATTTCATTGTATTAATGTTTTGAATAATCCACTTTAAAAAATTTAATTTGAAAAAAATATATGGTTGATATCCAAAAAAAGAACAGATTTGTTGTACTTGTTAAGCAATTTATTTTAATTTGAAAAGTTGATATGTCTGTGCAATGCGAAGCGTTATTAGAAAAAAAAATACTTATAAGTGCAAAAGATAGAAATCTTTTAATATAAAGGAAGACAGAGGTGCACGCCCATTAAACAAGAATTAGTAACATGAAATCGATTTCTCTTCTGTTTGCCTGGAAGTCAAACAATGCGCTAAATTAACTACCGCACAATAGCTGTTACATGAGATTTGACAGTACCTAATTGCTTAGAAGATTAGAACCTTGATTTCGCTGTCATTAACCGGCAAATCAAAAGCATCACTCGATTGAGAAAGTTCACTCGGAAGAAGAAAATAAAAGTTAAAGATGTAGTTAAAGGCTAAAATGGAGATTAAAACGTCTTACATTGTATAGGTTTTAAACCAGGCTGAGTTTGTAACGTCATCTTACCGGAGGGGTTTATAAACATCTAAGGACACTAAAAAAATAAAAATCTCCTTTATATAAAAAATGAAAAAATCTCCTATTAGCTTGGCGAAAAAAATATCATTACACTTTATCGAACTAACGCCTTTAAACGGCCAGTTGTACACTTTTCACACAAAAGTTAGCAATTCCCGACCACTATAAATAAACAACTAATGAACATTTACTACTAATACTAACACAGTGTGAACCATTCCTACAATGTTTACGTCGACACACCTCATGCTCCTGCTGGCTAACTTTTAACTGAGAGTCCAACTTTCCTGTGACAACAGGAAAAGTTCAAGACTGGTTAGAGTTCAAATGATAAGGCAAACAGTGCATTGGATTCTGAACTTAATTTAAAGCTAGATAATGGAATATTACTGGGATGCACAATCCATTTCAAAGCCCGAGCTCGCACCGGCGCGCGGCGGAAAGTTTTTCAAGATTTTTTAGATTTTCTTATTAGTTGAGTTAGGATGTAGAGATCTTCTTCAATCAATCTTTAAACCGGTTCAATCCCACCGATTCAGCTAAAACTCAGTTTCTGTTGACAATACATTTATATGACAGACATGAACTTATCGTACAGTTAGAATCGTCTCCTCATAAGCGAACTCCGCAACAGTCAATAGGACGGACACGAAACTATGTATAAGCGTTCAATTTTGATGAATACACATCATTTCCTTTATGACCTGATCCTGCAGCCAGGACTGTCTCCTCATGCGAGAACTCTTTAACAGCGTTAATAACACGGACATACTACCCTACAGGAAGTTCAAGACAATTTTACGAATAGTTTCGACTTATCTTTACTGGCAACCTAAATATTTATGCAACCTCCCTTAGAAAACATGTTCGCTCTTTCAGCACGCTTTCGCGACTGCTCTGCTGACCTACATATGGAAACTCCAGCGCATGCAGATCACTGAGGAGGAGATGGCCGTGTACACGGGGACCCTGCTGCTGTGCCCGCACCGCGCCGGCCTCACCGCCGTCGAGCGCATCAGCAGCCTCCAGCACGCCTTGAACGACGCGCTTCAGAAAAACGTAAGAATATTTTAATTTTGGTGAAGACATTTTCCTTCCTAACATATCGTGGACACCGTAGCCAGATGTAGCCATGAGGTCCTCATGTGTGTAGGTAACAGGGCATGCGGCGCGACATAGAAGATGGGCCATTGTCTGTTAGGAGATTCGAGCCATCTATGAGTCCCTGCTTAATGAGATTATCTTTGCTGCGGCTCCTTAAATTGGCTGGTAGTAAACCACCTTTAACCATATTTTATTGTGACAGATGATTGCTGTTGGCGGTCCCGAGGCTATAGCCATTTCCCGCGCCCGTTATGAAGCCTTCGCTGCGGCAAGGAACGAGGTCCGCCTCGTCGGAACCCGCCATGGCGTCTTGCTGCAGTGGCCTCGCGATCAATGGCCTCGCCTTATGCTTCCCGCCCTGTTCTCCGAGATCTTTGATATCCCGAAGGTGGATGAAGACAATAGTCCTGATGGCATTAGAGTAGCAGCTGCAGCTGCTACTGCCGCTGCGGCTGCTACAGCTGCAGTGGCTGCTACTGCCGCGGCATCTGTCGCGGCAGCTCAAGCACAGGCCCCCGCACCAACACAAGGTCCCGGGGCCTCGTCGTCCCAGTCTCCGCAATCGTCCGCTCAGCTCTCGCAGCTGGGCTAGATCCGCGCAGAAAACACGCCAAGATTGGAAAAGTCATGACTGATACATTCATTGGAAAATATAATCAAATTTTAAGTACCTATAACTAGCGCCAAAGTTGCTATACGCAGAAATTCTAGAGATAGTTTTTAATCGTAACGTGTTCAAGAAACACTAATTAGGTCGAGTTCTTGGAAAAATCATGATTTTTCTAATTAGAATGACAAGAAGTGTCTTCTTGTTTTAATTAATTGGTAATTTTTAAACTTTACGAAAAGTTTTTAAGTTTGTCATGTCTTTTAGTGGAAAATGCGAAGTACATAATATATACACGCATTTAGTTTGTTATATTTAGGTTACAAACGCCGTGGAAGTGGTCGATATTGGTTGATCACAAACTCGTCAGTTTTCACAACTCTTGAACGAACCCTCGGATTCACTATATAATAAGATCGCTTTCTAAATTGTAATTATGCTTCTAAGATAAGTTAATTGTTTATTTATTTAAATTGTTCCTTGTTTTAGGTTAGCTTGTTGATCATTTGAATGGATTGATTCCACGTGTAGGTATTGGTTGGAGTTCGTAATTTTAAGTTGTGTTTATGTTTTCGACTAAGTATTTTGATTGATATTTTATTTTATTTGAGGTGATTTCTAAAATTTGTAATTATTATTACTGTGAACCGACTTCTATAGAAGGTATTGCCACCCGATATGTTCAATTTCTGTTATTTTTTGTAAAGTGACGAAGTCATGATTTACAAATTGTAAGGTCTTAGTTTCGTATTATAGTTTATCTTCTCCTGAGTCTGTTAAAATAGGGACTGGATTGCACAGCATTTTGTGTGGTAGTCATTTCTACTTGTGTATGATAGTAGTACTCGTATTTCGTAATTCTCAAGTGTTCGAATTTAATTTTTGTTTCATTACTTTCTTTTATTTTATTTCACAATAACTTCAATGAGATGCCTAAATGATATGCTCCACAATGTTTCAACATTTCTGGAATATCACTAAGACTACCTAATTGATTATTTTTTATTCATATTTCTTGATAATATGAATTGACGGCTACTTTCGTGAAATCCTAAATAGTTGTATAACAAATTCCCAGTTTTTTTTTAGTTTTTTTTGTTTTTTTTATTAGTATTAAAGATTTGTTTCTTTTTCGTTTTAAGTATCATTTAGGGCTAAGATAACAAGAGATAAGGGCTGTTAGAAAGACGCGCTATGTATTTTAGGTTCGTAATCATTATGATCAAATAGTTTCTCAACTAAGGTTAATAAATATACTGATGATAATTTATAAAAACGGTCTTAGTTTGCTCAATGTTTCGGGATTTTAGTTTATCTCACCTGTGTATGTAACTTACGCTTATCAACAGGATTTGAGAAAAATCGAAAGTTAAGAAAATCTAATGAAACGCATTAGATTGATTGAGCCAAATGAAAGTTACATGGCAGGCTTGTTAAGAACGAATTCAAGTAATTCTACTTTGTTTAAATACCTGCTTGCGTAGTGTAGTTAATAGTGTAGAATATTTGTAACGGTAGGAACAAGTGTGTATGTATATCTCGTTTGTTGTATTACAACCTTATGTATTAGTAGACATAACTTGGAACAAACTGTGTAACTACAATATTTAATTGGTGTTGTTTAAATTGAGACAGAGTAAGTAAGTGAGTAATTTTTTTATTTGTTTTAACATGGTGTACATGATACATTACATGCAAGAAAATAACGAGATACAGATTAAGTTCTAACATGTTCAGCCGCATTATATCGTGGCGTACAAATTGGTAGAACATGAATTATGTTTATGCTGACATATGACCGGTCTCAGATTCTGGGTAGTTGGTAGATAGACGAGAAGTGCAGGGCGCGACCACACTCAGGTGTCGACGTGAAATCGGTCCGAACCGATCAGAAAGAGCTGTTGGCACTTTTAAGGAACGTAACAAGAAGTGACTCGTTCGGTATGTTCTATAGTCCAGTAAGACAACCTGAAACCGTTCAAATGTAAGCAGAAACAATTAGCGTAATAATATTTAATGTCGTAGGTCTTCGTAAGTTATTATAGTCGACTCTACGAAAAAGAGATCTCAAAGCAGTGTATGTAGAGATCGAGCTTGCTGTCGACCATACGCTCGGGGAAATTGGAATGTTTATAAATAAAGCTTTCACTCGTAATATTTCACTGAATTGGAGTTTTATTAAATCTTTAGCATGAATAAAAAACCCGATGATAGCAATCCTTTTGAGAAACAAAAGACCTAAAGCTCGATTCGCACAAAAAAAAAACCCGTAAATACACAAAATCCTTTTAAAAACAAAAGGCACACATTTGTAATTCGATTATCATCTGCCAACACCTTCACTTCAGCCATCTTATCTGGGTAGGCGGGAAAACATAGAACTAAAATAAATGTACCAAGTTTGACATATCAATGCATTTTTTCTCGACAAGCATTTGGTCACTGGTCGCAGTCACGACTGCTGAGCATCCTTAGTTCAATTCCCAGGTCGGGCAAAGTGTTATTGGGGTTTTCCATCGCGAATTTCTTGGTACCCAGGACCCCATGCTCAGCAATCGCGCTTGCGAGCACTACAGCAACGAGACGCCACTGCTATAACTGTACAAAACAATGTTACTGTTTTTTGTGCACACACACCTATTCAGACGCTGTACCTAAGAGCGCGCTTAGGGACATGCATTTAGGCTGTGCCTATCGCGAATGGCGCTGGTTTAAGGTCTAATCACGTAGACATCTGCACGACACAAAATTTTAATTTCTTTGAAGAATGTGACGAAATTCAATCTCAAAGCATTTATTTCAATTAAACCTTTAAGTACAGCAATTTTTGCATTTTGTCAAAAACAAAAAGCTAAACTTCAGTCCCAGTCACAAGGCTTAATAACTGTGAAAGTAGGTACTGTAGTTGCCTATTCCAAAGCGTAGATCTCTATGGAGAAGAATGGGTAAGAAAGGCATGCATCTTTGTAGAATTTAGTTAAAAACACAAGGGTTATCTTATCACATAAAGGCTACACTATACAGATTAACTAAATACAAGTTTAATACGTGGAATCTTATGCGGCGTTATGGAGGATAAAAAATACAGGCAACCTGTTTAAGAGGTCACATATTATATTCTTTTGCCATTTCTCGAGCGCACGGTCTTACCCTACCCTACAATAGTAGGAAGAACTGAAACTTATGTTATTTTATATGTCAATTGTCACGATATAATTGTGAACATCGTGAGGTTATAATCTTATATCTCGCGTAAATTAAAAGCAATGTAATAATTGTGAACTGCACGTGTAACCAATTCAAATGGTTTGTACAAACCATTTACAATTTAATGCATTAATTTTCGATAGTTTATGATCTATTGATGTCAAACAGTTTATAATCGCGCGAGATAGATTATAAAAAACAGTGTTCACACTCCTACTGTGGCATATGATTGATTTAATTCTTGGCTGTTAATAATAATATGTTTTTTTAAACAATAGCTTTATTTCCGACTTATTAATCGCTAGATAACTATTGTCCTATTTTATTTTACATTGAAAAAGAATGGGTAAGGATGTACCCATGTAGTAGGTAACTTATTTACGTACATCCCAACCAATTTTTTTATAGAATCTATCATTTTTGTTATGCTTGCAAGCATTATTTATATTTTGTAATTATTTTTTACGGTATGATACTTACTTATTTCTAATGTAGTACAACTTTTGAACTGTTTGTGTGATTTTGAATTTAAAAGTGTTTAAAAAACTTAAAAGTTATATCTAAGCCGGAGAGGTGATCTGTACCTCAGGACCTTCCTACTTCAGACACCTTGCACTATGTACGATTGTGCAAATGTGAAGCAGCGCCTGTAAGCCTTGTTGTCGAGATAAAAAAATAATTTCTCTGTATGTATAACGTTATTTGGGGATTGAAAAGTCGGTCCTACTTATTTTATGATTATTTGATCTTATAAATAAACAATGTAAGTGAAATATATGTATGATCCAATAAAAGTGTTTTATTTTGGTAAACGTAAGAATAGAATTTTTCCCTCACACTCCGAACCTACTAAGTACATGCTTGTGTATAGTCCTTTCACGGTTCCCCAATTAGGTATGCCTGATTTTGCAAATCTGTCAAAAACACAGGGATATTATCTACGTAGTAATAAGTTTGCTTGTGTGTTGCTGCCTGAGTTACACAGGTAAAAGAAGTGAGGTTTTGCAGAATCGATCCTCGGCATCGGTTATGTCGATTAGCATCGTCCGAACTCGCGCTGTTCAGGATTATTTCTATGGAAAACCACAACGCTCACTTATAAGCATCGTGACGGCATCACCAGTTTTCCAGACGGCCTCCAACCGTTATCAATCCTTTATCATCAATTAATGGTGTCAAACTGAATAGCGGAGCTGTATTGCTTTGGTTTTCAAAATTAGGAAAGCTTTCGTCTTTAAAAAAGGGAAATCTTTCAAGATTCGTTTGCTCCAGAGGGAATCCTCAAACGCATAACTGTAGTCAGAAATTCGTTTTAACCGACTTCAAAAAAGGAGGACGTTCTCAATTCGGTTGTATATTTTTGTTTGTTACCACATATCTTCATTTATGAACCAAATTAAAAAATTAAAACGAACAATAGTCGTACAATTGTTTACCTTTGAGTTTGTAAATAAATATCCTATTTATTGAGTGTATGCGGTGGCGCGGATAGGAAGCATGCTTTCTGGCTGCGCCACCGATTTTGTTAAATATCTCGCGAATCTTTATAGTACTTTTTTTTTAAATTATCATGTACAATAATGAATATATATATGTACATTTAACCTTATAAACTGCGATTCAAAATACAACTGTGGCGCGGCCAGAAAATACCACACACATTTTGGGGACAGCTAATTCAATGTACTACGGCTGGCCAATGTCCTTTCCGTAAAAGGTTTGGGTAAAGATGAATAAAAGATTAATCAAAGTTCATATCGCTTTAATGCTTAATCATATTGCCACTTTCTTAAATCACATGGAAGAAACAATAAAAGTATCAAACAAAATACTTCAAAGACTTACAATTAAAGAAATTAAATAATTCATAATTATTTTTCATTATCATCATTTCGAACAACAATAACAAAGCGAATAGCTATGATTTATTTGACCGCGGGCGACTACCGCCCGGTACAACAGCGCTCTATAATCACAATATAAAACATTTTTGATAAACACGGCCTGTATGTATATCTTGATTTGATACTTTGTCACAATTTTGTCAAATGATTAGTGAGACGACACGTGAAACATGCTAGAATTGATATAATTAAATTCATTTTTAATATATTTTCCCTCTACACGCGTTTAATGCATTTAAGACTACGTATTGCGTAAAGGTAACTTAGCGTGCCGCGTCACTGTCATATGATACTGATACTATTCTAACTTCTAGCATATAACACGTATCTAATTATTATTGTTGTTTCTCACCAACTCACACAAATATCAACAAAATTACGTTTATTGACTGAAAATATCGAACACATCACATTTTTATATGCATTTGTATGAGAGAGGAGGCAGCTGTCCGGCTAGCAAAAACTTACAGCTAAATGAAGACTAAAATTTAAACATAACAATAACTATCATGTTGATGTTACTTTAATAAATAATGATGCCATCGGTTGACCACGATATAAGTACAAGTACTTCATGAACTTCATTTAGTGCAATTTTGCAAACCGACCGCTCTCAGTGTGTGTGTTTGTTGACAAACCAGTAACATTAAAATAATTAAATTACATTTAAATTAATATGAATTATTGACAAAAACGAAATAATTGAACTAAATTTAATGGAGTTAACATCTACATCACTAATGGGCTATTCTTGTGAACGGTGCGCACTGTGTTACAAGTCTCAGAGACTCTTACTTATAGCCTCTATACGTGCTTACACGAGTAGGTAAGCGTAAAAAACCGAGCTCTAAATAATTGACAGAATAATTTTGGCAAATGTGAGCAAACTGTCTTAGAGGACCAAACGTATTGATTATAACTGTGCAACTTAGAAATCATCAATTACATTGATGAGATATTGCTTAGTTTCTATAATACAGTGTCTGGCAATTTCATGGCGTTCTTTCTGCTCGTGATGGATTCTTTTACAATTAATATCGGTAAATACGCAGTTGGTTGATATAAGGATGGAATCATTGCGCCCGTTCGAACAGCCCGCACAATGTCACACTCATCGACTCTGCGGAAAGCCCGTCATTATTTCACACTATATTCAGTTCAAGCGATGTTCAGGGCAGTCGTAGACATTTGTGTCAACTAAATCATACAAAATCGCTAACATTAAAATTATACAACACCAAACTTGTCATATTAGTACTATGCTAAGCACGAGGCTAACCGATTGAGTCAGGCGTTAGATGCGAAAATCGTCAAGAAAACTGTAGTTTGGGAAGTATGCGCTCTCTGCTAACAAGCTAATTATAACGTTGCTTTGTCAGTCGGCTATGCAGCCTCTCTTATCAAACAGACTCTTCATAGAAGATCTGAAAGATCGCGTTACATACGACAACTCCGAGAGAGAATATTTCCCAAACATATTTAAGCGCAAGGCATTGGCGTACATACGTTGTGATAAAACGTTATGATGGTGTAACACGTCATAGTGTACAGATAAACCGGAAACGTATGCGCTTCGGTGGATCCGCTTTTTCGAATTGTATCGAGTTATTTGTCTTAGTTTTCTAACCATGGTAATACGGAGTAATTATGCAACAACTTTATATTAGATCTCAGCATCGCGCGTTCGTATTTCCAAAGCCAGTTGCGCCGACGCGTAAACTTTTCCTGGGAGTTCTGTACGACGGACGTAGTCATACAATCACACTATGAGTCTAGATACAAACAACGTTCAATTTTAGTGTGCAACTAAGTTATACTATTTAATAATATTTATAAAAAAGAGAATTTGTCAGTTTGTACAAGTTAATATTACGTAATGAGAATTTTAATGTGCTTCCTATGTTAGTGCAAAAATATTGTAGGATATTTATTCTTCAGTTTCATTTATCTTCTTAGTACGAATAGATCGCGACCTGTCGCTGTCGTCACGAATTTTCTAAGGGTTTTTAAACAGACACAAAAAATACAGCTATTCTTATATAAATATTCTATAATCTCCGGTACGAGTAGTCGCTATGTGATGTGAGACGAGCCTTGCACTGAAGCTGTCCTATGCTAGAGTGTACAAAAACAGCGCATGGCTATACAGTTGTGTAACTTACGTATACGGTCAGTGAGCTTCTAATCGCTTGAAACACTAGTGAGCTGGCTATCGTGCCCTCAGAAGAGAATGCGAATACATTAGTTGCGTGGCATGTACGTAGTCTGTTTCGGTTGGTATGGTATTGTTTGAAGCTGTGATAGTATTGTTTTCGTCAGTCGTATTACTAAGATTTCCACACATTGAGTGCTACAAGCAAGAAAAACTACGAAAACAAAGTTCATAAAATATCGGCAACTACAAGCGTTATAAGACCTGCTTTAAAATAAAAGGTTAATGTTAATGTTTATTGCCTTGTAATGTGTGGAAGTCCTAATATTATTAACGTGAGTTTAGATTTCCAATAATGGGTGACGTTACGGTTAGATGTGTAGAATTAGTGTACCTGTAAAGTTTGTATGGAATCTGCGGAAGAGTTGGCCAATGTCGGTACAGATTGAACGCAAAGATTGCTTTGGACTCACATTGGCGATTTATTTCCACGGCAACTTTTGCTACTAAACCCGTGTTTACACCCTTATGCAAATTGTGTGCCAAATGTGTATCATACATGTATTGATGTTGTTGCATTATGTATTAACTATTTTGTTAGTGTTTTTTTTTCATTTAGACAGTTTTCTACAACTTGTCATCACAACTTGTTTTAGTTGAAATGGGGTTCCAGTGGGTGTTACTTTATTGACTAAAAACCTCTCATAAAGATAAATATAATAGTTCAAAATAAAGCCAATTTTAAGACTTCGACGCGCTTTTCTGTTTGCTTTCCTCGTATATGGAACAATGTATAATGCATAATCGTATCTTTGTATAAAATTAATATTTAATTCATGTATATGGTATACTGTCGGTGTATAGTCGGAGTACTATGAAAAAATGGAAGCATTTTGTTCGCACGGTGAAATTTGTGGGATTCGGAGACAAGGTAGATAAGGCGTTTTACGCGCTCAAAGCGGCAACAAATGCTCAAGTCACTCGGGTAAATGGTTCATTTTTGTTTATCCCACAAGAGTCGGGCCTTTCGAGATTTCGTCCGGACGTCACTCGGAATCTGGAACGAGTTTTTAAAGAACGAAAAACATAGTTACAGATCTCGCGGTTATCGAGCCATTTTTGAGATTACATTCAATGCTCGAAACGCGCAATGCGCTTTATCTAGACAAACTCTACATCATTATTATTTATATTTTATGTAGTTTTGAAATGTTCTTTAAAGTTAATTTCCTGTGGTGAGTAAAAGTTTCATAATTTCCTATAACATTCTCTACGAACTAGAAAAATGTCTACAACTTAACCCTTTACTTACATTCTTACACATCACATTTCTTTACATTCTTTTCTAAATGCGGTTAGGAAATGTACAAAACCCCTCAATTAAATTTCCGGTTACACATTATAAACGAAGATAGAACTACAATGGATGGTACTGCCTACAAGTACAGAATGAACAGTCAGGAATACGAGCCTCTCTCGGTAAAAAGCTAATTTTGCACATATTATCAACTTTATATTCATAAGAATGTTTACAAGGTACAGACGGTGGAATCTAAATATCCGGAATTTTTGCATGGATACGTTGGGCAACCACTTTACAGACAGTTTTCGTCTAACTTGGTGAGCAAAGATTTACACCAGGTTTCGTAATTATCAAGATAATTTTCTTTGATTATTATATATGCTGACTCCTAACTTGATCTCTTTAATTATTGACACCAATTTTTTTTTGTTCTCACTCAAAATATATCCAGACAGGGTCTTTATTTTTCGGCATTTTCGTAACTATCACTCTTGTAGAGAAATAGTAAGAAACAAAACTAAATAGAAATGTACTAAAAATACTGTTTGATAATAATTATCACTTTGAACACTGATTTAAACCGATACATGTGACGTCGCCCTACTTCGTCAACGAAACATAAACGTTATCATTCCTCGCTATAAATCTTTGTAGGCGAGTCTGTTTACGTGCTTATAGGAACGAATTCACACCAAAAATTGCGCTAATTTTGTTTTTATTTAGTCGTATTTTATCATCTGGCAGAGCAAATTTTGCCTACGAGGAAGCAAACTTGATAAAGCTTCAAAAATACAATGATGAGACCAAGACGAAACAAAGCTCTCGAAATCACATCCTAACTAATAAATAAATGTGAAAGTGTGTTTATTTGTTAGTCACGCCTTCACAGCTCAACGGCTTTCGATGAAATTTTGCATACATAGGGCTTAATATCCGGTAGTTCGCTGCCATTTCATATGACGCCAACTATAATTAGGTAAATATATCCATATTATTGGTAAAATACATTTTATTATAGTAACATAATTTTGGACGGAATTCTATTGCGAACGCGGTCTTTAAAATATACTTTTTTATATACTATTATTAATTTGTATAAATATAATAGGTAAGTATTTAATTTCCCTGGCGGGTTATATGTGAGAGAGGAAGGTATTCCTGATACGTTGAAATAAATAACTGAGAGTCGACCGGAGTCATTTTAAAGAACTGTATGAGTTGCGCATTATCATACAAAATCGGTTTTTACAATGAAAACTAGGGATTTATTTAAAAGCCGAGGTTTTTTGAATGGATTTTATAATAAAAACTATCAAGTTGCAACAGATAATGGAGAGAGATAGTAGATTTGCAAAGAAAGGTTTTAAATAGAGTGTTATCGATGATTTTATTTTATAAAGGTATTTTAGAAAAGTTAGGAAGGCATTAGTGACCGAGAGTGCTGTTATGTCATGAAGAGTAGAGTAGAGGGCGAGAGGGCGAGAGGGCGTAGAGTAGTGAGTGTTGGGAATAATGGATGAGTCTTTGAAATGAGAGTCTTAAAACGGGGTGAATGTACGGGTGGTTCTAAAGGGTTCTTGACGCTGAATCAAAAATATTGTTTTACTAGTAAATATGAAGTTTCTTTCCCATGCTAAATACGAATCTACCCTTGCTATTGAGCAACTAGAATCAATTACATGTCTTCGTTAACGTTGCAAACTGCATTTCAATAGGCGACACAAATAGTTTGACTTTTACTAAAAAGATCTCAAAATGATTGAACCTGTAATATGACACAAAACATCTTAATTAACATTCAAATTAACGTGGAAATCCAAAACAAATTTTTGACTCGCTTGACCCTGCGGCTCTATTCACCCCGTTTTATCCGATTCAGGTGAAAAGTCTTATAATATTTTAAAACTATGTAAATCTTAACTATGTAATGATGCATTGCATAGTCGCAGATCTTATCTCAAAAACTCATCTTATTTATTGGGTTAGGTTATTATTCCTTGTCACACTATAACATTATAATATTTTTTTTTTTAATTATACGATATAGAAAGACTATCTGTATATCATTGCAGCTAATAATTTCTTAACCGACTTAAACAATTCTATATTGTCTATTTAGATGTCTGGGTATACAGAGTGCATTTTTGTTTGAGTTGTTATGCCTTCTGCAGTTCTAAAGATAAAGGCAAGACGCGGTTAAAGGAGGGCTTCTATACGTTGGCACACACACACCCCGATATATAACTGTAGCATCAGCGGCTTCAGCTAAACAAAACTACTCCCCAAAACATCTCAATACTTCCCACTGGTTTCTGAACGCTTTCTATATTTGGTTGTTGTTATTTTAATCAATTCATAACTCGTCACACATATTGAGGCAACTGTCCCACCGCCAACAGGGAAACGACAAGCTATCGACTATTTTCTCGCTCAACAAACGTACAAAATATTGTAGGTAGTGAGAAACCAATTATATCATCAGTTACTACTTTCAGACTAAAGTGTCGCAGTTACATACAGAGGTAGGCACACGAAACTTATAGCTATAAACTTACAGCGAATCATACATCATTACGAAATAATGGGCACTTTTTTATTGCAATGTAGTTTTCGAACGAAAAAGCCGGACAGAAGCTAGCGATGTTCTGCTTATGATCTTAGTTTAAAGGAAGACGTCTATACGATCGAGATCTCAGATTTAAGAAGAGAGATTGCTACCGATCCTCCTTGTCTATCTACTACGAAGGTTAATTGCAGAGTACCCTACGTTTAATTATTAATTAAGTTATTAAATAGCAGATAGTATTGAAGCCTGCTGTCTAGCACCGTTCTACTGACATTAACATCTGTTTATATTGCTTGGCAAGGCTAGTAGCGGGCCAGTTTAGACTGAAAGCAGTAGGAGAAAAAAATACATTTTTGGATAGTTGCTTGCTGACTGATCAACTCTGTCAAACTAAATACTCGTTTAAGTTGCTAGTTCTAGTCAATTGTTGCCTGCAGTAGAACAGACGCGAAAGCATTCAGAAATCAGATTAACAAATAATTTACACGCTTAACGCAACTCATACAAAACTTGAATAATCTAAAGAGCATACTTCATTGCCACTAAAAAACAAATAATATATAGACGATATCGTATAAATAGCGTAAATAAACTGATATAAAACGAGTTTTAGATATTTCGTCGATGATTTCATTTCACCCAGATACACGGGTGCTTTAGCTTCAGTCCTTTCACCATTATTTGAATAGCAACCTTATTATAACGACGATAAAGATTGCTGTGATATTTATTCAACAGCACCATATTCTAACGAGACCCTTGTTATGAGGACAATAGAGATCACTTTGATTGTGACAGTGATGTAAAGTCCGAGACAAAATAACAGTGAGAGGAGTGGACTGCCCTACTAGGCGGCGCTATAGACTGAGCCGTGAGTCGTTACAATAGTATGAGTAGATTAATTTCACGAAAATAGTCACATAAATAATATTTAGAGTATTATAAAATAAAAATTAATGTCAGATTTGTTATCGTTGTGTTCGCAATTCCATAGAGTATATGTGTCACGCGATATTAGCTCGGTGACAACTTGGTCAAGTTACACTATCGGGGTCTACCAGGGTCGTCTACCGTCAGGGGAACGGGATACCACTATCCAGTGAAATCAGTCCAAATACATCCAAATCGTACGCTTACAACAGATTTAAAAGAAATCAACTTTATCCATCGAAAATCTTTCCCTTCAAGATGTCGATGCGGGTTGGTACGGCTTAGCAGAATTAAGCTCCACTAACGAAATTAATCAAACCATAAGAAAATTGGGACACAAGCGTATCTACAAAATTCTGATACTGAGAAAGACAATATAATAAGCGTTTTATCGAATACCGTTGACCTTCGAACAAAATAGATCTCTTTAGTTTTAACGTATTCTCTTTCACATTAATTATTTGGTTTCTTTAATACTATAACTTTAAAAATATCAATATCCAATGTTAGCCTAACCCTACGCTCTGTACAACGAAACACCAAAATATTTCAACGTGAACTTTGCGTTCGTAAGTAAATAAAATATACATATCTATTACAGCGGTCCAATTTCTATTGCTTATCTCGGGGATTACATAGTTACAGAATTGTTTGAAGAAATGCCAAGTGGAAATTTCGAAGGTGTTTGAGAAACAGTCTAAGAGCAATATATACATTTCAAATCATAGTTTCGTTGCGAAAATATTATTTCAAAGCGTAAATAAACAAACGATTAGATGTGAAGATACAAATAAATTGATCGAATTTCCATTTGTCAACAATATTGCTTTCAAGCGTATGGGTTAGTCAAGTCGTTTCGTCACGGACGTGTGCAAAGGACAGGTACGCAAGTTTGCTCTCAGATACAAGTTCATCAGTGTACACTCTTAACAGTCAAACGATTACAGATTATATCATCAGTTACTGCTTTCAGACTAAAGTGTCGCAGTTACATACAGAGGTAGGCACACGAAACTTATAGCTTTAAACTTACAACGAATCATACATCATTACGAAATAATCGGCACTTTTTTATTGCAATGTAGTTTTCGAACGAAAAAGCCGGACAGAAGCTAGCGATGTTCTGCTTATGATCTTAGTTTAAAGGAAGACGTCTATACGATCGAGATCTCAGATTTAAGAAGAGAGATTGCTACCGATCCTCCTTTTCTATCTACTACGAAGGTTAATTGCAGCGTACCCTACGTATAATAATTAATTAAGTTATTAAATAGCAGATAGTATTGAAGCCTGCTGTCTAGCACCGTTTTACTGACATTAACATCTGTTTATATTGCTTGGCAAGGCTAGTAGCGGGCCAGTTTAGACTGAAAGCAGTAGGAGGTGGGCGTTCACTTCTTGGTGGGCGTGCCGCGCTGGGTCAACCCCTCGAACCTCTTGAACGTATAGTTGATGAACACCCAGTCTTTGTATGCCACCTCGCCGTCTTGTGGGATTGGCGCTGATGCTGCAACAATGTACGCAATGTTCATAATAGTTACGGTTGGGTGATAGGTGCAAATACGGTAGGATGAGTTACATACATGTCTAATGTCCGTTTAACATATCCATTAAGCAACATTCATTGAATGTCTATAGCTATTATTGGACTGTTGGATTTCAACTCTTGGCGCTAAGTGTTTTATTTAGGCGTTCATTTAGTTGTCACCTAATGTAAGTGTAAACAGACATAACATCCTAAAACGCTGATCAATTCAAGTCAACTTAAGATAACAGTTGCGAATGACTGAAAGAAACAATAATTAATAGATGAAATCACTTGTCATGAGATTTTACACTACAACTCGTCAGACTTTCAATAACGAGTTAGTTAAATATTTGGAAACTCTTAGATAATATAAAATTATAAATGACGTCTCATTGTTGAACCAAATATCTACTTTACAGATATGTAGAATTGATTTTAATAATAGAAGTTTATTGGTGCAGGGACCAAAGTAACCGAATTTAAACTGCAAAATTTAGATCATAATTCCAAAATATGACCATAGGGTACTTGACACCATTAACCAATAATTCCAAGTCACAAAACATCCCTAAACAAAATCTTATAAAAACACTTTACTGTAGGCTCAGTAAGCCAACTGTAAAATTGGATTTTTAGTTGTTTTGAAATCAGTAAATAGTTGAGTCATTGAGTTTGTAAATTAGTGACGTCACAGGTTGCTAATTCCATACAAAATCTATGGAGGAATCCTGATCCTCAGAGGACATATCATTTGATTGGTGTTGTCAACTAGCCTATAATCGGAGATCGTAAATTCAAGGATTCTAAATGCAAGTATACCTACAATTCATCATCTGCCTAGCCTTTTACCAACTATGTTGAGGTTGGCTTCCTGTCTAACTGGATGCTGCTGAATTTACATGGAGCGACTGCCTATCTGATCTCCACAACCCAGTTATTACTGGGTAATACAATACCCCTTGGTAAGACTGGTGTGCAGACTTTCGGGCCACTGACTTGTGCTTTCCGAGGCACGGGGGAAACTCGGTATGTAATGGATGGTCACCCATCCACAAACCAACAATGGCAAGCACGGCTTAACCTATAAATCGAGCCGTGCAGTTGTTATGTTTTGGCCACGAACTCCTCAATTACCCTATTGTGGAAGGCAAATAAAAGAATATGAATAAGTGTAGGTATATGAATGGGTTGTCACTAGACTCACGTATTTCGAGCTTGACATCGGGAAAGTCATCGAAGTTGGAAGTGTCGTCGATGGAGCGCACCTCCACGGAGATGGCGGCGGGGCGCTCGCGCACGTGGCTCCAGTCCACTCCGCGGAAGAACGACACCGATTTCACGTCCTCGATGCCACGCTGCGAACCCAATCTGGAATGCAATAGTTCCCTTATCATCATAAGTCCACTGCTGGACATCACGCTCATCATCCAAGGCCCGACTTCACCCATGCTGGGTATAGGCCTCTCATTGTTTGTGACAATGCGCTACTCTGCCAACCTCGTCCAGGTTTTACCCGCGATGGCAACAATGTCGTCTGCCCATCTCGCTGCCGGACGACCAACATTCTCTTTCCACTAATGCTGGATAGGTCCCTCTAATTGCGCGCCCCTCAGTTTTATTCTTGGCAACTCCCATCCAGCTGCTACCAGCCACACTGCGCAGAACATTGCTCCACCTAGCCTAGTACCCTAATAGTCTGTAGTGAACGAACGTTGTTGAATGTTCAGTTCCAGTAAAGCCCTGAGGAGTAGAGTAACGGCACCGACCTACGCAGCTCAGTGTGGTCAGGATTCCAAACCGAAGCTAGCAGCTTGCTTTGTGATTGTTTTACATCACCTCTGTTCTCAGAACGCTGATGGGAAACATCGTGAGAAAACTGGCGTGTAACACACTCCGGCTCACAAAGCGGAGGCCTTTGTCGCAGCATTAGGAACGTTAAAAGCTGGTTTTAACTTAATATTCAGTCAAACCGTATTAGTTATTTCAATTAATAATCCATACTTTAAAGCAACACAGAGCGATATTGCATTTTCATTTAGTAATATAAAGAATTTCATCATAACAGCGACGTATTTGACAGCTATTTACATCGTTGCCAAACCTCAAAATCATCATCTTCCTGCCCTTGTCCCATGTTACTTGGGGTTGGCGCAACACGCTGCTAAATCTCAGAATGCATGCTCTTAAACGTTCTTTTTGTTTTACATGCTCGTTTTGGGTGCCTCATGTTCAAAATGTATCTTTCTTTCTTTCTTACCTGCGGTCAGGTTCGGAACAGAAGCGCAGGATGGTCTCCCTCGCCTCCTCACTGATTGGTATCTCCGGAGGGAAGGTGAGGGACTCTCGCCACGACATCACCTTCCGGTACGTCTCCTGCGGCGACTCCGAACAGAACGGCGGGTAGCCGATCAACATCTCGTACCTGAAATGTGAGAGGGCGCGATTGAGGTACTGGATAAATGGTTACCAATAGCATTTCTCGATTTCGGCAGAAATTGGTGTCTGAAATTTACTCTACTAGGTAATTTATGAATATTTCTATGGCATTAGAATGATAAATCTAGTCCGGATAATATAAAATTATGCTCGTCATCAACCGTATCATAAAAGTTTGCGAAGATATTTAAATGCTTGATTTAAAAACTTAAATCATTTGTGTAATAGTCACGACGATAATAAGCACATCTATCAACGCTAGCTGTCTGAATACGAACTGTCGCTTACTAAGATATTCAAATATTTACAAGCGGTAGACGGGACGAGACGAAGAAAATCGTAATCCATTACTTGTTACTACTTTGTAACAAGTCGGTTTGTCTAGTGTCATATGTTCGCTTTTCAAATCGCATTCGTGTGTCAATATCGAAAAGGTCGCTACAGACGCTACAGATCAAAGTTTCTGTATAACAATATCCCAATGGCAGCTCTATAACTCGTTTAAATCTCTTTGGTCGCTTAGAATTGCTTGTGCATTGCTGTAATGTCATAAATATCAGGACATCGCAGTTTGGCAATGCTGATGCGGAGCGAGCTATTTATGTTTTATTTAAAAGCTGGGGCATTCGAAAACTTGTCTGAATGACATCATTTGAAAAGGAATCAAATTACCCGTCGATTATAAACAGACCATCTGTCTTGATCAGAAAATGTTACATAAGTGCTATTGAACTAATACATAGGACTTATATCGCTAGAGCTCCTTATTCTAAGGCATTTGATTAAATTATGTTAGGTTAGGTTGACACTGGATATAATAAATGGTTACCCAACCCATGAAACGTCCTCGTCAATTGTAGCTTAACCTTCTGATGAGGTGGTTATTACTTAGGCACATAAAACATACACACAGACAGAAATGCACCAGGAAATGACAATAACTTCGAGTTTTGCATACATATAGAACAATACAGATTCGAACTGTATTCACCCGTGTTTATTAGGTCAAATAGGTTCAATACATTTACTGGCTCTCGAACTAAGACTGTCTGAACTATCTTCATGAATGCTGACATCAATCATACCAATTCATTCAGTTATTTAGACTTGTTCTGTCTCAAGGGCCTTAATAACATCACGTCTGGTTTTTTTTTTCAAATGGTAAGGCAGAGGTGTATCAATAATACAACCACATTTCGCCAAAAACATACAGTACCATTCAACATAGATAAAATATTTGAGATGCGGACCATACTGCTCTGTTTTTCATGTTCATATTCATATCTTTATTTCCATTAAATATTGTGTGAAGATCTTACAATGGGCTTAAATTTTATTGAAAATGTGTTTGACAAAGGGAAAGGCAGACGTACACATTACACCCACATTGTGCTAAATACAATGAAGTTTATAAGTGTCAGCCAAGACCTCACGCTCAGCAGTCGCGCTTTCATATAATTGACTAACTAGACCAACGAGATAAACACTCGAGCAACCATGTAAACATATCTTATCAGATAGACTATATCCTACTACTAATATGAATGTGAAAGTTTGTGAGGATAGATGTTTGTTACCCTTTCACGAAAAAAGTACTGAACGAATTTAGATGTAATTTGGCACACCGATAGTTTATAGCCTGAACTAACATTTAGGGTACGTCTTTAACCCAGGAGTCTCGTGGGACAATTACCGACCTCCACGTGCCATAGTAGGCGCGGGCATAGGCCAGTAGAATCTAATTTCTTCCCTCAAACATACATAGCGTTAATCTTAGCTAGAAATATAAACAAAAACATGTTGATAAAACTTCGCTTGTATGGTCTCACGCAATTACGTATATATGTATAATTGATTCTCTTCATTTCAATTTGATTACTTTCTACAGTTATTTTTATTAAAGGAGCCTTTCAAGGAGGATTTTCGACCGCCCTTGACTTATGAGGTCTCAAAGCAAGGATAATGAAAGAAAATATCGTCTCAATTGACATATTGGTAAGGCACATTGATTTCAACACAAAAGCTCTTCTGAGTACCCGGCCTAATTGTTCGAAGTTGCCATAGGCGGACTTTTGTTGTTTTTGTCTTCAATAATATCAAGTTCTGATCAATAACAACATGATCACAAACAACACACACTTGTTCGTAATTCGGCCGATCGTTATGACACCTTTTGGCATAAACCATCATTTCTATTTTATTAAGATCATGTCAATCTTTCCCGTAGCCGCCAAATAAAGACACTTAGGCCTAGAACAGCGATAAAAACAATTACTGTATTGCTTGACATATGAATCGCAAGCGTTTACGCAAAGCTTCCATCAGGCAAGTTGCGGCCAATCGCACGCCTGGTTAGAGAATTAAAATAACAGTTTTTTTTGTTAATCGCATAGCCGAACAATTAATATTTATTAATATAACACTACATCACGCCTGTATTTCCCCGGGGGGTTAGGCACCAGTTATGTTTAAGTCCTATGTATTTGGGGGGCGAGCCTATTGCCATCACCTGGGCACAAATCCAAATTCCGTGGCTGCTACTGAGAAATTCCGGATCAAAAACCCAATAACACTTTTGCCTGACCTGGGTATCGAACCCAGGACATCTAGCTTAGCAGTTGCGCTTGCGCCTACTAGACCAACGATTCTTCATTTGTGGGACAGTTAAGGCTAGCAAAAATACAAATAACACTTGTATGTATCTTAGGGATAGACTGAATCTCTACAAGTCTATACTATTAATCAGGCACATCCTGATTTACGAAATAACCCTGTCCAATACAGGGATCGAACCCAGGACATCGCACTCGAAAAACAGAAACACATGCCTTAGTATAGATTCAACATTGTCTAAGCCAGGCAGTTAGTTAGTCTAAAACTATTGGGTTAGTAACAGCTTAGTTTCCTAGCTATTTACACTTATACGAGTATTAGAACACAATAAGATATCAACACAGCGATGATTCTGCGACAGTGAGATAGAGGAACGGACGACGATTTCTAAGGCATTATGCTGAGCTGAGGCCCTTTGGCATTCATATTTAGTCATTTATTTTGTTTAATTTTAAGGTGTTTCTGTAGTTTATAATGCCAATAAACTCAGTTTTCTTCCTTTCTATTGCGTACAGCAGTATTCTGCTCCCGTCAATCTTTTGAAGTTGACGCATTCGGGAGCATAATGAACTGACTGACTGGTTTTATAAAATATAAAATAGTTTTCTAAGTGGTCATGTTCATTTTTAAATAGCACGTGAAATTTAAATAAGGCAGTACAGCCTATATGACCAGCTGATTCATTGAGGAATCGGATTTTTGAGACACCAACTTGTCAAAACTGGATGGATTGTGTGAGGAATGATATAAAAAGGAGTGAATGGTAGCGTGAAAGACTACAGGGGAAAACGTGAGGCAGGAATATGACGACGAGTAGTGAGTAATGCTTATCATTTAGTCGCTATGAATACGCAGATACTAACATGATAACGCCCAAACTCCACCAATCTGCTTGTGGGCCGTAGCCCGTCTGCAGGAATACCTCCGGCGCTATGTAGTCGGGCGTCCCTACTGTGGAATAGGCCAGCGCCCGTCTGTTCCGCTTCCACGACTCGGCGCGACGCTTCGAGTCCATTGCCGACGACGACGTCGATACTGCATACGAGAAATTGAAGTGTAGAGCTTAAATAAAAAGGTTTAAACTTAATTAATCATGTCATGTAGCTCCTTCTTTAACCAGTCTTCGTATTCTTGATAGCTTCTGTGTTGTGATGAAAAAGCTGTGTGTTCACGAGATTCATTTCCGATTTCTGAATTGAGGATCCGAAGTTTAAGAATTGTCAAAGTTTGCTTATGTTTCGGGCTACATTACATTGAAGGAATAAGTAATGTTTAAGTCGAGCTTGACTAGTTCTCTTTCAGATTCTCAAAACAGAAAGTGCGAGTAAATCTCATTGCTGTTCGGTTGTAGCAAATTATAAGCGAAGCGAATGTCACCTGAAGTCCGTAACCCAAGTTTAAAGCTGACCAATCTGTGTTGGTTACGCAAGGTTTAGCAAATAAAATGAGAAGCAAGCTAAAGGGCCGCGTTAGTAAGTTGCTGTCAAGTAAGGTCCGGATTCTCTTGATTAAAATTATAGCTGTCAGGATGTACTATTAAGCCAATATTTTTTTAAGACTATGTGTACGCGCGCAGTACTTGCGAGCGCCACACTATGGCGAACGAGGCGGCGAGTTTAGTTTAATTTCAATAATAAATACTGACTGCAAAAAAATTCATTTGTAATTATTTATTTCGATATGACCAAAACTACTTGTCTTATTCCCTTTAGTTTGGCAGCTGTTATTTTAATCAAGTTAGATCTTATAGACTATAATATTTTAATCAAAATGTAAGAAAAAAGTTGCAACTTGTTTACATTCTTTTACTGGTGTACAGTATAGGTGTAGTATGAGCATTGAAAACATTATTTGAGAAAAATATTGACAGCGATTTATTAAAACGAGCCAACATAAAAATCGCACGGCATAATTTAAAGCTTCCTCCAAGCCAAAGCGTCACCAATAACGCAGCAAGAACCACAACGCGAAGTTTGCGCTCCTGCTGCGCTGTCGCTTTGATCGCTTAAATTAGGCTGAAGCTTTATACAGTCTTTTTACAGTTATTTTACCACTAGCAACAGCAACCCAAAATCAACTTCATTATAAGATCACTGTGATTTTGAAGACGATGTAATATTAGAGGTAAAAACTGTGGAAATACTGTAGTATCAAAATAATAAAAAGTATGTGGCTTAACTTACTGAAATCAGAAGGTGTGGCTCTCGATAGGTCCCGGTAGAAGTCTGTGCGATGGCTTTTCTTGAGCCCGGTGCAGAGGCCAAAGTCGCTCAGTTTGATGTGACCGCGCGCGTCCAACAGCAAGTTGTCTGGCTTGATGTCTCTGGAGACAAAAATGTATTATGTTAACACACTGAAAAACTTATCATCATCAGCTGCCTAGCTTTAAGTAGGTTGCCACACATTATATTCTGCCCGTCGTGCACATCGAATTGCACCCTCCAGGACTTGACTGGGGTAAATGATAGAGCAGTCCGTCGCTACGTATTGGCCGGACAAAATAGGAGTCATCGATTCGGAGAGAAGAAGAAGAAGGGGTCGACATTCAATCTAACCGGATGCAGTTGAATACCTGTAGCTTACATGAAGCGACTGTTTCTATCTGACCTTCACAACCCAGTTATTCAGTAAAAAGATACATCTAAGTAAGACTGGTTAAGGTCTACCAAATGACAGCCGGGACTAACATCTTTGCTTTCCGAGGCACATAGATGTGATAAGGATAACGTAATTGGTACCTACATAAGAATCCTAACCTATGTATGTGTAGATAATTATGTACTGTTGGCGTCATTATTTTAAATAAATAGGTGCACATTACTAGTTACCGCCCCAACCAACCAAAATGCGTTTGTTTTTAATTCAGGTAGCTTGGTAAGATCCAACAATAACTTTCGAATAATTCAAAATATGATCTCCAATAACTCATCCGAGCACGCGGGCCACTGATCATTTAATTATCATCACCTATCCTGATTTCGCCCTATCGTTTAACCACCTTTTAGGTACAAAGGGATCGTTCATAATTCGCTTATAATTTACCGCAAATCACACGGCTCACATGACTTTACACCTGATTAACCGCTTCGCTTGTTACAAGCAAATTAGTGTAAACGCTATATCGATCGAAGTTTAACATAACCATAATATGTTAAACCCCATATGCAACGATAGCAGATTGCCAACAAGACAACGATCAGGTAACTTTTTTTCACCTCAGCGGTTTAATATCGATAAGAACTGTGACAGCGACAAAATCACTCTCCTCTACAACAAGGGTTTCGTAGCAGACACATATTAAAACTATCCGCCACGATTATTTTATTGCTTTGGCAAGAATTTGGAGCAAAACCAGAAAATAGAAGAACATTATGACTCTAAATGGCCACTGTGGCCGCTGTTTTGAAAATAAAACAAAATGGAGGAAGTTAGGCCGGCCACGCTTCAAACAAAAATCTTCCAAACCACTTTGCACAAGATTCCATTATTCAACGAAGGTGAGCAGCAAGAGCGCATTTTGAAAATTCATCCCCTGAATGACTTGAACAGGGATTGATGTTTCTGTAGAACTAGATAGTAAAACCCATTGTGCACATGACGTCCATTTTACAAACATTAGAGGAAGATTCGCTTTAACCTCTCGTGTGCCGGAACGTAGATCAACGCTCAAAACAAGTCAGTGTTAGTCTGCCGGAGCGTATATCTACGCGTAAAACTATGTAAGTTACGTTGTTAGTTTAAAATATATTTTTGAAATATTAACACGGAGTGCCGCGCGCGTACTATTTTCCGCGGCAAACAGCGCCTTCGTTGCGCATTGTCGCCCGGTATACGAGAGGTTAAGGAAAACCTCTGTATTTTTAAACGCCCTGTTACGTTCTAAAACATGCGACTACAAGCTTGCTTTTCTGTACAAGGAGTTTTAATAACGCCTGTATTAGTATTTAAAGTAGCAATACCGTCTAGGCGCGCCCCAGGAAATGAAATCAAACCATGTTATAGGGGATATGTTTATCAGCATATATGTGCACTAATGGAGACGTAAATGCAATAGGGAGGGTTTGAGTGCTTGTAATGTAACAATTTTTGTGTTGTAACCAGCTCGGCTGGGTTTGCACCTCAGCTGCAAGCCACTTTGAAATAAGTAAGGTCCACATCTAAGTTTGTTTGGGATTGACAAACTGATAATTTTCAGCTATTTTGGTAAACAAGGCGGAGGTCTAATATCGTTTATCAGCGCGTACTTGGACTGACTGTTTAGGGATTCTCTAATTCTACTTATGTTTTAAATTTTGAATTTCGGTGTTACTTTCTTCATAAGATCATCTCAGACACTAATCTGTATAGTCCTCATGTGAGTCGACCAAGGTTGTGTCTGGACCTTAAAGGAGACTGTCCTCTAAGTTTTTTCTGGCTGTTCTCAGAGTAGTCAGGTACGAAACACCGACCTAACCTAGTTTAAAAAAAAAGTGTAAAGGGTCTGTAAAAATCTATTTGCAAAATAAATATAATTTTCACACCACCTGCTCGTAAACGTCAAATTATATGTCATGCAAAACTAAAGTAAATCAAGTCATTAATGCCCTAGGGCAGTAATATTGTACTGAATTTCATTACTGCCCGCTGGACAATAATGTGATTTGAATTTGGAACCTTTAATTACAAATTGCATGAAAACTTTTACCAAAGAGTTTTCGCTGCGCAGGTTTTAGTTGCCTTCGATGAACAAAATAATTAAATTACGCAACTTAGTAGTAATATTACGTGAAATAATAAGAAACAATAATGTAAATTAATAAAATAAATTAAACAAAAATAGTTTAAACATTAAAAACAATTTTTTTTGCAAATGGTCAAGTCCAAACTGATTAAATAATTGACTCGCCTTAATTTTTTTTATCTGTAGCGATAATGGTGGCAAGTCATCACAACAGCTGATCGAATGCGCACCCTAGGGTTGCTAGATCATGTTTTTGAATTTAGCACATATTCAATCTATGCAACTTTATTCCCCATTTTATTTTTCAACCATGAAATGAAACAGAGATAATTATAAAACTATTTTAATTCACAAAAAAGCCACTTTCTTGTTTTGTTGCGTGTTTGTTTCTGTGTGTGTATTGCCTGATCCCGTTCACGCACGGCACCCTGCAATCGGCTTATTAAACGCAAGTTATTGTTACAAATTAATAATTCGGCTGTAAAATATCTCATGAATTCTTAAATTTTACCTTATCTTTTAGTGTTGTGACTTTCTCAAGGATTTAATTTTCCCAAATTTTCCCCTAGAAAGATTTGTTTACCTAAAAACGGAAAATATATCCTAAATCTCCCAACACTGGCGCATCCCCGCGGTAGAATATTGGTGCGCAACGCCATATTTCGAAAATCGAATTTGTTTTTATTTCCTCGCAGTAGATGTGAAAAGTAAAGTATGCTCCTTGGGAATAAAGGTGTCTTCGTCTTGGGCTAGCTTAAGTCCCTCATTTCTCTCAGGATTCTAGTCTTAACTCCCTCGCTTCGCTCAGGAGTTAACTCAAAGCTCCCTCGTTGCTTTCGTGATTCAAAATACGACGTAACGTGTGACGTAAGACACTGCGTTATCCCCTAGGTGCATAATCTACTATTATTATTGGATTGGCGATTCACAGCACTCGATAGGGATAAGTGGAAGGAGGGAATGGAGGCCTTTGACCTGCAGTGTTATTGTTGTGTTTATGTTATATAATAATAACAAAATAATATAATGTACTTGAAGGAATCACTTTAAGAGGATTTGTCTAGTTCTCTATTCAGATACTCAAACTGGGTGTAAGTGTTGATTACTGTTACAGTCGCACTACTGTAAAACTTCTCCGAGATAGAGACGGGGATATATCTAAGCCAAACCACGTGGAACGTAACGTTTATGACCCGGGCCTTAGCCTTAAGCTCTAGGGCGATAAGAATTAACCTAATTAAAATGAATAATAGGATAAAACTCTACACGATTTGAAACTTGAATCCTAAATTCGGCATATACTTCGATCATAACCCCAAATTAAGCATACATATCTGAATCTTTAGTGAATTAACTGCTTCTATGTATGTATGTACAGTATATATTACTATGTGTGTATGTAGTTTAAATGAAACCTTAGGTGAGTGGCACATGCATAATATATTTACGTAACCCCCTATTCTCCCACGACACTCAAACGAACCGACTTCCTTCAAAACAAATCAACCACGGTCGAGACCTTGATTTTATACTCAGCTGGCACTTGTATTACTTTTACAAATCAAGGTACTATCATAACAATAACACGCTTGTAATTCCTAAAAGGTAAGCAGAGGTGTACCTGTAGTACACCCTCATTTCTCCTGTTACGTTTAAGTCCCATGTAAAGGAAGGCGAGCCGATTGCCATCAAACGGGCACAAAACCTGGCCGGAACTTCCTTATTGAAGAACTCAATAACACTTTGCGCGGCCTGGAATCGAACCCAGGCAGCAGTAGAAATTTCGATATAAACACCAATAAAACAAGGAAACAAATCGAAACGTATTACATAAAAAATAACAATTGACATCGTTCACCGAATTCAGACATGAACATTATTTCAATTACGTTCGAGGTTACGAAACGACAATACTACTTATTTCTGCCTTCCATGGAAATCAATCTGTTGCGTTTATAAAAAATGCACGAAATACGATCGATTCCGTGTTCGCAACAGAATTGTGGTAAAGTCTGTGTACTATTCAGCCACATCTAAAGCATAATCTAACATCTATACAAATAAATAGCATTTAAGTGTCTGGTCGTAAATTCAAAATAATAGATTTTTTGAACTATTTTCAACTGTCTGTTTGTTCCGGCTAATCTCCGAAACGGCTTGCCCGATGTTGACGAGATTTTTACTGGCAGATAGCTGATGTTATAAATAACTTAGATTACTTAAGAAAAAGGATTATGGTTCCGATGATGTTGTTAACAAATCCGGTTCAAATAGAGAAGTAATATTTTTTTATTTTAATTTCACGCGTCGAAGGTCGCGGGCAATAGCTTGTCAGCGTATCTGAGAGTATCTGATTAGATTCGAACTCACGGCCTAGAACCAAAGTAGGGGCCATTACCGTCAGCCTACATCTCATTATTAAAAGTTCTCTGTAATTTGGCTATATAATTGAGTGATTACGACAAAGTAATCGCTAAAAAGCCATGTGATAGATTGAAGTGCTGAGCTCAGTGACCGAAACTCTGCAATCATTTGGTTCAACCAAACGTGTGTAAGATTAGACTATTATATCAGGCAGACAAGCACAAATATACGCTTAGAAAAACTAGGGTCAGCTAGGTACCATTTAGATCAAGGCTTTGACAGCAGCCGGATACAACTGAATTTCAGCATCGACGTACTGAACATAGAACGACTGATATCTGACCACCACAACAAGGCAACATCGCGTTAAAAATGACAGCCGGGACCGATGGCTTAACGTGTTTTTCGAGCCAGGGAGGGCTCTTGGTATCTAACGAACCAAGTCACCCATCCATGGACCGACCGTGGCAAGCGTTGCTTAACCTGAGAGTTCGACACCGTGTGCAGGAATAAGGAAGCTTTAGTACTAGACAAGTCAGTGCACCAATAACAGCTAGTACGTGACCTTCGAATTGCGAATGTCAAAGTCGAATCAATTTTATTCATAAAGACTAATAGCGCGCGAGTGAATTGTCGAGACGGGATCACAGGATGTCATCGTAACAGATAGACTACCTAGGAAGATGAATAATTCAAGTCTTTTTTTTTTAGGGTAAATGTACGTTATTGCGGCGTCGAACTGGCGAGTGAAAGGCTATCAGACCGAGATCTATAATGATAATGAATGTAAAAAATCCCCAAAGCAGAAAGGCACTTGTTCTCTCCATCATTGCACTATTTTTTTGTTTTGGAGTTTAGCTCGGAACCTTCTAATTACTTATATATTGGAGGTTGAAAAAAACTTTTTTGCAAAAAAAAACCGACTTCCAAAAACAATACAAAAAAAGTGGAAAATAACTTTACTTTCGGAAGTCGGTGACTATTGTTTGTTTCATTGACTTTTTTGCCACCGACTTCCGAAAGTAAAGTTATTTTCCACTTTTTTTGTATTTTTTTTGGAAGTCGTTTTTTTTTTTGCAAAAATTTTTTATTTTACCCTTTTTAGTTATCGTATCACACATAAATCCTTGTCAAGTATCAATTTCGCAATTTCTTTTACTTGGATGACATTTTTTCCAGCTACATATTTTGATTTCAAAACCAAACTACTGAACCGATTTTGATGAAATTTCTATGGGACCAATCGGGAAGTAGATCCATTCAATAAAAGAAGAATTTTTCAAATCGGTTCATAAATGACGGAGATATGAGGTAACAAACACAAAAAAAACATACAACCGAATTGAGAACCTCCTCCTTTTTTTGAAGTCGGTTAAAAAGATGTTACCGCTTAACTTTAAATACGTCCATGACCACTCACCCTATACTAAACAATGCATAAATCAGCACAATGTTTTGAGTGCGTTACATTAAGTTCTGCTGTAAAAAGTTACGTACATTTTTAACACCTATTTTTTACTTGTGTTCACAAAATAAATGAATTGGAAAAACGTGATTAATCACCCCAAAAAAAATTAAAGTTCGTATAATTTTGACGATGCATAAAGCATTGTTTAACGTCAAACAAATAAATATGAGCGATAATATACTGACAGAGAAACAATCACCAAATTTTGACGTTCGTAATCCCCGTGGTTGCAAAATTCCGCACAAGATCGTAGCTACGTAATATTAGCAAAATTGTGACGTCTCTTTGACAAAAGCCAATCAATTAAAAGTTTAACTTCTGCAGCCAAGATTTAATTACACTGCGGAAACCCTCAACAAGTCGACTTGACAAGACTAGCTAACTTTACTAGAACTATTCAGACGGTGTTTCCGGAAGTCGACCCGCGTAATTAATCTTGCTGGTCGATATTGTGTTTTAGTTGTAAACTTGTGATGCACTGTTTTGTAACTAATTAATTGCAAGTGTTATAATAATATAACACTTACGCCACGCCGGCGCCGGCCTTATTTTGTTCAAGCGCATACAAAATGCTCTTTACGGAAAAATACCTTGAACATGATATTTAGGTGATGTGACTGTATTTGAAAGAAATAAATTGATTTGCTACGAGAAGGTTTAACATCCTCTTATTGGGGTCGGTGAATCCCTTTACATCCATACATATCTTTCAGTAGTCATAGCTGTTTTTTTTTCTACACAAGTCGTACAATCATGTCTTTGATCTGCCTCTCTTCTTATTTATACTTAATACATATTGGCTCTACAAATAAAATTATTAATTCTTATCTTATAAAGCAACCCGCTGGGCTCGCGTGGTTGATTACGACCTGCTTCCTAGCAGAGCCTATGTGCCAGCAGCGAAAATATTGAACTCTTGGCACACTGTAGTAAAAGTAGTTGTTTTGTCTACTCCCATGGGGCCAAGGGGTGAGTTTATATGTATCTATCTTCTTACCTGTGTATGAAGCCAAGTTTGTGTATACTATCGATCGCGAGCGCTGTCTCAGCGACATAGAATTGCGCGCACTCTTCACTGAGCGTATCCTTCTTCATAAGCAAGGTCATCATATCACCGCCAGGTAGGAACTCCATGATGAGGTACAGGTTCATCGGGTCTTGGAAGCTGTAGTACATCTTGACGACCCATTGGTGGTCAGCTTCTACTAGAATATCGCGTTCTGCGCGGACGTGGGCTACCTATGAGGCAAAAGAACGATTAACTTAGAATTTTGTTTATTAACTTTTAAGCCTATATTTATCACATGACTGGGCAATTGCCTCCCCTTTTTTCTTTTCAAACCTCTCGATCTTGTGCGATGTCTGGTCATGTAAGCCCGCAAACAAGATCGGATCGTGAAACTATTCGGCGCGGTCTATTTTGACGGAGTTTTAGCATTTACGACATAAATGTCACCTTATTGCATGTGACACATATATCTTATTAAGACCATGTCTGGTGGAACAGTTTAGCAGCCTAAGACTGCAATGGACCTACGACAAATAGAAAACAGTTGAAGTATTCACAAAGGATAACTACGAGCTCAAAAACTTCAGTCTTAATATTTTGTATTATATTATCCATACCCATATTGAGAAATTACAACACTTCATTTTAACTGAAAATTCAATCCATCATTCAGAATTTTACAAAACTCGTCAAATCCAGTTGCAAACTTATCATAAATTAAAACATTCATTTCAATCCATTTCCATTTCGTTACAAACAGATTTAATGCTGAATTTTCAATCAGTGCTGCATTGAATAATTGACATGGAAATAACATGCTATTAGCTCCACGAACGGATCGCTAACATTCGTGTCTTGTGTGTACCATGAATTATAAAACGCCTTCTACAGTAACCTAATCAAATATGCGTCCGTTGCAGGGGTTTATGTAGAACCTTTCAATATTTTAACTAAAAATCCTGTAAAATTTGTAGTGGTGTTGAGTAACAAAAGCTAGAATGTTAACCCGATTCAAACAAACAATTTTAATTCTCACATGACTCAGTTAAAAATTCCCGATAACTGGCTTGTTATCAAGAATTCTGCCTAGAAAGCACAGCATTATGTATGAGTCATATTACATAGCAGAGTATTTGATGGGTAAGCCCAAATACGTACGAAGTTGCCCTGTAATCTAGCAGTCACTGCAAATAACCCTTAAGTGGAACCATCCAACCCCAACCTTCACGAACCGACTATTACGTATTATTAATTCACTATTTCTACAAGCTTTTTATTTAACTTGCACTGTTCGTATGTATGTATGTACGTTTGTAAGTTGTCCGCTTCAGAATTTGCAAACCATTTTTTGACTTTTTGGTATCCAATTGTGCTGATATTTTGCAAACACTGCTTTCTGGTGACAATGCATTTTTATGACACACATGACTTGATCTTGCAGTCAGGATCGCTTCACGAGAGAACTCCTCAACGGTTAATAGCACGGACACTTTGTATACGAGTTCAATGTTGATAGTTAAATCAAACTATCTTCTTTTCTTTTCATTTAAATAAAATAATGTTTCTCTTTTTTCTATTACTGTGTCGCGTAAACCTGGTAGTGATAGACGCATGATACCCACCAACCTGCACTTAGCCTGCACGGTGGATATTTCACAGAGCGAAGCTTGTGTTCCAGAAATGGATATTTATATCACTACATCAAGCCTGGCCTGTAATCCTCGAAGGGTGAAGCAGGCAGTTATATTTAAGTATGGGAACAAAGAGAAGATTATATTAAGCTGATTATGACATACCTGTTCTTTTTCCAACATGTCAGCTTTCCTGAGTATTTTCATAGCGTAAACGTGCCCTGTATCTTTCTTTTGGACCAGTCGAACTTCGCCGAAAGCGCCTCGTCCGATAACCTACGGAACAACGAGACGGGGTTAGTTAGGGTTACCATTTTAACATTTGAACTTTTGCAATATAGTCTGGGAATTTTATTGTACAGGAGGTACCGTTAATCTGACGAAGTCTTTTTATACCGGCTGAAAAACATTTCAAATAAGAGTTTAACATGCCGCTTCGAAACCTTATGGGACGATTTGGGGTTACCTTATACCAAAAAAAAAACATCTTTAACAACTTTGACATGCTGTAACTATGGATTCCTTCATGGATGCGACAGCTGACTTTCATTTAGATGATCAGTGCATATTAAACAACTACTAGAAATGAATTTCATTCGCACAAAATTGCGCACAGTAATAACATTCAATAGGCGAGGCCTATATCCTGCAGTAGACAGCTGTAGGCTAATGATGATCATGACGCATTCAAATCCTAAATGAAGGCTGAAGACAAATGACAAGGCCGGAGTAAATCAGTAGGATGCCAAAAAGTTGGACATATCCAGATAGATCCGGACAGAGAACGGATGGTAACCCTAGATGTTATTATATTAAAGTGCATTAGGAGCTTCGAGCAGACGTTTTGATTGTTCGCCAGACATTCGCACTTCCCTCAATGAAATCTTCCCTATCGGAAGATTTATCCTAAGATCGCTATTGGTACTTGAACATGGACGTACCTTGAGCGGTTCGAAGTCCTCCACGCCAAGCCTGGATCTTTTGAGCCTGAGGAACTCTGTTTCCTTCTGCGCATGTTGTTGTCTTTTCTCTTTCTTTTGGCTTTCTGTAAGGCTGTCATCTTTGAGAGACTCTTCGAGTTTGTCGAGCCTGTTGGTCAAAACATTATATTCTACATAAGACCACTCCTAAGGCACCTGTCCCACGGCCGACGAAGAAGCAATCGGCTATCGACTATTTTCTCGCTCAAGAAACAAACAATATGATATTTTATGTAGGTCCCGTTCTGACGGGTCAGGAAAAGAGACATATTTATGAAAAGTTGTTCGTTGACTGCCAGCGAGAACTTCTTTTAAACTGCTTGTTTCTAGCTACTACGAGTAGTTCCACTTGCTTTTCTCTAATCGTCGGGCATTAGAACGGGAGCCGAAAGCAAAAAATATCTGAAGAAAGTAAAGATGTCGTTTAAATACCTCTGTTTCCTCTCCAAATGTTGTGTGATGAGGTTCGTGTAGAAGTTCTCTAAGGTGACCTTGGCTTTGGTGGCTTTGTCTAGCGTTGACCCGCTAAACCGTATATTATCTGTGCCTGTCATCTCCAGCACCCCTGAGGACAAAATGTCAACGATAAGGTGGGTGTAACTCAAAAAAGGAGTAAATGATAGCGTGGTGGCTGACTTGGAAGAATGAACGTATTGATTAAGCCGTGCCCAAGTAGCGTTAGGACAAGGGCAGGAAGATATTCTAGGTAAATTTTCGAATCATGGATGTATTTTCGCGTAACTTATGGGTCGAGCCAACTGGATATGAGATTATAAATACACAAGTCGTGCGCCTTATGGGATTCGCCATCGGCAAAAGTTATGGACTTCCATACCTTCAGATGAGATTAGAAGATTAATTTTCAACAAACTCTCCGTTAGTATTCACTTTACACAAGCAACTCCAGTGCAAAATTTCTACACCAAAAGCCTACATCCGGCGGTTTAGGCTGTGAATTGTCTGTCAGTTTTATTCACATAGATTATCTACTGAAAACTTTTCCAAAGAACTGTTAAAAACTGTATGTAATAACCATCACATACCCGTACGCCAAATACTCGCTTTGGCCGTGGAGTTGCGGACACCAGCCCGTTATACAATACAATACAACCATCACCTACTTTGAACTTTTTCCTGACATGTGCTACAGATATAAACACACACTCACACACGTACATTACCGAATGAAAATACAGATATGAATATGCAGCCTGTAACAGAAAGGATATATACATCAAACTGAATAACGTTCTCAATGGCACCAACATTGTAATCCAAAAAAAAACAATCAGCTGCCCCATACATTTGGGTTAAGTAGGTGTTGACATTTTATATGGGTAGCTAAACCCTTTCTGTTACACACTCTGTAGATGACGCACATGCATCAGACATAGCTAAGTAGTGGCAGCTCTTATCGCAGTCAATCACTTAGACCCCTCGAGAGGACTTGGAGCGTGAGGTAACGCGCCGCATCCCTCCCGCTACTAATATCGTATGAACCGCCTCGTTGGTCTAGCGCCCGGAACCGCTATGCTTACTATGGGCTCCTGGATTCAATTACCGAGTGGTCTACAATATGTATTACTTCGGCATAACTGCCGAAATGAGGGTGTACTATGGCTATGGCTATGCCAGGCATGTTATTGCGTTTAGGTACTGTATGTTTATCCTACCTATTGCAACTGTGTGGTTAAGTGGATATTAACACATTCATACATACGTACAGGGTGGCGATTTTGTCACCTGCGACAACTTTGCCTATGAAACTTGGGAACATCCAATTAGTCACTATCTAATTCCTTTGCTAGTTGGGCAGTTTTGATGCTTATGTGAGCAGCTACTGTTTTTCGAGTGTGGATATATTTAATTTCCAAGTAAAAAGTTCTTCAGTATGACGGTTAAAATTAAAACACCCTTGTTTTAGGCAAGGGGGTAATCCACCCACATAGATCGTGTGTGGATAGAATGCCTGTAACTTATTTTTCTTTCCTACTTAGCGGCCTATGTGATTATGTGTTAACTCGTGTTGGGGATGGTAACTTTAAATAACCTGGAAAGGTGACGATAATAGGCAGAAGAGCTCAAACCGCTTAAAATAACGTTTATAATGTGCTCAGCAGCTCAAAATTGCTGCAAGGATTCGCAGCAAACAGTGACGAGGGTGGATTACAAAGCTTGTGCTCCCAAAGCCACGTGCATTGATATGGCAATTACAAATACGTTACGGCCTCAGTTTTAGCTCCTACACTGCTAAAAGTAGCCTTCGAACATGTTAAGTAATAACGCAAACTCATCATCATCAACTCTGTTGGGGTCGGCTTTCATTCTAACCAGAGTACCAGATGCAGCTGAACCGCTACTCATTCTTACATCCACATAAAATTTAAATAGTTAACTTAGTTTCACAGATTTTCCACTCAACTACCTCGTCTTTCACCTGACGAAATTACATACCCGACTAAATTAAAACAAAAGCGATACTCTCATAACAAAACATTTCTTCGAAAACATCATATCGACTATAAATTTGTTAACAATACAAACAAATAAACAGGTCATGGCTGTTTAATTAGAACAATAACAAATTGCTGATCGATGAATAATGGCCTGAATGGTCACGGGCATTGTAAGCAAATGTATACAGGGTCAAATTTAATTAGCTAGAGCAACTCCGCAGACGTGAATATGAAAGTTTTTCTTTTTTGTCAATGGCCGCAGATATTGTAGCTTCTCGAAGTATGCCAGTTTTTTTTTCTTATATTTTCATATTCATATGTCGACTTCTATCAAGTCCACTAAAACGAAAGTCACTTTTACGCTAATTTACTGTGACCCTGTAGGCCTATCACGATTGCACGGAGTCAATACAGAGTAACTTTACGTCGCGCGTTCGTGGTAGAGCCTTTGGGCAATTAATGTCAACGAGTTTCATCATTCTCCAACGATTTTGAACAGGACTGACACCCACTGTTCGGTAGCTTGTGAAAATGCAATACAGTTTTCGTATTTTCTACCATCGTTATCGCAGTAAATGTCATATGGCTAGACCCTCTCAACAATCACCCCTTTCATGCTGTCCATGCCACTCCGCTTTATCTGTTTGCAGTTTATTCAATATTGTTGGATACCTCTTATATGTATGTCAACCATGGCGACGCGCCGACGGGAAAAAATAATCTTACTGAAACATTTAATCTTCTTGTTGATTTGTTGCCTAAGAAGTGTTGATTTTAAGTTACAGTGGAGGATTTATGACTTTCAGAATTAAAATGTTGAACTAAATTAAACAATCGAGTCGATCCATGTAAAATACTGCTATTCAGCTGCATCCAGTTAGACTGGAAACCGATCTCAAAATAGTTGGGAAAAGGCTGTCGAATAATGAATTTAAAAAAAAATGGAAGTTTCTACCATAACTAAAGCGTTTTTAATTTTTAGTTGAAGATACGCCACTCATTTATTCACATTCATTTCGCCCAAAAATAATATCCCATCCACCCAAAAGTTAAACCCAACAAATCAAATATGAATATGTTACGAGCACAGCGAAAAAGTTTCAGTGGGAACTGCTGAAACTCTCTAGCAGCCATTTTTGCTCATTTTAAAGTCGTGGAAACATTTTCGACGTCCTTTTCGTGTCTAGTTTATAGTTTATCCAATAAAAAATTCACTCAACCGTCAGCTAAAACATGGAAATGCTTTATTCTCTCTGTTGGAAACTTTTTCTTCTATCCGTTTAGACTAAATAGACTTCGCGAATAAAAAATATGGTAAATTTTAAATACAGGGTACTAATTAAATTCTGATCTGACGGGTTCCTGTTAATGTCTAAACACGACGAAAATTACAATGTGTAAACGGACCCTTCACGAAGCCATCAACCAAGCATTCTGTACACTAAGCGTTCTCATCAACCAAGCATTCTGTACATCAAACTCTACGCAAAAATTATTGCTAGGAAACGACTTTTCTTTGGGGTGAAAAATTGCGCTTTGCGGTAGGACTCAATGTAACGCACTAAAACATTGTGCTGGTAGGTGCATTGAATAGTACGGGTGTCGTGCAGGTATTTAAATAAAAGTTATAATATTTCTTTTTTTATCGTTAACGGTAGATGTCCATCACGTCTGCAGTTTTCCTAACTACTTCAATTTGACGTGGTATAGAGACCTGCCCCGATTGCCCAACAGTAGACTGCTATAGGCTGATGATGATGACGCAGGGGTATGGAAGATCGTCAGTGAATCAAATGAACACTCGTATGTCGTTTGTTGACAACTTTGAAAGATTTAGATGACCCATTCTACAAAAAATACTCTGATACAAATGGCCCAGATTCAGAATGACATATTATTATTTATCATTCTTATATTTTCAATACCGACAATTTTTTTGTTTGTATACATACAGGCAGGGTTTAATAACAAAACATCAGAAATCTACGTATGCTAACCATAATCAGCTTATGACGTCACCCGTGGCTCGCGTCACACATCACGTTACTCCAACCTTGACATAAGCCAATGAAGTCTTCTTGCTAATGACTACAGCACTTATACGCCGTGAAATATATGTGATGTTTACTCAAAATATAATAGCACGCTCCTAATGACTTATGGTGCCCAACCATGGAAGTTTAAACACAATGCCTCAGTATTTCTGGGTATTTTTCAGCGATTTTTAGCTGCGGTATTATTATTACCCGCATTCGAACGTAGAAGTTTAACAATAAACTTTGGTCCGTGTGCTTATTGCTGTCATGTGACTCATTAGGAAATGAACTTCTTTCCAATGATGAATAGACAGTTTTAAACTCTGTTTATTCACACTGCAACTACTCGTAAACACGAGATTTTATAACTAATGCAGTGCAGAGCCGTATTGCTGTGCAGATGGACAATAAATCAATGCTCTGAATTCAAGGCTAAATAGTATTTTATTGGGTAAAATGGTGTTAGTTCAGTTGTTTAAATCTTCGCCGATATATTCGCCGATATATTCAAAACAATGACATCATGTGAGGCGAAATGTTTCGTTTGATGCGCGTTTGAGATAAACATAATGCACTCGATATAATGGAACATGGAGTGTCGGTAGTACGAGATTGGTCTCATTTGTGTTAAACTGTTACGAGAACTTATACGTATGCACCTAGAAGCTTTTAAAGTTGATTTTCTCCGCATTATCATGATGTCAGCCCGGAATCACCCACTGCTGGGTACACACCTAGTATTCTTCTGCCATAATTCTTAGTTCCGTACGTCCCTCATCCATCTGTTTCGTCAAGCCAACGCGCGCTTTGTTGGTCCAACCTTAGCCATAATTTGTTATTTTTTCCTACTGTATTGATATACTTACAGTAGCAATTCATACAGAACAATAATAAACAAAACAGGGAATAAACAAGAGTGCTTGTTTGTCTATCACAGGTATACACAGCGTTTCATTTTAACTTTATGTTGCTGCGAACATAGTATTTTAGAACCCGAAAAGTTAAGAGTTGCTACACCACGAGAAAAACGCTTTGGAATTTTACAAAATGCATACTTTTATGCTGGTGTCTGTACAATAAGATATTTATTAACAAAATTCAAAAGCGATTTTCTCTTGAAATAACGTTGAGATAAGACCTATTTCGTAATAGTATGGCTTGCGTAATACTATATTCGTGAAAACGTAAAACGTTAATCAATCCAGTAGAAGTAGGTACATCACTTTAGAAGTTGCTACGTGTATACAAATTAGTTATGTCTGAACACTTGATCAGTTTAGAGAGCAGCGGTAAAGGGCCGGCGCGGCGGCGGCGCCCACGGCCGCTTGTCTGGACTGTCGACGGTCCATCGAGCTGTTTCTGTTGTCTGGGCTGCTACCCACACGACCCAGCATCGCGCATCACCGCAATTTTATTGATTGTCGCTCAACGAGCAACGAACTCTCACTTTAGAGAATCATCTGCCTACCCTTCCCAACTATGTTGTGGTCGGCTTCCAGTCTGACCGGATGCAGCTGAATACCAGTATTTTATATGGAGCGACTGCCTATCTGACCTCCACAACCCAGTTAGCACTGGGTAATACGATGGTAAGACTGGTTGTCAGACTTGCGGGCCACTGACTACCTGTAAAGACTGTCAAAGATCTACAATTGACAGCTGGGACCAACGGCTTAACGGCACGGAAGAAACTCGGTATGTAATGGGCAAGCACAGCTTCACCTGACGATCGACCCGAGCGGCAGTTATTATTTAGCCACGAGCTCCTCAATACACTCCGCGCTCACGTTCCTCTCACTTTAGAGAATAAACAAACAATATTCAATCTGCTCGATCCCATAGAGCGAAAATCACCAATGAACTGAACGGCGATCAGCACATCTAAACTGCGCTCATAAGCTGTCGGTGTCTTAATTGCTACGGAATATTCCATTTAGATGTCATCGCGTTCTGTTTCATTGGTGGAATACGCCCTTAGTGTATGGCTACAAGGCAGGTGATACTTTTCAAGTTTAGACGATCTCAAATCTGTGAATAACCCAGAAGTCATAAAAGCACGACACAGTTTTTACGAGGGGTCCTGCTCAAATAGCATAACAAAATTGGGAGGGCTCCCTGAGCGCTGGCTATGCGTCTTTGTGGTAACTGCCTGTTAGCTACTAAGAAATCATGCCTTATCTACACTAACCGGGGAGTCCTAGGCCAGGAATTAATGTTTCAATTTGACTAAGCACCTTACGGTATGTTTTTAAAATTCCATAATCGCCGAGGTTAAACAACAAAGCACAAAAACTATCGAGTTAGTCATCTCCAGGTATCGTGCACCCACTGCACTCGTTCATACAACACTTCAGATAAAAATAGTTTGAAAAAGCGAACACACATTTTCACTCTACTTGACCTATTTAGTACGGCCACTAACAAAGTTGATTTATTTAAAAGCATCCAACCGATACTAATATTGGTTACGATAAAGAATCGTATCACTCGGAATAAGTGGTTCAGAGAGTACAGTTACATACAACCAGAGCTAATTCACTCAATATTTTGCTGCGGTCAATAACACTGGATCAGTCCGGTGATTACCCAAATTCTATTTTGAGGTGACAACTTTTTAATACAAAACCTCACCAATAAGTTATATTTGAGTATTCACGCATTGAATTCTCAACCTTTGTCCTTGATGTCAATGTCTAACATTCATTGCAAATTTGTAAGTTTTAGACGAAATCGTCAAAATTATGTGCGACCATCGCGTGTCAAAATGGGATTTCATAATCGAAGACCATCGGTCGCACGACGTTGCAGCATTACGTCATCGGCAGATATGACATGTATCGAAGGTGTACAGAACAGTGCGTAATATTCGTTTATAGATACAGTGAATCGGATCGGCGTAAATCACTTTATCACCATAAACTTGTGCCATTATGTCGCTGTTATATCGTGATGTCATGACAAAGCGAAGAAAAAACTATTGGCTACACGAGAAGAAATTGTTTAGTATCTAATGAGAGTCCTAATCTGAGTGAAGCATTTTAAATAAAAATATCACAACACTAGCTCAGTGCTGAGAAGAGTATTTTTAGCGAATGATTTACAATAATTCGCCTCAACAACGGCTTAGTGCTCGCAAGCGCGGCTAGCAAGCGCTAGGTTCCCAGTACTTTTTCCGGGTAGCGCTCGCTAAGATATAATTGTTTACTGTGGAAAATTCAGGGTCGCAATTTTAAGCGTACATTCAACTACTATAATGTATTAACGAATTGTGTGAAACAGTATTTATTTGCATACTTAAATAAGCATTCAACTGCAGTAATAAAATTAAAAATATAATTATTAATCAGATTGGCCCGCCTGCACCACAAGTCACAACTCACTAAATGCGTTAAACGCTATACATCATTAAAAAACCATACTGTCTCTGTGTTCTTCAAACGATTGACGAAAACAGAAGATATTTTAAATACGTTTAATGCTAAACGTATTTCGTGATTTTTGGTGCAAGCGGACCTTAAGCTAGGTCAAGGTCATTGTTGCGCGGTTCCAAAATACTGTTCATTTAAATAAGAGCCGGAAAGATACTAATAACATAGGCGCAGCCAAGGCGTGGGCCATTGAATTAATGAAGTTTCCTTTTTCCTCACATTACAAATACATATATTGCATTATTAATATGGCATTTAATTAGTAATATTGATGGAATCCTTTGAAAAATATAGTTCATTTCTTTTTAGAAACCATCATCTGCCTAGCCTTTTCCTAACTATTTTGGGATCAGCGTTCAGTATTACCAGATGCAGCTGAATACTGCCTACCTATCCGACCTCATAACAGGGTTATGAGGATACCCTTTAGCAAGACAGGTTGTTAGTTGTTTCGGCTTCTGACTACCCCTAACGACTGTCAAACGTCGTTGAATCATTTTAGAAATGGTAGTTCAATAAATTTAACGTAGTAGCGAGTTCTACTGTATCGAGTTGGCTGCAGTTCGGCCCTTAAGATAAATTGGTGCATTGTTTCCGGCTGTAGATACGATTTCAAGGTTATTCAATAAAGTAGCCAAATCCATTGCAGGAGTTGGTTGTATTTTTTTTCAAATGAGGCTTATTCCACTTGTAATTGTAGTAAGAGAATTGAAACTAAACTTAAGTTGAAACTATTTAACTGTTTATAATTTCCATGGAATCGCCGAGCAACAATGTACCTTGTATTTAGTATCAAAAGCAAAACTAAGTTTGTCGAAATATAATGCCTTCTTTCACAATGGTATTCTAGAATATTTTTTGTCAGTTTTGGAACGGAACTCTAACAATGTGTTTAAACCATGTTTTTTTTTTTTAATTCAAACAAGGTCAATGTGACTTCCTGTATTAAAAATAATTGTTTTTACATTATCAGATTCTTACTGTTTTCCCTCAATGTTTTCCAGACAATATAGTCGTACTATACCGAAGGTTTAGTTTTTTGCACTATTATTATGGGTTTCAGATCGTGGTGGAAATCGAATCCAGAATCCAAGGTTTGCACCTACAAGATCAAAGAAGAATGCGAATATCCACTTCCAATTTTCTAACCTTTTGGCTTGACCATTAAATGATTTAGATAGTCTAAAATAGTACAGTGTACAGCGTAATTTTTCAGAATGGATTAAAAAGAAACAATTTTAGAGAACATAGTACAATGGGCCATTTTGATTTTCCAATCTGAAATTACGCCTAAAAAAATCACACCTGTATTATAAAATATTTATGAGTAGGAGATTGAAGATTAAGTTCTTTTTCTAACTGTATTGGAGTGATGTAGGCGAGCTGCACACTACACTAACTAATTCCAAGTACTCTTGTTCACCCAGACGAAGTGCAATGAAGACGATGCAATCCCATACATGCGGTGAATAAAAAGTTCAATTTTCGGCTTACAGATGGCGGTTCACCAAAAAGACTTCTAAATTAGAATATAATTATGTACGTTACCCGGAGGCTGGGGTGCTGGGGCCGGTGTATCTGGGGCCACCGTAGTGCCCGGTGTGCTTTTCCCCCAAGACACGGCTCACTCTGCAACAAACAATACATAGTTTCAGTATTACATAACTACAAACAAGAGAGAGAGAGACGCCACGGACGCCGCAATTAGCGTGGCCACATACTGGGCCCAAGTATTTTAAAGTAGTCGTACTATCGACACGAAATAATTTATGGAGGCAATCAGTCTTCAGAGAGGTCATATCAGCGGACTTCTGCATAAAAATGTGTTTCAAATGCTGGATTAGTTCGGAGCATTTAACTGGATTAAAAAGAGATTGTGGGTTGGCTCATTATGGCAGAACTAAGTCTATTTTATCGAAAGAATAATTATCAATAATAGAACTGCCTCCGTATTTACAAACGCTTCGATTCATGAAGTTGTATATCTTTTTTTGGCATTACGAAAGGGAGCGAGATGGACATACGACTTGCCGACTCAGAGCATTTATGAATACGGGTGATGAATTTGGTTGATATGATCTGCCAGACCATTCGAGCTAGATTCAGTTCTATTATTTTTACTGGGGACTTTTTACGGTCACTTCTTCTCCCGCTGGGAAGTGGTAAAGGACATGTGGTTTGGGAGACTGTCTTATGTAAATTTTGACTTTCAGAGTGTTTTTATCAGGCTAAAGGGTCGTCCTATAACCACGTGAGGTTTGAAAAGGGGGGAGGCGTTTGAAAAAAATCGTGATTAATCACGATGGGGGAGGGTATAATTTGAAAATCACGTGTATTTTTTTCGTGGCACGAAAAATATGAAGTTCTTGTGTGACTTGTAAAATATTTTTTACCAATGTTGACATTTGACCCGAGCAAGCGACTTTTGGTATAAAAAAAACGAGGAAGCGATTTTTTTTCTAAAATATCTGTTTATTTTAATTTTTTTGTTAAAACAGTTTTTGAAACTATGTATCCTTTCAATAATAAAAAAAATACACGTGTTTCTGGGAGGGGGGAGGAGGGTTAGCCGTAAACCTCACGACGCATCACCAAGGGGGAATGGGTAGGCTATAAAAGTGGCTTAAAAAAACCTCACGTGATTGAAGAACGGCCCCTAATTAGAATAAATTACTTTTGGTATGGAATAACTTATGCGACATCTGAATGATAAAGACCAAATAAAGTTAATCAGTCAGAATCAAGTCATATAAATTATCATGATGACAAATACTAATTTACGATTGGCGCAAAAGTAATTTTATTCAAAACTTGTAGCAAAAGTTCGTTTGTATATGCACATGCCTTGAATTTAATGCTCGTATTATTCAAAACAGATACAGTAATGTGGGACAAACTTTACGTTGCTGCGATAAATTATTAATTTATTTTACATAGTTGAATTTTTTCTTTATTAACTTATACTATTGGTGTACTGTTTCACCCGATCGCAGCAGATTGTGTTCTGTGATTTCTACCTACCCCCATGAGAAAAAGGCGTGAGTTTACGTATGTATGTTTACAGTACATACATTAAAATTTCATTAACTGATGCTACTAACTGCTCATACACATAGAATATCAAACCTAGTTTTTTTTTTGCAACCCGAGGCTTAGTTCTAGACAATGGGCCTAAAGAACAATGGTCACATTTTTTTCTAAAACATTGGTTTCTCCTTTGTCCCTCCCAGACCTAATATTATGAACTCAAAGTACTGACGGCGAAGTTGGAGAGGAGAATGGTGACAAATGGGACTGAGTAGCCAAGGACACGTAGAGAGTGCTACACAGTAATTCGGGTCAGCATAGTTTGGCAAAATATGGCGGATAAATCATGTACGTGAGGTGTTTGGGGAAAAAAACAGGTTTATGAAACAACTAATATTCTTCTACCATCCCTCCACCACCATAATGTCAAGGGGGCCTGAGTAGGCTAATTATACTGATACAAGCCATGTAGCCATTTAACCCCATTAGGTGTTGAACTTTCAAAAATCTTTATTTATTCTTCTAGACTCGTCGGTGTGGCCAGTGGGTTGTCAGTTAGTGAATCAACACATTTAAGACATGCTACATCATCTCCAAAACACAGCTACTATACTGTCTCAACTATAATCAGTGAATACTGCTTATCTAATGGATAAGCCAGTTTTATATGTGAATATTTTGCAAAATATTTATTAAGTGTTATGAGGAAATACAGATGTTTAGATATCATCAGTCATCTGATAGTGATTTTGATAGCAAATAGTTACTAATTTAAAAAATCCAGTTTCAACTTTTAAACTGTTTTTATCTTCGACTTGATGAAAATCTTAAAGATAAAGATTCATTTATTTGTATAAACATGTGTATACATGGATGGAAATGAGTTTCATAATGGTGTTTCAACATGTTTTGCCACATTCAGCGTACAAAATAGTATATAATACTTAATTTGAAATTATAAATCAGGAAATAGTTAAATCATAGTCAAACTTCAATCAATTCAAATACATAATTTCGATTGTTTCCCCACAGACACACAGCCTAAGCTGCTGGGTCTAGAAGCTTGAAATTTTGCACTAACAATCGTAATAAAAGGAAAATGAGCACTAAACAATGACTTGAAAGTTCGTCAGCTAATGTGATTAAAAGAGGATAAAAGTTTTGATGGATATTTGTCATTTTTACTACTAAGAAAACCCATTACTAATAAAATACTAACATAGCCCTGTTGGTCGGCTTTTACAAATATAATTTGTAGATGTATGGTTGGAATCCGAATCTGTGATATGTGTTTGCTAACAGTAGTACATAGTAAGGTTATGTTAAATTTTTCCAAGCCAATACAGATTGTCAGTAACAATTTAAGTTTGAACATTGATATTCTCCATTGATCTTTGCATTTCTCCAGCTGTATTTGTGTTGCTTGGGAGTTTATTACACCACTTCTTCTCCTCATATGAAACACTAAGAAATGGGAAAAAATAAAATTTAGAGACTATGCTGTAAAGTTTAACAAATGCTGACTTTTTTGATTTTTTATTGCCAGTTCTCGGTGTCCTGAGTGAGAAACACCTATGAATTATAACTTCTAATTTTACTTTGCCCTATACAGTGTATGCTATCTCGATTCAATGAATAAAAAAAAATCTTCTATTCTTTAAAAAGGCGTACCTATAGTGTATGAGCATTAACTCAAATACCATTCAAAACGGCAATAAAAACGTCAGTATTTATGTTTAATACTGTTTGAAACGATCAAATAAAGTGGATACTGATAAAATATATTAACCCAACGCCCATTACTGTTTATTGCAGAATTTGAGCAATAGTATGTTCATTGACAAAATACCACATTTAGCCTGACCAAGATAGTGACTGGATTTTAGAAGATACTTGGTGATAAATTTTTAGGCTCATCAAGTAGGTAACACCAACGCATACTAATTGTTTTAAGTAATACAAAAATAATAAGTGTTTTATAAAACAAATTTACAGAAATAAATTTCATTTAATATGTAACCAAACGGATTGTCAACATTCTGATGGTCAGTACATAATCATATTAGACAAAACTGGTTATCGAATAATCACATTCTTTTCTCCCACCTACTTCATTTTTTATTTCAACGTAGTGAGTTAGTAACAGAATGTGTTTAAAATTAAAAAATACTAATTAACTGGTTATTCTGTCCGTAATCTTGATGTTAATCTAGAACACCTTGGTTATAGCAGAAAGTAATTAAGAAACCATATTGCATGTTCGGTGTAAAGTAATATGCAGACGTACAGGTAATAAAAACACACAGTTATATTACTACACTGCTCATACCAGTGATCTGGACTTAGGTACAGTCGCCGGTTTGCTTTACTTTGCAAAATTCAGAAACAATTTCCTAATGGAATAACAACTGCTACTTTGAAATGAGACCTACATATATCATACTAATGTGGGCTCCAAAATGCAATGTTACAATCAGTACATTAGCAGAAAATCGCTGTTAAGAGTAGCTAAGTGTACACTAATGTGATCATGACTGTATGCATACATAGCTTATTGCATCTTTCATCTGCACGGGTCATTGTTTATTATTGAAGTACTGTAGTCACTGTGTTATTTTTATCCTACTTTACTTATTGTTTCCAAACCATTCAATTGGTTTTATTTTGATTATAAACTTATTGTTTACAAACTAATTGCTTCAGAACTAAAAATTAACAAATCACTCATTTTGGTGGTCAAATATTGGTTCTAATTATCTTTGGCCTACAGTTATAGGTCACTACAACAGTTATGAATAAAGGTAATTTAGGCAGAGATTTAACAAGAACCTGTTTCGATCAGAACAAGCTGATGATCATTATATTTGCAGTCTCCTACTAATCCCAACAGGTGATATTGTGAAAACTTCATGTGTTAAATAGACCAACACTTCAGGACACATTTACGAAAAATAACTTTGTATGAAGTGTTGGGAAAGGGAAAACAGTAATAATATGTGTCAAATTACATGATACAGCTATGTGCGGTACAATGACAACGTTCGCAGCTGCTTGCAGCACTATCAACCAGTAATTTATCTGTGACAAGCTTATCACTGATGGACGGCATCCATCACTAGTCACAAATCATCACATAACATATAAATAACGGCGGGTGATTGATGTCTTCGGGGACTGGGCTAATTATCGAAGCGAGAGATGTTGAGGTTTTGCGTCACAAAGGAGCTCACACGGCGAAGGCTGGCTCCCTCTCGCAGAACCCGCTATGCACTCCACTCACCTTAGGTTGTACTGTGACCCGAAAATTGTTGCTCGATCGCCAGTCACCCGACGGCACTAATAAATAAACAGCATGAAAACAATTCTTCTCGACGAGATGACTAAAATCGATATTTTTTTAATGAAAATAAATTATTAACACCGTATCGTGGGACGCTCGTTAATTTTTAATTGTTGTCCCACAAATAGCGGTGAACACTCGCGAATAGATAATACCTTTGTTAGATGAATTACGAAAGCGAAATAACGGGATTTCTCACGAGAGACTACAGAAATTGCACAAAGAAAGATGTCAGGCAGTGCACAGATGATAAATTGAATGGCACTGTATTGCCAGTTTCAAAATCGGAAAACCTGACATTTACCGGAAATTCCCGATGGAAAAACCGTTAAATATATCGAGAGCAAAAATTGGCATTTATTTTCTTCATGTTACCAGAACTTTCTACAATGGTTCACTTAGTTTTTATCTATACTAATATTATAAAGAGGAAAGAATTGATTGTTTGCATTGAATAAGCTCCGAAACTACTAGACCGATTTGAAGAATTCTTTCACCGTTGGGAAGCTACACTATCTCCGAGTGAAATCGGCTATAATATATTTTCAAAAAACTTAGGAATCCTCACTAAAACTACAATAATGTAACCCAAGGTGTAAAAAAGTTACCTAAAAAAATTCCTTACATCGCGTGCGCTGCTAAAACTATTGATGATAGAACAAACTAATGTAGGTACTACGATTGCAGCAAGTCATCATTATCTACAAAAAGTGTCGCGATAGGACTTGTCTGTTTTAGTTAAGTCACAATAACTGTTCGTTTATTTTAAAAATTTAATTGAAATGCCGCCGCTAGTAAAGTCTCTTTATTTGTACCTTGATATTGATCCTTATCAAAATAAATTACTTCATATTCAAGACTGCTTCAATACCTTTATATAACTTTTTGAATTATTCAATTCGGACATTCCATTCGAAAGATATCACGAGTTTAAAAATGTAAGTAATAGAAAAAAATCGCGTGGTCGCCGCTTACTCCGCTCAGCTAACTATGCGATGTAGGCGTCACTGGGGTACGGGAGGGGAGTCAATGTTAAGAAATTCGGCTCCTTAAGCAATGGCCAATAAATTAAATTAAATTAAATAAATAAATTTAATGGCTTTTGTTTGTATTTATGATCTTTTTACAAACATTAGAAATAATATAATCGAATATTATAAAATAACAAAAAAAAATTAAAATAATAATATCCAAACTTTCTTTAAAAGGTACTTTTTAGTAACCCGACGCAAAGAGAAGGGTGTGTGTGTGTGTGTACGTGTTAAAATTCATAATTTTTGAAATTTTTGTTAAATACCCGCGCGAAGCCGGTACGGACCGCTAGTTATTTTATCATTTCCGACTTGTGTAAATACTTTCATGAGTATGTTTTATTACGTTGAGGGGTAAGACATGGTCATCAAAGAGTAGAATAGGTACTTATACCAGGCATGGGCCATTACTGAGAATGGGAAAAGATTGCCTTCAGTGGCTTCAAGGGCGGATCCAGCTTTGGCGCCTGGAGGGGGTCACATAGTCGTGGTCAAGTCAAGAACTCATAATTTAATTTTGATAACAATAGATACAAATAAAAAGTAGGGATTTTATTAATGTACGTAAGTACTGTACTTAAAAATATTTATTCTTTGTTGTACACTTGAAAAACTTAACACTTAATAACTTGTACATATACACGTACATTTATGTACGTCATACATATGCCATCTTACTCTACTCTATTAATTGAAATATTTTTTTTCTACAACAATTGAGACAACGAAATTTCCTAAAGTTATTAGTAATCATCATTTTTGTAAGATAAAGGGTTGATGGTATTAAAGGGTTTGAAAAGTACTGTTTTGGAGTCAAACAGCGCATGGACGGCGTAAACGCTATTAAACAGATGGAGGATATAATAAAGTCAGAACTGCGCAATGTTTGCAGCCAGCAATGCGCATCATTGGCAGTTTTATTGTCTTGCCAAGCAGAAATCTGCTCCAGAGCGCTACAAATTTTGACCAAGTTGTCTCCTTGAAATTGAAGATGTCCATCATGCCTCTCTACCCAACGTGTCTCACAAATACCTTGCATGGCAGCTACGAGTTCTATTTTAAAAATTTCATGCCTCTTAGCGGATGCATTGGCTAATGCCACAACTTTTCTCATTGTGCCAGATGTATTGCGACAGGAAACTACATTGGATGATCTTGCCAATGAGTTATTGAGCACATGGTTGTTGCACGGGCAACGTTTAGCATGAATGGCTATTTTCATCAATTCTTGCACTGCATCTTTTGTATCTGATGCCATAACCGAGCAGCTGTCAGTTCCAATACCGACACACCAAGATAAATCTAAGTTAAATTTGGTACACAGATTTTCAAAGACTTTCGCCAATGCTACATCTGTCAATCGAGGCTCTATGTCACCTGAATTGTTGTCTTCACATCTAAGAGCATCGTAGGTATCACAAATGTTCCTTAATAATACCATCATGCAAATATCGGAATGATGGGCTCAGCTGTGAAATATGTGATATATCTGTTGTTTCATCAAACAAAATTGAAAAATATTTAGCTTCCCGCACATTCTGTAAAATGTTTTCCTGGATGATTTCTGCGCAAACATCTATCAATTCATTTTGTACAGTCTTGCTGATGTACGTGGCGTTGGATTTTGAAGATTCTAAATGTTGCTGCAATGCAATATCGCCAGAATCAATACGGAATTTTAAAAGGGCTCTAAAATGCCCTTCATCGGTTACTACGCTGTTATAGTTCAGCAATTTACCATCGTCGCGATGGCCACGTAACGATATATTTTGATGGTCACAAAATATTATAGTTTTTACGATTGGTCGCAAACGTTCGCGTTCCTCCTAAGTCCTGGAACCAGCTCAGGGGGGGGTCATGACCCCCATGACCCCCCCCCTGGATCCGCCGTTGAGTGGCTTTTTGCCATTGGACTACCTTTGAACTTCGAAGGTTATGATGATTCAAGACGATATGGAATAACTTGAATATAACATAATTTAAGTTGATTAGAGAGGAGGATATTGAGGAGCTCGTGGCTATATACCTAATAACGGCCACTCGGGTCGATCTTTAGGTTAAGTTGAGCTTTTGTAGGTTGGTCCGTGGATGGGTGACTGCCCATTACATACCGAGTTCCTCGGAAACCACGTTAAGCCTTGGTCCTGGCTGTCATTTGTAGATCTTAGACAGTCGGCTAACAACAAATCTCACTAAGGGGTATCGTATTACCCAGTACTAACTGGGTTGTGGAGGTCAGATAGCAGTCGCTCCATGTAAATTCAGCAACATCCAGTTAGACTCGAAGCCAACCTCAACATATTATGTAGTTGGGAAAAGGCTAGGCAGGTGATGATAACTTAGTTGAATTATTAATTATTCCAACAGGTATGATTTGGATGCCATGTTAATGAGAGAATGTATCCCACATGATTGACCCTTTCAATCGGTGGCATAAAAATACAGGGCATTGGCCTTGCTCCGTCTCCAGCTTGGTTTGGAGAGATGTTTGATATACTTATTGTATTTTCTTACTCTTGCGCTGTACTTCTGATTATTTTGTTGCAAAATCCCAGACAGTCGAATCGTTTCATAGGGGCTCGTCGAGCATACGCTTTCCTGATTGGTGATTGGAAATAGTGTGGTGGGCTTGTACCAATCCAATTGTGATTAGCAATCTTATATAGTAACAATTATAAAGATCGCAGAGATGCAAAAAAGGCAATAACTGTGAAAGGACATTATAGACTATAGCCAGCCAAATAAATAAATGATTAGTAAGAAAGTGTTTTATTTATTCTGCATTAAATTGACGTTCTTCTACATATAAAGCTGTGAGCATCACAAATTCTGACCATGCTCGAAAGAAGGCTGCGCTTGAGTGTCGTGCATGAGTTTGAACCCTCCCATATTTGGCTCTCCACCTGTAAGTAACCAACAGTATAATAAGTAATCTATTTAAAGTAAGCAGTGGTTGCTAAGTGGTAACGGCCACGAGTCGATTTGAGGGTCGTGAGTTCGAACCCAGGAAACTCTGTTAATGTACCCATTTGGTTGGTCCTATAGAAATGTTATTAAATTTGCTCGAGTCGTTTATGAGCTAGCTTCTCTCATCTCATACGTGATTTCTCTTTGTTTTTACATTATTGACTAACGCATCATGATCCATAAACCGCAATATTAAGGCAAAAATATTACCTGCAGCATCACCTCCAAGATGAGAGTTGCCAATAATCATATCTTCTGGTCCGCCATCACGAATATCTGTTCTGAAGTTTGATGGTTGCACCTGGGAAACAAATAAAATTGAAAACGTCGATATGTCCTTTCTAAATAGTTATTTCAGTTTGAAAAAATACATCTACGTGCTTCGCCTAGATAAAGCGCATTCCTACGCCAGGCTGTTGACTAACAACCTGGTCAGAGTAGCAAGCAAGAGTTCTAAGCAAGAGGCCCACGATGAAGAGGAGGCTGTATTATTTCAATGACCTCGCTGACGCTTGATGGCACCGCTGCATGACGAATTTGTCACTTAATCTAGCTATGTCTGTCGTTTAAACTCCTACCTGTGTCTGTCGTATCAGCCTTAAAGCCAACTCTCACATACCTGGGCCTCGTTCCTCATGAGGTCAGGGAACACAGAACCAGGGAATCTATTGTAAATGCCGTTGAGATTGTAGTGCAGATTCATGTCTGGCCCAATATTCGCCTTGAGCAGTTGTTCCCAAATGCCACCTGCAATGTAGGTGATACGAAAGGATATCATTTATTGGTGATGTCCTTCAGAAAGGTCAATCAATTAGATGAAAGAGTCTGACTATTACCTTTGTCAATTGACGTTATAGGTCTGTTGGATTGCCATGGATACTCTCCGTGTGCTTGGAAGTATATTGCGTACGTCGAAAGCTGTAATCAGAATATTACAAAGAATCACACGCCTTCGAAAAGTTGGGAGGATATTTTATAAGTTTATCGCGTGCCCTAATGCCAGCAAGCTTCATAACGAAAGAATATGAATTTATTTAGTCCAGGTTAAGGCACACAATGCAGGTACACATTAAAAGCTGAAAAACTTAGTCTATGTATCGACGATGAAATACCAATAGCGATCCTAACTACCTTTTTTATTTTTTTATTTTTAATGCCAATCGACGTAAAATGCTATTTCGCGTGTACTGGCAAAACCTCCTAACACGATAATTTAACTATTTATCCCATTAAACACTAATGGAAATAACTTCTAAATTATGAATTTCTAATTTTGCTGCGAATACCTTCATTTCTTTCGTCTCCTGTAAAGTTGCAATTTTTTAGATAGAACATATTGGCAGTTCGTCGTCGATATATTAAGGAACTGACTGGCATCAGTCAGTGAATCAGTCAATTCATTGACTGATCAATCAACGCACAGCTGGAACCGCTGGGCCTAGAAACATGAAATTTTTCAAAAACGTTCCTTAAATGATGTAAGTGTGCTAAGCGTGGATTTTTAGAAATTCATCCCCTAAGGGGTTGAAATGTTGTATGAAACTTTGTCCACGCGAACGAAGTCGCGGGCAACGGCTAGTTAGGTAGGTATATTATTAGTTCCAAAAGGATTGAAGGGCGCCAGACTCGTAGCTAATTTCTAGATCAAATCAAATATCTATTTATATGCCATGGACGGCAAGAAGAAGAAAGTAGGAATACCTGTGTATAATAGAGGGCTAGCCAATACTTTCCGCCGTGACCTACAAAAGCAGTCTCATTGGCATCCAACAATCCGATCGGAAGTTCTTGATGCAGCATTTCTTGGGATATTTGGAGGTTGCATCCATACCTAGAAAGAAACAAAATCTTAGCTATCCAAATACGAAGACTTTAGAATAGTCATTGAAAGTACATTGGAGCCACAATAATGACTCCCCAGTGGATCCGCCCTTGATCGAAGGGGTGATAGCCAGCGGCACTAATAACCAGGACAATTTATTTCTTATTTTACCCACTTAAAATGTCTGTTACCTAAGTTTACACAACGCTTCCCTCTTAAGAGGCTGGCAGTAGATTCTATTAGGAATACTACATAAAAAGATGGACCCGATTTAAAATGACTTACCAATCCGGACAAGCTTTCAATATGTCATAAGGTGCTCTGTAATACTCTGCTCTTCGTACAATTGGGTTCCGTATGTTGAACCTCTCGTTGGGATCCGTGAGGTTGATCCTCTTAATCTTGACGTCCCTCCTCTCGCAAATGTAATCATAATGGAACTTGGGGATGGATTCTCCTCTCGCACAGTAGGTTTCTACAAGTATAAAACGGTTTCATGTCTATGTTCTGGAACTATACGTATCGTATTACCAAGTAACTGGGTTGTGGTCGCAAGTGCGACTGCTGAGCATGAGGACTTGGGTTCCATTCCCAGGTCGGTCAAAAGTGTTATTGGGTTTTTCCGTCAGTTTTTCGGTACGGCCACGAGTCTGGATTTGAGTCCAATAGGCTCTCCCTCTACTACATGGGACTTGAGCATAAGTAGTAGGTGTGTACTATTATTATTTCTGCCCAAGCCTTCGGTGATTACAGGCGAAATGTTATGTGGGTTGTGGAGGTCAATTAGGCACTTGTTTCATATTAAACTAGCCTTTGCCCGCGACTTCGTACGTGTGGTAGGTACTTAGAATCAATAAAAAAAGATCATTTCTGTGGTAAAATTTAGCCTATATTTTAAGTTAGGCATCTAACAATAGAGCGGTGAAAAGTGCGTTCAAATTCATTCAGTAGTTTTTGCGTGATGCGCGTACAAACATACAGACAGACAGACTGACACGAAAATTCTAAAAACTGTTGTTTTGGCTTCTGTTGCTCTAATAAAGAGCCCCCAATTAATTATTTTTTCATTAACCTGGCCTGTTACAATTTTATTATATGTATAGATACTGGTATTCAGCTCATCGGGTAGCCGTCCTGAACATAATTGAGAAAATTCATGTTGACGATATACACATACTACGATGGTATGAATGAAATATTTTGTACTAACCTAAAATGTAACATGATATCCGGCGGGATAAAGGGAGTTTACAGTTCATTAGGTAATGGATTGAAAGTCTAAAGTAGGTACCAATAACTTTAGACTTTCGGGCCTGTGCTATGCTAAATGTAACGACTGTCAAAGATCTACAAAACTACACGGAGGAAACCCGGTAAGTGATGGATGATCACCCATCCCGGACCGACCTTGGGAAGCTCGGCTAACCCTGAAGATTTAATCTTCTTCAAAAAATTAAGTTTACAAATAAAATAATATACCAACTTTTATAAGTTCCATCGATGGATTTGACGGCGGCATATTTATCGATACAGTATCTGTAGCCAAAAAGAGATGGGTATCGCAGGTACGGCACTTTACAGGAGAAGCGCCCTTCCTGGTACATAGCACCCTGAAAATGTCACAGACTTTTTACGCATCGTTTACGACAATTACGACCTTAGGCGATGCGACTTCCGTCAAGAGATACACACAATCGCGCACCCGTTTCGTGTTTCCTTCGACTTGAGTATCATCAATCCGCCAATCGCGTTGCGGTGACTTTAAAAGTCTAGTCTTGAGAGATCTGGCACTGGCTCACGGATAGATCGTGTCCCAGACTAAGACGAAGAATACTTTTACCTGGACAAATGAAGAAGTTTCTCTAACATTTTATAGCTATTGGAAATGAAAAGTCTACGAACTAAACGAAATATGACGACAATGACGCTGATGCAGGGTTCTCAACCTCTCCTGCTACATAAGGCGTGGCTTTATGGTAAAGATATTTATTAAAATTTACCGCTACACGCCTAGTATATTACTCAGTTACTCACAAGGTGGATTTACAAGGTCCGATACGCTTCAGCAATCACTAGAGGCTGCCAACTTGCCAAGTAAATGCGGTAAGTCGGTGCTCCCCTTGGTTAAATGCAATCCATTCACAGGTCGAATAGACGAAGCAATCGAAGAAGCGGTATGATACTGTCAGATGAATAGAGGGGAAAAGGGGATGAATTTTATTTTATCCGTTTTTGGGTACATAGTGGTTTTTTCTCCCCGATCCAACAAACCAGTTGCTAATATTGGCTTTAGATATTTCAGTCAGCCAACCACAGCAGTAATGTGTTAGGTTAGCCATTAGGGCCTTTTATAAATCAGGTTTACCTTACAAATGACACTTCGCCTGCCCGGTGGTCTGGACACTCCACCGAAGCAGTAGGACCTGGTACCATTGATCATGATCTCTGTCACTCCGATGTGAGATATGAGCGTGATGCCGTTGATACCAGCTAACGCGAAACGCTGCAGACCTGCCCGCTTGCGCACCTCTACGTTATTCTTCATACTCATCGTGTTTACGATTGCTTGCCAACCGTACACGAACTCGTGCATTGGACCTGGAAGTTGTCGAATCATGGGTTGGTGTTAAGAGTTGGCTCCAGCAACATCATACTGCATCGCTAATGAGTTACTAGCTTTTCACTTTTTCAGTAGGCCACACGGCAATAGTCGCCGGACCAGTACAAAGTGGCCTCTCTCTATAAAACTCTCTCTGAAACTGCGTATGACGCTAGACTCTAGCATCATACGGAGTTTAGAGAGAGTCCATCTCAAAGTTACCGCAGATGACCGTAGTGTACGTCTGTGGTAAGTTTGACCTTTCGATGGTCATACTGTAGGTGATATAATATGCACTACGTAATACGTGGGTACGTGGCCTTAATTCTGCTTCTACAAATCTCTCCAGGGCCGCAGTAATAATATCAGTCTTTTACAAACCTATGCCAAAACTGTCTCCATCGAGAAAGTTAAACATTTCGCCGAAAGAGTCGGGCATGAGGCCGGATATCACGGTGGTCTGCTGAAAGCCCTCATCCGGCGACATGGGCGCAATCTCATCAGGAGGCGTCGAGAACTCGTGGGCGGACACGTTGTTGTAGCGACTTTTACGCGGCGACGACGCCGTGATGCCCTCCTGTTGGTTTTATCTACGTGCTCAGCGAAGTGGGAAGGAAGTGACCTCTAAAAAAACCTTGTTTAAATAAAGATAAACACTCGCGAGCTCAGATGCGACTTACGAGTACTGCGCGAGATCAACATCAACTCGATTCGAGCTGATCCGGATTATTTTTAAGAAACTCTATGCTGCAAAGCACACCTGCGCCGTAACTACATTGCTTCGGGATTAGCTTGTAAACGATAAGCCGATAAGAAGTGATAATACCGATTCCGTACAGTGCTGAATGTGTGCGTTGATCTTTATAGGTAGGTAGGCATCTGGTGCAAATGGGGCGCATATAAGTAAATCTGAGTTCTACCCTTCGGAATAGGCATTTGAACAAATAGCATGTTATTGCGTGGATATGCCGAAACAAATGCTTCGTGTGTTGAATTAGGCGCAGTCTAGGGTATCGACCCTAGGGTCTACTTCTACAGATACTAACTACTAGTTAGGCCTTAGCTTACCTGCACCATCCAAAACGCGACGAACAAGTATACGATGGGCCCCATCGTGGCCGCTGTATGACCCAAGTGCAGGTACTGCACTGCCACTGCTGAACATGGCCTGATTGGCTGTCAATTTTAATTGCCAATTGGAGAGCTTGTTAGTGGTAACAACTGAAATAATAATTATTCACACAGATAAGCGTAGTCGGTTTCAAGTCGAGGACTTATACAATGTACACTATTTAGGTATGGGCAGTAGAACAGTCTTCCTGCTGGAGTGTCCAAGGTGTCCATTCTCCTGCACTTTGACGATCTAAGGGACTTCGCGCACTACGCGATTACGACTTGTGGCATAACCGGCCGCTATGTTAAACAAAATTGGTCGGACACCCGGTTGTGCGACCAAACTTTCTTTCTGGTCGAAGCTTCTGCGGTCAAAAGTCGTGAGGTCCCTAAACAATGCCTGTAACGCTGCAATAAACGTAGCTACTTACTGGGGCGAAACAATAAAATGCCAAAACTTATGGATGTAACGTCGAATCGCAAAGAAGACTTTCTCTTCTACATATCGCTAGCACGATTCACATTTTCTTGGCCCGCAACCTTGCCAGTTCCAGCGGTGGCAGCGCAGAAGTCTCAACTGCTAGTTTAGTGGTGCAGCAGGCAGGATAACTGGGACATATTCGCGACACAGCTTCACATGGACACCCTGCTGCCGTTCCGTCGACGTAGACTACGAGATTGGAGTTACATCTTTTTCATAGTATTGTTTCGTTTGCAACATATCATTCATAAAGTTTTATTCAACGGTCTCAGAATAAAGCTCTTTGTCAGGGGCAGGGGTGTAGCCTGTCGAACCCATGCGTGCACAGAAAACACCAAAACCAACTAGTTTAAAAAAAAAATACCTAAATTATAGACTTTTTTTTCGTAGCCCATACTGAGTCCCACTGCTGGACGAATACCTCCCCTTCCAAAACAGTCTGTTTTGTGCAATTCCTAGCGACGTCTGCCCCGCTAAAATGATTAGATCGTCACACCACCTTCGCCGTGGAGACATATAAGTTTTTTTTTTATTACGACCAGTTTATAAAATAAATAGTGGTCGCCGCGACTGCTGAGCAAGAAGGTCCAGGGTTCAATTCCCGGGTCGGGTAGTGTTATTGGGTTTCACATCAGCCCATATGGGCAAATCGGGCAATTGTTCTCAGACAAAATTTTATTTTGCTTTTGTGGCAGGTGAGTCAAGAATTGATAATTAAATAAAAACAACAATTTAAAGCAAAATTTTTATTAGAACTTTTAAAAAAAAGCTTACACACCAAATCAAAAAAAAAAGTTATTTGGCACAAATACACGAATATAACACTGGACAGATCAAATTATTACAACGCGAGATTCAAAACCGATATTAATAAAAAAAATATATAACAACTAAACTTTTGTAACATGAGTAAGTACCTATACTGTAGAAGCTAAACGAAAACATATTTAATGTAAAATCCAACTTTAAAACTTTTAATACTAAAGTAGTTGTAATACACTTTTATTATATTATTTAGATATTTCAAAATACACTGCAATATGAACCATACAATTTTTTGGCTTCGTTTATATAGCAACGATGATTCGGCCGAAAGGAATAAATATTATATATGAATACTACAAAAAGTTTGTACATCTTTACGAATAGAAAGGTAAGCTAAATACTATTATGTCTAAATCCATAAAATGCAACTCATGTCCAAGTATGTATTCGATCATCAGTCAATATTTTATAATCTACATGCTAAGTTAATCACTACAATGTTCTGGAGTTCAGAATACTTAGTAGAGATTACCACACAACAATAATATTAAAACTTAATGTAAACATTGAGACGAACATTGACATTGTAATAATGTACACTACTGACATTGTAATAGGCACTGCGGTGATAGCCATTTTCCATAGTAGGTGGGTCTTCAATGTACAAAGGAATTTGAAAGGAAGGGGTGTGGAGAGCACTGCTGTAGCCGCGTCTGATCCACACTAGATAGTTCAAAGAACCTTAAAGGGGGAACTACCTTATAGCTACGATATATTCTATTACCTAAAATTATGGCCGATTTACATTGAACTAGTATTTATATTTAATGGCGGACTCTAAAGGTAATTGTTTTTGATAAACACTGGATTGCACTCAACGTGTCAGTGTGATTACGTTTGTTTTTGTGGTTTTCCAACATGGTTCTTAAGTACTTACTTTAACACAAATATAGATTTTTGTCTGTAATTGATGGTCTGGAATTAAGTTCCTTTAATATATATCAGTACATCATACCAGTGACATTGGATCAATATTGGATTGATGTAAATAATTTTCAGTCCAGTCCACCATCCAGTGCTGGATTAGAATTTAGGACAGAGTAGCCGATAATTACGATACGGTAAAATATATAGATAGACGGTGAGATAGAGTAGTCGATGGCACGCCAAACCGAACCGAGCGTTTAAGATACATACTTCATACAAACTCTAATTCCATGATTTATAAAATGGTTGGCACTTTTCCTTTATTTGATTAAAGGTATATGTATGCCACGTTTTAAGTTAATCGAATCAAGCATTAAAATAATCCCTTAAAACTTGATCACTGCTTTTCATCTAGTGAGGGGGAGTGATTTTCGAAAAATGCAAACATATTTACTTATTGCATAATTTATAAATACCGAGTTTCAAAATCATATTGGCACAAGCAAAGAGAGGCCTCTTAAACCTATACCTAGTGAAGTTGGGCTGTGACGATCATGATGATGGTATGTGATGGTACTCGAATAGTTTGAAGTGTTTACACAAGTCATAATAATTATATCGATGCAGGTGAGACTAGATTCCTGCCGGGTTGAAAATTAGGGCTACCAGTGAAAACAATTTACATTATATAGTTAAGTTCCAAGAAATTAAACAAAATTACGTTTGACTGCACACGCATGACACCAGAGAAGGTAAGCAATAAAAATGATATCTACAAGGTGTAGTTTTACAACCTCGTCAAAATTCAGGAGGTTGTCATAGAAGACTTAAATAATCAATATACATAAATTACTGTTCCTGGTCAATAATAATAAACGCTGATTTTTTTAGTTATTTTAATTTGACACTATTTCAGAATGAAGCCCTTTTCAAAAGAGGAGAATCACCCGTTTATCGAATAAACGTCTGCGTTTGCTTGTGTGTGTGAAACCGCGGTTATAGGGCTAGTATTAGAAGGGCCGCGTTTTAATACGGGTGGTGTACACTTATCGATTTCCGATATTAAGAAGAAAATATAAAAAATTACCTACCTATTTTATTATTGATTCGGGTCGATAATCATTAGCATAGTTACCTCCTTGTATTTGACGAGGATGCCAAGCAACACCTTGTTTACAACAAATAAATTACTGTTTTCAACATAAAGAGGAACAAAAAACTCTTGTCATCTCGCATTACTGATACTAATATTTACACTCACTATTAATAAGTACCTATGAAGTAAAACGACAAGAACCCTAACTAGTTTTGTAGACAGTAAAAACTAAAAGTTTACTTTCGACATCCTATTATTGTACAGTTATACAAGATAGACTACTCTGCACAATGCAGGTTTTATCTCCAATTTAAAAATCTGGCAGCCCTTTTGAAAGTATTGAATACTTTGAAATAACATAATATAAATCAGCCATAATCCAGGTGTACTTAAGTCTACTATTTAGCCTACATCCTAAGTTTTCATAGCCTTTTGGACAGGGCATATAATATTATCTGTAAAGATAGCATAACACAAAATCCTACATATGAAATTGACCAGTTACTGGTTCAAAAGTTAAAGCGATACCTACTAATTATCCACCAATAAACATCAATTAATTATTGACATTACTAAAATCACATTGATTTATTACATATTTGTTTTTATTTCATGCCTTTCTAAACGAACAGCCAAATAGAAACCTTGTCGAATTACTTTTAAAGTGACATTCAAAAGTGCATTATACGATAGATAAATGTAATACTTATACAATTTTTTATATGTACACGTCTAAAGATCTCTTATAAAAATGTTTCACAAATATAAGTACCGTTATAAGCTCCGCAAAAAGTTCCTTAAATAGGATAAAATCCTTATAGTAAAATACTTTAAGTTAAAACTCTACGACTGCATTATGTTTAGCCCGATTATATACAGTGTTAGATATTATGTATGTATACATGTTAGGCTCAAAGACCGAAAACGCTCATGGAGCGAAAAATAAACCACAACACGTTTCGCGGTCGTTTTTAAAAGAGCCACGACGCGAATATCGATTGGTAGTCGTTTTGAAAATGCCACAACGTGTTGTGGTCTGTGTTTTCGCTCAATTAACGTTTTCGGTCTTTGAGCCTAACATACATAATAGTAGAAAGAGAGCGATACGATACATACAAATAATCACAAAGTCGTTATAGTTAGGTTTGGACTGCCACACACATATTGGGCTGGGCACATTCGTTTCAGCATCAATAAAACCGAATTAAAGCCATTTCTTCAGATGTTCGGTTCGTGCATATCGGTATTTATTACCGCAGTATCATAATCGGGCCCACAATAGGCTAGACGACCCAATTTTCAAAATTGGTTAATTTGCTTCCTTCAAATGTATTTTATCCGAGTTCATTTTATATAAAATAATTCTATACGTATAACATTTGCATTATGTATTTTACGTTTTAAAACCCCAATATAAAATACACCGTCCATCATGACGTCCGCGTCAGTTCCGCGGAAGGCCTATCCCTTATTTCTTTTTCAATATTTTTTTTTATCTTCTGCGTTTTTTGTTATTTTTTCTGTAATTTTTATTAACATTTTTATTTTGTATGTTGGGTTATAATAGGTATTAATATATATTTCACAATTTTCACTTCTTTACACCCATTTTCAGATACAAAATAAAGTATTAAATAGAATACGATTATTACGTGTTATTAGTTGGAAAAGATTAATTTCGCTTCTGTACTTATCGTTTTTTTTTTTCGTAAAATCGCAATATAATAGAGATGCACAGAACCAGAGATTATCTTGAGGATTATAATTAATATCACTTGGAAACCGGAACCCTAGTATAAGGTGATATACTGGTCTCTGCTGCTCAGCACCTCACTGACAAACTCGACGGATTCCATCCCTACTTAAAAAAGTGATATAGTGGGATGATAACATCCAAACGTATATTCGGCCCCTTAAAGGTTAAATCCAACATTTTTTCGGTAGTATCAAGGTGTGTCCAGATCTGGCGAATGGTCGCAAGCGACTCGCGAGCGGCGCATTCAGCAGATCTGGACACACCTTTAGAGGGAAACCTAAAGTTGCCAACCCGCTCGCAGCGCGCGCGTTTGGGAGAGTCCTGTCTTAAAGCTGAAGCTATTTATTTTTAAGCTTTAGGCTAGGTTTTTATGGTTTTTTTGCTTAGATTTAGTAAATTATTATACAGGGATAGTTAGCGGTATAGAGATGGATAAAACCAGAGAGAGTTGATGGAGACAGAGAGGGGATGGAGATCTTAAGGACTATAATTAATATTACTTGGAAAACGGGAAACCCTAAGTTAAGATTGTAGCGGCTGCTCAGCACCATTTGATAACGAGAATAATGAGAAAGTATAATTATATATTTAATAATTATATATAATTAACTAAGTGTACAAAAATTAGTTAACTAAGGTAATTAACTAAGTGTTGTACACTTACACCCGTATCTACGAGTATAAACAAGTCATAGTTTTTACTTGAGTAAATGTCATTATTTAAGATACGATTTTTATTATGTAGTTTAATAATTGCTTGAAGTTAGAACTGTAAAAAGTTAGAATTCTTAGCTTTGCTTTCTTTGACGGTTCCGTCTAGATTCTTGTCTATTGCATAAAAAAATTGCATACTTATTTTGCTTACTTACTTTACTATAGATACGGGTGCTTGACTTATCGCGAATCTCTACCTGCTAGACTTTTTTGTGACCTGTAAACATGCAAATTGATCATAGTTGTTTGTTTACGTGTTTTCTTTTCATAAGCAATGTTATGCAAAGATTATAACCACCACCAATCTTGCAGACAGCAATAAAAGTAACAATGAATTCAGTATTGATTTCATGAAAAATACTGATTCCATAGCGACATAACTTATCAAAAATTGCTAAAAAGGGGAATTAAAGCTCTCTCGGGGGTAAAGTCAAAGTAAGGTGCCTGAATGTCTAATTTTGCGGAATTTATTTTCTGAAAATATTGTTAATCTTTAGACTGTGTTTATTTTTTGTTATCTCCTTATCACGATCCGTCATAAGAAACTACACTGAATCCGTGTTATTTGTAGTGGACACAAGCCTATTGTGCCGACCGAATGAAGCCGAACCGAATATTGTGAAGCATTCCTCATTGGGAGTACATTAGGAGCGTCAGCTCGCTACAAGCCTTCGCAACAATGTAAGGCACAATGTTACATTCAAAAACATCAGTCCGATTGATCGTGAATCTGAAGAGAACATCAAAAAGCTACACATTAATATTAAACACTACCCCACAACCTAAATGCGTAATTCACTTGTAAACATGAAAGGAATCCAAAAATACGTTAAAGTACGATAAAATCGAATCAACCTAAGTTTAAAGTTTATTTCCCAATAATAAATTATAAAGATTTAACTTCATTGAGAACATTTTCTTGAAAATAATGTATTTAAAAGTTTTGTATGTTTTGACAATTATGAATCCTTACATCTAGTACTTTAATCTGCAATTTGCACAAAAAACTACATAATACTGCAAGTGAATTACGCATTTAAGTCGCAGTGTTTCTACTGTAAAGACTGAAAAATATATTTTTACTTCCATTACCTTCAAAACTTTTTCTACGATTTTTTTTTCCCAAAAGGTCAAATCTGCTTCAGTCTTAGACGATTTTAAACCGTATGCGCCAAGCATAAACTTCACTTCGCTCCGATACTTTTAACAATAGAGAACTACGGATTATATCCACATGTATGCGTAAGTATTAAAATTTTGACAGCCAGATTTGTAAGTTCGAGGTAGGGATGCTTAAGAAAGTAGTAAGTAAGTTTTTCGTACAGAATATTTAAAACGTTGAGTTAAATATACATAAACACTCGACATAGGCAATGCCAATAAGTCTGAAAACTAATGTTTAGTCTATAGTATTCCAGGTAAGATTGTTTTTGGGCTTCACTTACCCATGATTAGCACAAATCACTATTTAGGAATAGTTATTTAAGTTCCGACTTACAACAACGCACAGAAATCTCTACATTTACGTAATATCAATAAATTGCATCCATATCGCAAGTACATACATATATTATACATGAAAATATTATTTTGCATGGCCTGCATATAAATAGATATCACAAATATTAGATATTATATACTTAATAGATATCTAAATACTTGTTATCATCCGGGTACATATATGTGTTAGTAGACAATAAGTACAAAGTTTCTTATACTAGTAGAAAAAGAGCTACTTATTCTTTAACCTACGTATGGTAGGTCAATATACTTTGACGTTTAGCTGCACAATAACACCAAAAGCTAGTGAATTATTCAAGTTCGGCTCAACCGCAAATTTTGTTGGGCGCCAATAAAAAAATATTGCCAGCTCTTTCATAGTAATAAAATTTTGCAATAATTTGTGTTGTCGATCGCAGCATTACACAATCTACATATGACTTTAAAAACCTACTTTTTAAATATAAGTACAAACACTTTAATATAAGCCTCTATATTTTCTTAATGGTGATCTTGTATATAATTTACTTGATGAATAGTATGTTTCATCATATGTTTACGCTAAACAAAAAGGTTAATACTAGATACTGCAGTGACACTACAAAACAGTGTTACTTCTGGCCCATAATGTAAGTTACAGTCGACACACAGAGGAAAGAAATTCATCACAACTGAACATTGAGAGACTATTGCAATGAACCGGCACAAGTTCTCACCTGGCGACTACTATGTGATGGCAATCCAATATCTACTTCGAATTAAACACACAAATTATAAAAGCTAAGAACATAAGAAAAAAGGCTTTATTTATGTACACAGCTGATCACAGAATCAACTACCGTGGCTGACTTACGGTCTCCTTTTAACCTTTTGAACGCCAGAGCATAAACGCACGCGCGTGCCCTCCACGCCAAGCCACAATTTCACCGCATACAAAAAAAATACGTACAAAATGAACACGGATTCCAAAACTTTATCAATATACAATATTATTAAAGAGACAAGACTAGAGCTTAAATATTTAAGGTATACAAATAAAAACACACAAAAGTAATGATTTAATTGTTCATTTCGTGTGATAGTGCTTCACATTTTTTGTCACATATTTGTGTCGTTGGCGTACAGGGCATGCGCTTGCTTGTCACGTATATGTGACAATGGCGCTCAAAAGGTTAAAGAATAACTAAAATGTCTGACTCAAATTATGGGCCTTCCTACCTATTACCGTGTTCAACACAGTACGTACATAGATTCTATGACTAAATAATTCTTGTGAAAGCGAACTGCAGTACGTATGTACAAGCACTAAGCACTTAATACATTACATTACCACTCGACGAGTATCAAGAGTCTCAAAGATATGGCTAGAAAGTATCATGACACTAAACCGCGGCGGAAACAGGCGGCAATGCGAAGCGTTATAATCTTTATAACAAAAAAAAAACTATGACTGAGTGTACTATAAGAGTACACCTCTGCCTAACCCTTCGGGTATTACAGGCTTGATGTTATGTAAAAGAAATCTGGTGTGCGTGTTTGTGCGTAATTCCTAAAAGACTTGATCGATGTTGTTTATTTTTTGTTACTTCTTTGGTCTTACCTATAGTTGGACCAAACAGGCGCTCTGCTACGGACAGGACCACGTCCGTCGCGCGTCGGTTAGCTAGCTAGTAGTTATACATTGTATGGAAGAAGACATGCTACCCCAAATACATCGGGATAAGGACAGGAGTATGCTTACAATGAACTTTAGAAAAATACTGTCTTAAAGTATGAGTGACAGTGTTGCGTGTCCTTTTGTTTGTTCACTACAGGAACTGATGGACGCTACTGAAGACGGCAAACTAGTGGCTCATTTCTGGGCCGACACAATTTAGATTGCCATCGGCACGCTAAGAAGAAGAGTATTGACGCTCTACAATGCGATACGTTGTCTATATCTTAATAATTAGGTTCGCTTACAGTTTATATTCTACAATATCGCTAAAGAGTGACGATAGTAATATGATGTATGACTAAGACATCTTACGATAGTGGAGTACATACGGGTAAGTACTTATCTTAATTGTAATGAATACATGTTGTAGTTTACTCTTCTTTTTCTTCGACAGCAGATAGGAACAGCTTTTGACAGCAGTGCGTGAATTTGGCTGGAATAGATAGAAGTTTCATTATTATTTATAGTTTATTTGTTAAGGTATTACGAAAGACTTACGGATAAACAAAACAATAAAACATAATATGCCATAGTTCCTAGGTAAAAGCAATAAAGGTTCGATCAAACTAATCAGACGAACGGTCAGATTACGGACTCAGGTTAATAAAATATATTGTATTAAAGTATCAGTACACTACTGCCTAATCCAGTACACAATCTAATTGCCCCATCCCTATTCTATCATGGGACGAGCAGAGATAACCACACCAGTCTGACTGAACCCAAACTTGTGTCCAATAACAATATATCAACGTAACTGGTTGCATTAATTTTAATTAAATCAAACAAACTTGATCGTGTTATGATAGCTGTGGCTCCAATTAAAGTATACTCAATATATGTGTATTATGAAATAAATAATACGTTTCAAAATATTATATCTGAAATCGATTCTGAAGCAACTTTATACGAGTACTACAGTACTACCATTTGGGCTATGCGCCTCGGCAATCATCGTGTTTCTGAATATTAGTACGAATAAGCTACCGATTTCCGCGACGTCACTTTTATATTCTGCTCCGTAATTCAGAATTTATACTAATATTATAAAGCTGAAGTGTTTGGTTGAACGCGCTTATCTCAGGAACTGCTGGTTCGAATTGAAAAATTCTTTTAGAGTTGGATAGCCCATTTATCGAGGAAGGCTATAGGCTAAATAATATCCCGCTGCTGATCAAAAGGAGCGAAGCAAAAATGTTACGCAGACGAAGTTGCGCCGGTCAGCTAGTCTTAGATAATTATCATTCATTGCACCAATTCAGCCTGTCCCTTGCTACTTCCCCGATGGCGACGCCCTAAGCCGACGCTCGATGCTCGGCGCTCGACACAAGGGGTGCCCTTAAGAGTGTAGTCGCTTACTTTTTAAGATTTTGGGCCTGGCAAGAGACGCAAGTCTCAAGGCACAGACCTACAGGATAGCCCTCCTAGGTTGACGAGAGAAATATCATCCCAAAAAAAAAAAACATACTTACTAGAAGCTTCAGCAACGCACTTCGGCTTGGAGCGAACGAGGCCGAAGTAGACCGGTACTCCAGCGAGGGTCATCAGGGCTCCAGCTATCACGGCCACGGGCTCGCTCACCACTGGTACCACTAGGAGTACCGTACTTACACCCACAAATACTATCGGCATCCATAGTTGTACCTGGAAATGTAATAATAGGAATTATAGATTAGGTACCTGGTAATCACCACAAACTGCGTGCCTTTTCAAAGAAAAAAAAAAAACATGGAGCGACTGCGTACTAGTCACAGCGTAATGGGATACCCCTCCTTGGTAAGACTCGTTGTCAGACTTTCGCGGTTCTGCCACGTTAATTGCGGCATCTGAGGCGTTTACGCCCTCTAAAGTACAAGTCTAGGAACGACAACTATCTAGAATCGATAAAACATCCACAAACCGATATTAGGTTTCTGAAAGACCTAACTAATAAGGTATTATGTTATTACAATAGCTTCTTACCTTGATAGGTCGAGGCAGGTCAGGTCTCTTGTATCGCAGCCACAGCACAGCGCTGCAGCTCAGCGTAGTGAAGAAAGACTCCACGACCGTGCAGTAAGTGATCAGCGACGTCAAGTTATCAGGGATCAGCATCAGGATTGAGATCAGCATCTACATATAAATATACCTTCAAACCATGTTTCGAGATCTTTTCTTTTTAAGTATTTGAATAAAACTTTCATAAAGTTCAATAAAAGAGTTGAATGATCTGATTCGCCTAACCACGTCAATTAGTGAACATGTATCGGTTTCGCGGACAATAACTTTTCAGCACAACAATTTATAGTCCTTACTAATTGAATTGTTGAATTTTAATTATTATACATTAGTGGTATACGAGTAGTATTACTCTGCCCTAACAGAGTCATAACACCTTGTACTTAGAATTGCGGAACGGCAATAAATGAATATGAATATTGTAACAAACCCATATGTTCAGCTAAAAAGTTATTTGCGACAACTATTTTTGATTTGAGCGAAGTGTACCCCGACTCAGGCAGGTTAGATACGAAGGGGATTGGCATCCCCCTCGTGTTAGGTTACTTTAAACCCTGGAGAGAGAAATAGGAGCTTCACAGCGGGGCTCTGTCGACTACGCCGTATGTCTACAAAAAATCAATGCAGCCCAAAAAATTGCGCACTTTTGTTGCTGTAAACATAATTCACTTCGTTTGCTGACAAAATACGTTTAGGAGCTGACGAAAACCTCTTAATTAGCTGACCGTTATAATGATAGCCCTAAAAATCTTATTCATGATGTGTGAGAACTTTCTCTTCAATGGAAACAATTTAGCGCGACCTAATTATAGCTAGGGGCAGGCCATGTAGCAAGGCCTTCGGACCAGAGATAGACTGCTAGAACTACACTTTGGAGCGGTACACTAGGTAAACGCAGTAAAGGTAGACCATTGGCACGCTGGGAAGATGAGGTGAATAAAATAGATGGCCCATCGTAGACTAAAGAAGCACGAGACAAAGAAACATGGGCATCTTTGGAGGAGGCCCTTACCCGTACTCGGGTTCTTGCAGACTAAGATAGTGTAATATACAAATAAAAACTGGAATACAAATTCTAATAACAACCATAAATTAAACTTATCAACAAAATTAAAAAACTAACAAAACAACACTAACATTAAAACTATGTTACTATACTTATTAGGGTAATGTATAGTTTGCAGGAAATAAATGGCTTTAAAGATTTAAATCTTTCAGTTTAATAAAGACTTTACAAAACTTTTTTCCGAAATCCATTAGAAAGGTTTGTTTGAAACCCAACATTTTATTTGTAAAAATGTAAATTTCAACAACATATATTGGCAATTGCGTTATATCAAAACGCAATATGATCTATTCTTTCCATTACCTTTCATCTTCAGATATGAAATTCAACAATATCAATATCTTATAATGGAAAGAAGATTGCATGTTTCATATTTGTAAACATATTGGTTTTGTTATCCATAAGCTGGAGAATGTTGGCTTGAAAATCAGCAGAAGTAAATCTGAATACATGTTCTGCGATTTCGGCAGTCTCTCTAGTTTTGGAGCCATATGCTCCGACTTTCGGTATCCCGGTTCACTCGTGATAAAGCGATGGCGAAATAGATCGGAGTGTTAAGCACAGTACACTTGATGTCACGGTAACAATATGTGACTCCCGCATTCCCCTTAAACTCAAGAGGAAGATTTATAAACCACGGTTAGACCGGCTGTCCTGTAAGGATCAGAATATTGGGCCACAAAAGAGATGAATGAAAGGCATTTGCATGTGGCTGAGGTGAGAATGCTAAGGGGATGTGTGATGTACCGCGAATGGATAAAATACGGAATGAGTACATAAGAGGAAGGCTGAAAGTGGCGACGGTGACTGAAAAGTTGTGCAGTAATCGATTGTCGTGGTATGGACATGATATGCGGAGGAATGAGGAAAATGTACTGAGAAAAATGTTGAGTACGAATGTAGATGGCTATAAGAGTAGAGGAAGACCAAAGAAACGATGGATGGACTGTATGAAGGATGATATGGTTAGAAAGGAGGTAACTGTTGTGATGACGAGTAATAGAGAGGTATGGAAGAAGAAGACAAGCTGCGCCGACCTCAAATAAAATGTGATAAGGGCAGGAGAATGATGAATAATGATGATTGGGTTTGTAATACCAATAACATGCGATTGATAAAGTGACTGAGGAATACGCTACGTTACAATATAGCGACGAATTGTTGCGTGGGTGAAACGTAGGGAAAAAAAAGATATTTTTAGAATTTCTGGTGTAGAAAATGGGGCATGGGAGTAGAGACACTGGTAGGTGTGTGTTTTACTGGGGCATCATTCAAGCAAACTTGAAACGATCTTATTTGTTTAGTTACCTACCTAACAACACGGAAGTACTGATATTTCTGCCTAGTACTACGAGGGAAAGTTAAAAGAAAGGACCTGAGTTAATGTTTGTATTCAACTACCAAAATATTCAACGCTAACATGTTCCCGCGCTTCGTAGTTCGCTTCATACTGCCAGGATGAGAAGTGTACCAAGGTTATGGTTACAAATTTAATCGAACCGTTAACGAGTGACAGCTTACAGACAGACAGAGTCACTTTCGCATTTAAGGAGTCTGCCCACTACAGCATATCATACCATGACTGTGCCAGAACCATATCAGCCAAAAATGTTTCTTTTGAATAGTATGAGACTATGCCCCCCATTAGACCGTTCCGTAACCGACCAACACCGTCGCGAGCCATGCACGTTGTATACCGGCAACGGCAAATTAATCTCGCTGACAATTGTAGACGCTCTGTGCATGGCACGCAACGGTGACGGAACGTTGTAGTAGACCACTGAACTCATAATTTTCCATATATAGGGTTTAACCGCGTATGATAACCATTCTAAACCCGTTCTAAACGGGTATGATACGCAGTTGATACGTTCTAGTGGGCATCGTAGTCCGCGTCATGTTTTCTATCCGTGCCTGATACGTTCATGGTATGGTACGGTGTAGTGAGCAGAGTCCTTTAAAATATTCATATGAATTTGCTACGGATTAATATAATTGCTAAACTAAAGTCGTTATGAAAAAGTGTGTACAACATTCTGCTACCGCAGTATAAAACACAAAGCAAACCGCGATAACAGTTTTAATAGGTAACCCTGATTAGTCACAGTGCCTCGTGAAACTTGAAAGAAGGGGAATTCGGCCATGTTTGTTTACTCTTTTTGATAGATTAACCTCCGTTAACTAAAGGTATCTACTCCGAAGGAGGAGGAGCAACGTTTGCAAGTGTTATACCAAAAACCGCAAAGTTATACAAAATCATCTGTCTAGCCTTTTCCCAACAATGTTAGGGTCGGCTTCCGGTTTAACCGAATGCAGCTATTTATAACGAGCGACTGCCTATGTGACCTTCACAAGCCAGTTCACGGAGGACACTCGGTATGTAATGGTCCATCTACTGTCCGGCCTTAGCAAGCGCCGCTTAACCTTGAAGGTTGACCCGTGCGGCTTTTATTATTTAGCTCCAAGCTCCTCAAAGTAACTTAATGATGAGATGTTGAAATTTAAATATTTTTACTGGAGATAATATATTTAGCGGTAAAAGCGCCAACGATACAGAATAAATTGTGTAAGGAAAGTGTGCTACACATAATATGTTCGGGTCGGCAGCATAACCGGGCGGCAAGATCGGGAAAAAGCCGGTCGGATTGAGCCGACCAGCATGTTTCAACGATGGTAAATGCTAATCGCCGCTGAATGAAAGCCGAATATTAACCAACTAAGTTCAAATGAGCCGACCCAAACACGTGTGTAATGTGATGCAACGGGTGAATTAAAACAAAATATTTTATGTCTATATTGTAAATCCCACTTACCAGAAACACAAGCGACGGCATCGGTGACATGCACTTAACATTGATATGTGCCAGCAGCTCAGGCATGTGTCCGTTGCGGGCGCCGGCGAAGCACATGCGCGATGACGTCATTATGTGCACTGACAGACCACCCAAGATGGCGATAGCAACCAGAGTTGGCATCGCCCAGCGTAGGAAACCCAAGCACGATGCAGCGAAGTCCTAAGAAGAATTATGAATCAATAAACACAAGGAGAAGAAGCCTTCCCTCGATATTCAGGACTTTACAGGCAAAAACCCACAAGACACAAAGAACGTAGCCGGAAAACCGTAAAATTAGATGATTCAGATGGCATAGCAACGCAAACACTATGGCGTTGCTATTATATTGATTGAGTTGCTATTATATTGCCATCGGAATCGCGTTTTGACAACTCATAAAAAGTATATCAATTGATTGTTGGTATCAAATACCCAATTGCTCAAGCCTTCTCTGTATGACAAGAGGTTTTTACCCTGCAGAGGTAGAATAATAGGTTGGTATTATTATAATTTACTCACCACAGCAATAGCCTCAGTGGCCAGCACGCCCATAGGTCCGAGCACCGCCAGGTAAGACACGTTAGCCAGTAGATAGATGGCCGTCACCATCGGCAGGGACACGTAGATCGCGCGGGGAAGGTTCACGAACGGGTCCTTCAGCTCTTCAGTCATGAAGTTCAGGTAGTTCCTAGGAAAGAAGAAATAACATAACATCACGCCTGTAGTCCCCGAAGGGTTAGGCAGAGGTGTAACTAATAGTACACCCACATTTTGCCAGTTATGTTTAAGTCTCATGTAATAGGGAGCGAGCCTATTGTCATCATTCGGGCACAAATCCAGACTCCGTGGCTGCTACCGAGGAATTCCTAATGGAAAAACCCAGTAACACTTTGCCCGACCTGGGAATTGAAGCCAGGACCTCATGCTCAGCAGTCGCGCTTGAGACCACTAAACCACCGAGGGAAGTCGAAAGAAGAAATAATAATATAAAAAGGGTCCGCGCTTATACAGACGGAGCTCCAATACTAATTGTTGTTGTTTTTAAACGACTTCAAAAAAAGGAGGAGGTTCTCAATTCGGTTGTGTTTATTTTTTTTTGTTTGTTACCTCATATCGTCGTCATTTATGAACCGATTTGAAAAATTCTTCTTTTATCTGAATGGATCTGCTTCCCGATTGGTGCCATAGAAATTTCATCAAAATCGGTTCAGCAGTTTGGTTTTTAAATCAAAATAGCTGTAAAAATATGTCATCCAAGTAAAAGAAATTGCGAAATTGATACATGACAAGGATTTGTGTGTGATGCGATAACTAAAAAAAGGGTAAAATAAAAACGTTTTTGCAAAAAAAATAACCGACTTCCAAAAAAAACGCAAAAAATAAAGTGGAAAATAACTTTACTTTCGGAAGTCGGTGGCAAAAAAGTCAATGAAACAAACCATAGTCACCGACTTCCGAAAGTAAAGTTATTTTCCACTTTTTTTAGTGTTTTTTGGAAGTCGGTTATTTTTTTTGTGTAAGAAGAAAGTCTCATTGCTTGGAAAAGGTTTTGGACACATTAAATTCTCTATAAAGACCGAGGTTAGTTTCGGAAATCACTGGCAAATAAGTGAATCAAACAAACCAAAGTCGAACTCAAGTTATTTTGCACGTATTAATTTTTGGAAGTCGTTTTTCACACCTTTTAGTTGAGGTACCCCACACAAATTCTTGTCAAATACTTATAGGTAAACTTCGTCAACAAAGATGACGTACATTAAATACCTATTAAAGAACTACTCAAGCAAAGTTATTCTTTTTCGTTCGTTTAAAAATATCCGACTTCTTCCTTTACTCGTCCCGAAGTGGAAAATATTTTTACATTGGATTTCGGTGAGTTGTTTGTTTCACTGAAAATTTTGCCACCGATTTCCGAAACTTTGAAAGTCTTCCGAAAATTTATAGCAACGATCTCCCCAAAATTATGATTGAGTCGTTCGTACTGTTCGCCGATGACATCTCAGTAATGACTCTCACCATCTACGTGATAATTAACATAATAGTATAATTATGCTATTTAGGCCTTATAAAAAAAACTCTTATTTATTATACCACCCTCACCACCCACTTTTTACCCTTTTTTCCCCTTAGACATCAATGTAACGTTTGACGGTGTCAAATTGGAATGTATACATACTTTTTACCTTGTTAGGTCTGGAGTATGGACCTTAATAATTAGATATTGAAATAACCTGGAAAGCGCACATACAGAAAATCACATCAAAACTATCTAGTTTTCTAATGCACTACTTGAGCTCAAAAAATCAACATTTAAAAACTGCCCTATCCACTTACTACGCATATGCATATGCCCATGCATACGCTTACGTATGCTTACATATGGATAAATTCTTTGGGGAAATAGTGTAGATAGCAACGAAGTGCAGTGCCGGGGGGTTTTGACGTAGAAATACAGTTAGAGTGAATTAATTTATATGGTTGTGGTCGGAATTGTTCTTTAAATATTTATACGAGTATATTATACCGTAATTTGCCAAGATTTTTGTGTTGTCGATGTTTTCTTTATTTAAAAAAAAACATCGAGTAAGGACCTTAACCGTTGTAGTTACGATTTATATTATATTTATACTTATTTTTAAATTTGTTTCTTTTAATTAATTGAATATTACCTAATTGTTGTGAATCGATTCATTTCGAAGTTTATTATTTTGAATGTTACTATCCATATTGTATAAAATTGTTGTGCCCATGTAATCTTTATTATGTTTTAAGATCTTTTAAAAACAGATTTGATATCCAATAAAGAATTGAATTCAGATATTCAAACGGGCATAAGTATCTTCTTCAATAACTTTTTTCCTCATCGAACATAATTGCCACAACCATAAATGGTATGCAAAACAATGTTAGAAACCTAGTACCTACCTAAAACCACAAGCACACGGTTATTTTCCGAAGTTAATAATATTTACGATTTTCCTTATTTGAAACTTTGTCCACGGTTTTAATATGGTGTGATTTTATTGTGAGAAGGTGCGGTATTCTAGGTTTTGAGACAAAGAAGACCACACACTTGTTGTGCGTTGTTGGCATAAGCATAGGTCTCAGCATATAACGTTCCCACAGTTGGGATACAGGCCTCATTTTTATGAGAAGGAGTGGACTGTAAGACACCACTAGAGCACAGTACGGGTGCACATGACGTTTGCCGCGTCCCATGTCTTCGAATTTTTGTCTCTAGGACCGGAATCCTGACCTTATTTATCCTTCACTGTTTTGAGAGCAGTTCTTCTTCTTTATCGTATGGTTAGTGCCTAGCCTAGTGTCAGAGTTTATGCCGCCCACGGGCCTCTGACTTGGATTTACATGCCGTCGAGAAATATCTCTCAGTCATGCTGGTTTCCTCACTATGTTTTATTTGAGTTCGAACTTGAGACCGATGACTTGGCAGTCCGACGGTCACACCACTAGGCTATCACTGCCGTTAAAAAGGAATAACTTAAACAAAATAACGCACTTGGGCTCAAATCCATGACGTTGTGAACTCGGCTCGTCGCCGCCGGGCCAACTCTGCTTTACCACCACAGTTTATATCTGGTTGAGGACAACTCTGAACGGAACAAAATCAGCCTTTCTACATGCCAACTTTATCGTTGGTGAGTCTCATGGTCCTGGTGTGTGAAGGGAGACGCGGGTGAAAACAAATGACGCGCACCTGACCGCACAAGGTTTACGTTGACTAGGTCAGTGTGCCGATCTCTCTATGAAATATTCATTAACGAAATTCTAGACATAAAACGATTTTAAATAAATGGTAGATTTTAAATACGGGGTGGAAGGGACACCGACGCGAAAACGGAAACTAGCTGTTCCATACGTTCTGACAGCGTAGGTATTGAACTTTTGTAGGTAACAGCTGTTTTTTTTAAAAAACCGACGACAAATTTCCATTTGGGCGGTTCAGAATGATGTACTGAGTATATGGTTTCCCTTTTTGCGACGGTATCCCTTCCACCCCGTATAAAGTAAAAATATTATTAAAAAACAAACATAACTATATATCACGTATTACATTCAATTTTGCTTTCTTGATTTTGCAAATCGAATCGTTTGTTGTTTTAATGTTCATTATAATTACTGTTTTAATTAGATTTATTTTAAATACATATTTTGCATCACAATTAATTTGTTTTGACGTTACTCTTTATTTATTAATAATATCTTTGTATATTAATATTTTCCCAAAACATAACGCATACCTACATTAAACTGATTGACACCATTTATCTAAGTAGCTCTGCCAACATCAAGTTACATATTTCTGGTTCTTTCAATACTGAAAAGGGAGTAAAACAAGGCGACCCACTCTCACCAAAGCTGTTCACAAGTGCTCTGCAGGTTTTTAAAAAGCTGCCAGATTCATGGCAACTACGAGGCGTAAATATTAGCGGTCACCAGGTAAACAACCTCCGTTTTGTCGATGACATTGGGTTGATCTCCACATCTGTTTCAGAACTTGAAAAAATGCTCCAAGATCTGAGCTTAGAAAGTCTTGCGGTTGGACTTTTCTTTTTAATGAACAGGACCAAAACCCAGGTCATGACCAACAGCACGAAACGTAGTACGGTCGAGGTAGACGGGCACGTGTTGCAATATGTCGATGAGTATACATACTTGGGCCTTAAAGAACACATGAAGAGAAGCCTTCCAATGACACTTAAAAGAAAACTCATCGACATGTACATCCTGCCCGTCCTAACCTACGGTGCACAAAGTTGGTCACTTACTGAACAACAGAAATCCAAACTTAAGATTTGCCAACGAGCAATGGAGCACAGCATATTGCATAATAGGTGTTAAGAGAACAGATCGCGTCAGAAACACGCCCTGCGCTCCATAACTCAGGTTGCAGATGCTGGGGAAAAAAAAGTAAACCTAAAGTGGGAATGGGCTGGCCACGTGGCATGAATGCACCCGGAGAGGTGGGCATGGATCGTCACTCAATGTACACCTGATGGAGGAAATCGCCGCCGAGGTAGACGGCGGCGAAGGTGGTGTGATGATCTGTTCTTGTTTGCGGGGCGAACATGGCCAGATATCGCACAAGACAGAGAGGTTTGGAAGGAGAAAGGGGAGGCGTTTGCCCAGCAGTGGGACATTTGCCTGGCTAGCAAAAAAAAAGTAATATTTTGAGACACACAGCCGTTTCTAAGAACTCGGAATGCTGCCCGAAACGCTGGCGTGCGACTGACGCTCTCTCCGGGAGGTCTTCCCGCCCTCTATTTGTAAATAGCCCGCACCTCCCCCGCAAAACATCCCCTGGCGTCCGGGCGTACCATGAGGCTGACAGCAACGAAAAAGTCGGCCTAAAGATTTTTTCCTTTTATAGCAAACTTTCATCAACAACATCAATATTAAGATCACTGTGATAAGAACATAAGACATTCAAAACTTGTATTTAACTAAAAAAAACACGTGAAAACGTGGGAACGTCGACCTTCAATATTTCCGTAACTAGAGGGTTCCCAGGAGAGGTCCAGAACTAAAAAAAAAATCGCAATGACGGGAAGAACAAGTGCCTTTCAGTTTCGTTGTTTTTACACCCTTTAAAAACTATACAATTCCAAAAATGTCATTCAAATACACATTTTACAGTGACAGGTGACGAGGTGCGGCCAGACAAAGTAACCCGACAGTGAGAAAACTTCATGCGGGTTCGATTGCTGCACGGAACAAAATATTTGTATGGGCAACAGAACAAGTAGTTGTTCCGGGTCTGGTTGTTGTATTAGACTTTAATGTTTGTAAACCGCACGTACGATACAGGAGAAATTAGTATGGGGCAAACTTTACCCCTGGCACTTCACCACAGCGAGGCAGTACAGAAAGTTAGAACTTAGAAGCTTTGCCTCGATGGAGCTTTAAGCATACCGAAACAAGCATTTTTTTTTTGTTTTTTCTGTATTTTTTTATTGGCTTACCAATGGGTGTGCCTATAAGTAAGAAAATAGTTCTATAATTATGTTTTCTTACGAATTTGACTAAAACACAAGTATATATACCCACTCGTGTTACGGATGAGTCCAATTAAAACCAGCTTCAGATCTATTAGGCCGAATAAATCGATACATTTTTATATAGTGAACAGAAAAAAAAAACTATTGATTCTTCTTAGAACAATGATTCCGGTTTTTAATACCTTAAATTAATAATTTTCCCGAGCCCCGATATACCGTCTACCCGTCTAGTTAGAGGCTCGCTGCCAACAACATTATCTATGAAAAGTAGCTGTAGGTAACATTTTGAGCCACTTTGAACATCTCAATTTGTGATATCAGGGTAACTGCGAGTGTATTAGGTAGGTACCTGAATAATAAACAATATAAAATAACTATAAATATAAAAAAGTCTGTAGACGTGACAGACAAATCAACCTGTCTTCGAACCAGTAAAGAAATTAAAATGTCTTTTGGTAACCTTTATAAATAAATAAATAGTATAAACTTACCAGCCAGAATATGAGAAGATGCCCGAGTAGAACGCGACGGACCAGTCGCTGACCGAAGACTTCGTGCCTCCCCATCCATCTTCAAAGTGTTCCGTTCCACCTTAACAACAAAACAAAACACACATTAGTACTAGGCATTAAAGAGAAGCTAGACTTAAGATGAACCCTTCCTGAACTCAAACTTATTTTGAATAGAGAAGGTTGTTGAAAATCATAACAGATGCCGGTTATCCTGTCATTTTGAAACATAAAATGACATTTACAGATTTTCAACCAATGACGATGACTAGCTACGCTAGCTATAAGTTACACATTTACTTTTGAATTGCCAAGGATTCGGTCGCTTAGTCAGAAAGTTGAAGCTGCCCATTTCAAAACTAGGAGAGGAACTGGCAGGAAACTCCATGGACATCACTGATCCACACATAGGTACACACACACAGCACATTATTGCTTCCCTAATAATCCCTCATAATTGGAAAGACAGCCCCATATCTTCAACCCTAATAATTATGTTCAATGACGAAGGACTTAACACGTACCTAACGTGTTAAGTTTTCACCGCCAATAAGATGCACAGCCATCATGCAAAGACTCCGGCAATTGGTCTGAGTACAAGTAATAGCAAGTCTCACTTGAAGCCTTACACAAACAACTCTGGTACGCTTGATTTATAGTTGTGGAGACAGCCTTCCCTACATCCGCTCCCCCATATTGGAAGTCCTGACTTCATCGTTACTTTGGCGTCTTGTATCTGGGAACTGGCTGTAATCCTATTTGAAGACTTGACGGGTCGCCGCGCGCGATAATTCAGTATCAATAAAGGATCTATAACTCTATGTAGACTGAGGTATTGTCATGCTAAGTCTTCGGTGATTGGTTTCATACTATCTATCTCTATATAATGTGCAGTCACAAGCACTGATAATTATGTATACACGAAAAACCTTTAAAAGTGATTTTATTATGAAATATATCAAATATTTTTTTACAAAATATGTTTTCTCAAACATAGTTATTACGAAATATGTCTTATCTCAAAGTAGAAATCGTTATTTCACGAGGAAATTGAAATCTTTAGAATTTTGCCAAGTGTTAACATAGTTACCATGGGGTCCCAACAGGAACAAATTATAATTAGTCTTGAAAAAAAATCCTAGATGGCAGCATAAGTAACAGTTATGAAAATAATAATCACTAAAATGCGTTAAATTGCAGATTTTGAGACTAGACCGTTTGAAGATCTGTGGTTAAGAAGTTTTATTACACAAAGTAACGTGCCTGCCCACATCAATCATGCCAAGTGTTCGGTGATTGATCTGAGCATAAGTAATAAACAGTATCTTTTGAGAAGCCTTAGAGAAGACCCCCTGACAAGCCGGAACAATTTAAAGATGACCTACGTAAATGATTGGTCAGACATCACAATAGTGTCTCACAAGGTCCCGATGCCTCGGTCGATACGTCGATACCCTATCAAGCCGATGCATGTATGTGACTGTTCCCGATGGGTCTAGTTGAAAACTCTTATAGGCCCATAATTGTGTATTACTTGGCAGCAAAAACGACTATCCTGTGGTTCACTCAAGAAGCTTCACAAATACTTTTTTAAACTTGTTGACGAATAAATAATAAGCACAAACTTCCGAAGCAACAGTCACGTCGATGGCATTTTTTTTAAATACATATGTCTGGCCCAAAATTCAGCAATGCGAACTCCGCTCACTAATGCAGTCATAAGATCATCAAGTGCGCAGTTGTCAGGGAACCAGCGCAAGAAGAGGAAGGTGGGCCATGTCTGTGGAGACACGCCACAAAGCAAACACACTTGAGAAACAAAAGTGGGGTTTACTATAGTATATGGACGCGATCAGCTGATCAAAGTGTACGGTAAAACAAAACGAAAAATTCTGAATTATATAAAAAAAAAAAAAAAAAATTAAAAAAAGAAAGAAATTAATCGGTATTATTTGAGGAATAAAAGAATATTACGTTATATAGTAATAATTTAAATTTGAAGTTGTTCAGGTACATGGTCTGAGTCACCCACGAGAGGGCTTGCTATATTATGTTACACCTTGTAAATACTAGCTTGTAGCTACTACTATACAGTAGTAGCAATCATTTTGGACGACCAAACAATTACCTCCCAATACCCCAATACATCCCAATAGTATGTATTTTATTGATTGCTCTGACTTGACATTTACGGTCGTCGGGGCTTTTCACCCCTGCCGTCACTCCCCAGTGGGGTTGAAACACCCCCGGGTAGCAAGCTAACAAGGTGCTTCACAATATAATATTCTAAGACCTAATTAATTCTCTCAGGCATTGTTCGGTAGAAAATAACAATAAGTTGTACCTCCTTTATCAAGTAAAGGTCCGTCTAGTCGACTATATGACTCGACTCTTTACTCTGTTATGAAAGAAAAATAAAATAAGTTGAAGCACCTACACTTCTTTGCCTTTCAATTATACAGGATGGAAGGGACACCAACGCGAAAACATTTCTATGTGGGTAGTTGTCGGTGTCCCTTTCACCCCGTATTAATTGCTTATTTTCTATCATTAAAAACTCTGACTAGCCCAAATAATCATGTGCCACTATCACTTACGCCATTCGATTATAATGTTTCCTTTAAAATGAACACAAAAATATGAAGAAATTATTTTTCTCTACTTCACTTAACAACCACTTAGACCATTGTTATTACTTTCAATAGACTAGACATTTAATTTATTATTTATTTTAAAAAAATAAGTACCTATCTAAGAATACTTACTCATCTTTAATTGTATATATAAAAAAAAAACAATTTAAGTCTAGACCACTTATAAGAAATTTATCTTTTGTGTTATTGACATATTCATTATTTTATTCCTACATACCTTGCACAAGGGACCAGTGGTCTTCATTATCATACTAGTTTTGGATCGAGTGTAATGGAAGTCATGGGTAGAGTCGACTATACGCCTTTCTCAGTTATACGCCCCTCGAGACTGGGACTGCAGGCTTAACTTTTTATGTTTTTATCAATTCAAAAATCCCTGTAACTGGTATATTTGACACAAATGCTTTGATTTTTATTTTGAGAGGAGTTTGCCCAGGTGATACAGGCTAACAGTACCAGTAACTTAACACCTACTCAAGCCCAATCATGTATAATTAAACAGTTGGGCCTTTAATATACATAATATATGACACCAGAAACATGTTTAATTCTCACAAGCAATATGACAATCTTCATCATGCTAATTGAGTCTTAACAAAACAGTAATTAAAACCGTCCATGTTATATTTTGATTAGCCTGGCTTGGCCATTCATATTTGGGAAACTTGGAGAACATGCAGTGGACATCAGACTTTATACGGAGCCGTGGAATAAAGGACCTGTCACCACCACTGCTCACAAAACGATGAAGGGAAAATCTTAAGGTAACAGGCAAAAATTTGAACATAATTAGGAAACATCCGACAATGCCGACTGATCCAGCCTGATGGAGTATTGCTCACTCTCTCTCGCAGGGAGAAGGCCTGGTCCTAACAGAGGAAACTATACAGGCTGATAACACTACTTGAATCGAATCGAATTTGATTCGAACTTATGCCAATCAAGCGATTCAAAATCAATTTAATAAATTTTTCGAAATTGGTTACCTGCCTGAAAACGAGTTTTAAAATATACTATGAAAACGATGAAGCGATGGAGAACTAGCTTGGCACCGACCCCGAAACATTCTTGTTATATAAATAATAAAGGCTGTCATAAATCATTTAAACGGTCAACTAGTAAAAGAGGTTTTGTTGAGCCCCAAAATGTATTAGTCACCATGCAAAGTGATCTGAGCTCCTAGTGGTTGGCAAAAATAACCGAATTGATCAGCAAGTAATGTGATATTGGGTAGCCTTACATTGGTCTTAAAGCCTCATAGAAAATTAAATATATCTGCAAGAATTTTAGTATTCGAGCAATAAATCGTGATTCGGTTTGTATCAAGTATTGTCAAGCTGTCAAATTAATTTAGATTTGCTTATTAACTTTATTTCTACAGCAACAAAAGTGCGCACTTTTTTTTTTAATGCAGTGATTCTTTTGTAAAGATAGACGTAGTCGGCATTGCCGCGCTACGAGTTCTATTCCGCTCTGCAGGTTTTAAAGTAACTCAAGTCCCGGGGCACTTTTATATAAAGGCTTATTATTGAGTCCCGGACTCGCTTCGCTGGCTCCTGCACTTTATTATTTTTAGGCTGACCTATTGTATAATCCTGCTGACCAAATAATAAGTTTGTATGAGAACTATGCAAACATATAATATATAAGTTATCAAGCTAACCAAATACCCACTTATTTTTTGATAATCCTTGATTTAGTTGCTGACCAGGTATTGCTGGTGGTTTTTTTTTCACGGCCGTCAAAAACATATTATGCAGTCAAAATTACTTTATGGCTGATTTTTCTTGCTGACCGAATAATCTAATTACTTCCAATATTAAATCTGTTGTCTCAATGCAAGGCGAAAACTTCTCATACAGAGGTGTCAAAGTATGTATGTACTTTCATGTTCAATGGCAAATGTTAATAATAAACCTTTTTTACTTCAACAGAAAGGCCAGTTATAAAGTGCGTGTAAATCACCAATTTCATTAAAGTAAAAACAACACTAACGCATAAAATCAACCTGTTGTACCCACAGATTTCGTTACTTGCATTGTTCTCCACTTTCCAATACCTTGTTATTAAAACATTTTTTAAGACTCATCGATTCAACGGTGGATTGATGAATAGAATAGAATAGAATAGATTTTTATTTTTCAAATATGGGTAATACACAACAGTTGTTATAAAGATCAAAGTTCAGCCATATTTTACCATTCGGCATGCAAACATATACATTTATATTTACTTACATTTTAAGGACCAGATTCAATTAATAAAATATCATTTTCATTACTATTAACATTAAAAATATTAAAATTATCACTAAAATTATCATTCAATTTTTCAATTCATAAATTAATAAATCAAATTCAATTATCATTACAATCAGTCAACAAATATATTTTTCTCTGTCAGAAATTCAGTTACACTGTAGTACGTTTTCTCTATCAAAAATTTACGCAGTCTACTCTTAAACAGCACCGTATTTAAATCTTTCCAACCACTTGGTAATTTATTGTAAATAATTGGGGCCATGCAATAAACACTTTTGCGCATCAAAGTGGTTTGACATGGTATTTGACAAAGTTTGCTGTTGTCACGCCTATTCCTTGGGAATACATCAGCTAGGCGTTCAAAGCGACTTGGATTTTGCTTCACAAACATAGCTACTTCGAAAATATAAATACAAGGAAGTGTCAAGATATTGTATTGCTTGAAATAGGGCTGGCAACTGTCTGTAGTTTTAAGTTTAAATAATGATCGGAGACATCTTTTTTGGGCTTTAAATGCTATCTCTCTATCAGTTGAGTTCCCCCAGAAAATTATGCCGTAGCGTAAGTGGGATTCAACTATGCCGTAGTAAGCCGTGAGTAGTGTTTTGGTATCTACTATGGAGGATAATCTATATAAAACATATGCAGATGAACTGAGTTTTTTACACATAATATCTATATGTGCTTTCCAATTTAAGCTGTAATCTATTTGTAATCCTAAAAATTTTGTATCTCCAGCTTCCTCAATATTGTTATTATTGTATTGTATGTGAAGATTAGTTACAGCGGGAGTACGCTGTCTAAAGTGCATTATCTTTGTCTTACCTAAATTTATATTTAAATTGTTCATGTCTAGCCATTTAATTAGTGAGTCAAGAGAATTATTAATGTCATTTTCATATGTCATTGCGTTTTTACAAGGGATCGTTATTGTGCTATCGTCTGCAAACATTGTTATAGGTTGTTCAAGGGTAAGGGGCATGTCACTGTGGGTTTAAGAACTTGGAGGAAGCCCTTCTTGATAAATTTATCGTGGGCATGATGCCAGGACCCGAACGAGACAAGCTCTTTGCCCAGGACCAGGCGGATTTAACATTGGCAAAGGCGGTGGAATTAGCGGAAAGCGCGCGGCGGGCCTCCCAGGCCGTGCCAGCAGCATGCGAAGCGAGCGTGGCAGCCGGTGGCGTCGATGAAGGTTCCGTGTTTGTGGTAAAGAAAAGTGCATTGTGTGCGGTTATTCTAATCATAAATCCAATCACTGCCGATTTAAAAACTTAAGTGCAAAAAGTGTAGTAACAAGGGTCACCTAAGGCGGATGTGCTCAAGTGATGCAAAAGTGAAGCACGTGGAGGAAGGAAAAGTGGATGTTGAGGGTGACGATGGTACGTTGGTGTTAAATATACGTTGTGAGAAAGGTCGACCGATGCTGGCAAGTGTTAACATCGGTGAGCTAGGTTTGGAGTTCGAGATAGATGGTGGTACCGCGGTCAGTATTATTCCATATCAAATATACAAAAAGCATTTCAACAAAGTACGGTTATCAGTTACAGGTAAAAAACGATTTAGTTATACAGGGGAACAATTAGAAACAGTTGGTGATAATAAGTTAGATATTGGGTATTCCAAAATGAAGCGTAAAGTGCACGTGTTTTGTTGTCCGTAACGGTGGTCCACCATTATTAGGCCGCGATTTTATTAGCACATTTGAATTGGGATTTGCAACCACTGTAAAATTATTGACCAATCAAATAGTATTTCAATATACCGGAGGACCGGGAGATTGGGGGTGCGGGTTAACGTGTAGTAATAGATAGTTATTTTTAATAAGAACGTTATTACACTCATAGATAAGACAACACAAACCGTTGATTATTATAAAAATAATGACGTTTGAAGATAAGATTAACCTGGAGCGGATATATTTTGGAGACAAAACCAGGTGCCAATTTAGACCAAGTCTCCATGACAACGGTGATCCGTGAACCATCATGCCTGCAGAAGAATCTCTACTAGTCCTTTCACCATAAGTTTACCTTTTACAGCAACAATCCAACAACAACGAGAATAAACATCACTGTAGTTTGAAAGGCTGCGCAGTGGCAGCAACCCAGAAGCAACCTTATTGTAATCTCACAATAACGATAACTGTAGTTTTGACAGTGACGTAAAATAAGCGGTAACATAACTGTATAATGACTGTATTTAGAGAGCGCTTCGAAAATAAGCTTGTGCTGTCATGGGTCCTAAGATGACTTGCCATGGTACATGCCAACGGCGGGTAAGTTGGTGAAGGCAGAGACAATTCTTTTACAGCGCTAAAGTTAAACCTCAATCGCAAAGGCGATTTTTTATCGCGCATCGGAGTTAAGCAAGTTGAAAATCCAAGAGTGCGGTTTTTGGACGCGCTGGGCCTATGGGACTCGTTCTGTTGCATCTTAATGCTCGGCTCAATACCTTGAGTTCAAAATCCAGAGCAAATATCGTATCTAATGATACTAATACTTGGTTCTAAAGAAGTTATACAAACTATTTTAACATACCTTTGCCCATCCAGACGATGCCTCCCACTATGATGATGAGCAGCGCCGTAATCTTGGTGAACATGAAGACATTCTGTATCCGTGTCGTGAATCTGACGTCGTAAGCGTTTATGAACGTCAGGAAACCTAGAAAGATAAAACGTTTTAAGATATTTCTTTGATAATTTTTAAGGGCCGCGCTACTAATTGCTCATCATAAGGTACTGGGTTTAATTCCCGGGTCGATAAAAGGTTTTTCACTAGAAAAAAAATCTCAGTAGTAGCACATATGTAGTCCGATTTCGTACCCGGTAATAGACTCGTTCCCTATCACACTTGAATATAACGAATAGGCGGTGAAATACTACAGGGTACACCTCTGCCTAAACCGTCGGGGATTCCACGCTTGAACTTATGTCGTGTTTAAGTCATTGAAATCAGACTGTTTTTTTTTATGGCAAACACGTTATGCTAATTCTAAGCATTGAAGAAAGTTTTTTTGCAATTAAAATGTAGGTAAATAACCTGCCTTGGAGTAACGGTAATTCGCGTTGTTTTGGCATCCTAGAAATGCTCGTACGCTATTGTATTGTAGAGAGGCGGATCAAGAATCAAGAATGTTGTTAAGTGAATATTAACTACATTGTACTACAACACTTTCCTAATAAAGCACTTTCCTAATACATTTCGTCTAACTTAAGGTAACGGCTTAGATTATATGTATACATGACGTGTCTAGATAGTGCGTTGCACTGCAACCGCAACAGAAACAACTGGCCAGATTTGAAGCGCTTTACAATAAATTGTTTAACCTGCGCGCGCATCACTTGGTGGAGCGTACTGAGTGATACCAGCCCTTGAATATTTCCCATTACAGGAGGGAAAAAAATATTTTTTTGCTTTTGAGATATTTGTTTAAATTTAAATTCATTTAATTATGATTTACATACTAGGAGTTTCTACATATGAATTACTAGGTAACATTATTTGTAATGAAAAAGATATTATTATTAAAGAACAAAATCACGAAAAAAAAATATCTGCTGTTCCCTACAATTATGTTCGCATAACTCATCAAAATATATAGAACAGTAGATTTATCTTAACGCGATTTTAGGGTTGGTCCCATAGTAAAAGTCGTTCATAATGATGAGTACAATGTCCCCTTAAGAGATTTCGTGTATGAATAGAATAGATATACCTTATATATTTAAAACAAGTCATTAAACTGAAGAATCATTATATTAATTATTATTTTATTATTATCCAGCACTACAGTTAAATGGTGGCCTGAAATTTCGAAATACACTTTTTGGATCATGATTAAACATTTTTTAAATTAGCTAACGCTCAAATGGGAAATTTTACATTCAATAACAGGCAACCCTGTAAACATGGCTCATTACATCTTTGGATAAAATAACACTTTATTAATTTAATTGTTTCTTTACAATATAGTTATTTAACGTTTACTTACTGATGATAGGTAACTTTTTTAGTTGTTTTCAATCGTCCTTTGTAATTTTTGCACACTTTTATAGCGCAAATCGTAATTTTCACACGTCACTGAACGTGTACTGTTTTTACCATAAAATGACAGTGACGTCACTGAGCGAACGCAACGAGCCTATGATCCCACAGTTGCATGATAGTTTTTTTGACGTTTTGACGCTCGAACTCTCTATCTAGACATGTATGTATATAATATAAGGGTACCGGTTTGACGTACACTTATAATTATGTATTTTGACGCTCGAACTCTCTATCTAGACATGTATGTATATAATATAAGGGTACCGGCTTGACGTACACTTATAATTATGTATAATATGATGTCATGGTGAAGTGCCTGATATCTTAATATGACAACAATTTAATAATAATCTTCAACACTCCTACTAAGCTCTGATATGGTAAATTTCTACGTCCCAGGAATTTGTTCCATTATGTTTCCGATTCATTAAAATATTCCATTACAGCGATGCGCGAATGACCTATTAATTATACTTACAAACAATTAAGACTTAGAATTAGCGATGGGCGATTCCGAGATGTTTTAACAATCGAAAGAATCGGAGTCGTTAAAATAAAACATCGAGTTAACCATCGACTCGCCGTTCTACAAAACAATCGAGATGTTTTTCGATTGTTTCGAGTCAGCGGAATCGACCGTTAGTTTTCGATTGGTCGAATCAGTCACTCTCACTCACCGAGTCTCGCTCGATCACCGGGGTCAGTCCACAGATTACTAATATGCAAGCAGCAGAATGAACGCGCCATGCGCCAGTCGCAATCAAACAGACCGAGTCGGACTCCAGTCCAAGTCGAAACAATCGAAAACCATCGAGATGTTCGAACAATCGAATAAAACCTCTCGCCATCGCGCTTAGAATCAAAAAACATAAAGTAATATGAATAATTATTTCAAGAATAAACTACTTTATCGTACCTACAGTAACTTTAGGCGAGGCTAGGTGGAAACTACAAATCGATAATTGTCTTGTAGTCCTAAAAAATAATGTTTTAGGTAAAATTAACCATATTGCATTGATGAAGACAGTATGAATTTTCAAAAAACCTATTAAACTGCCATTAAATCGATTCCATGTTTAGGTGTAAGTACTAACAGACCATAGCACTCAAAACACACGTATAAACACTGCATCGGATCTGCTTCGCATCACCACACCTCATAAGCTCATCGTCAAACAGACGTGAACCCAATTAATCACTTAACCGAATAGGTCCACCACCTCTAATGCGTCAAATTAAGTGCAGTGCAATAATAGGTGTGCTTTGATTACCGTTATGCTTTGATTGTTTACGGAGTGACCACACTTGTCTACGCGGAATCGGCATGAACAAAAGGAAGCCATTAGTCCATGCATTAAAGCATTAAATACGTCGCCTTGTTTCAGTCGGACGATGCGATGCGACTCGGCGCCATTTAATTGCGACAAATGAGGTTCCACGCACGTGATCAGCTCAAGCCGATTACGCGTCGATGAGTGTGGTCACTCCTTTACACGCCTCTGGTCGCTACAAGGATCAAATGCATGATGTTAACATCATTCTCCTGCACTAATCCCAATGTAATAGGTGCGGCGCCGCCTGTCTTTCAGCAGTGTCTCTACTCGTAATCTTATTAGTCACCCACTGTCTTGTCATATCATCCTCCACACAGTCCATCCATGGTGTTATGTTAATGTTAAATTAAAAAACCTTATACTCACATATTGTGACAGCTGCGATGAGCTTCTTACAAATGGGGTCGATGGGGCAGTCGGGGAATATCGGGTCTAGAATGTTGCTTGCGAAAGTCAGGGACATAATAGCATTCGTACTCGGCCTGGAACAAACAAACATCACTTTTTTTTTACACTTTCATAATTTCAGCCTAGAATCACCCATTGCTGGCCTCCTCTGGCCTCTTCTCGGTTGCGTGTGCGTGCGTCCCTCATCAACACTTTCATAGCTAACCTTCATTTTCATGAAGTTTTTAATATGCATACATATCGCGACTAACACCCTTATCAAAATATTTTAGTAAAAATTAATTTTACTAAAATATTTCGGTACGCTACACCTCAAAAATCTTCAATTTATCGAGTAGTTATTCTACACTAATAAGATAATACCACTGAGAAAAGAGTCGAAGCACGTGGAGCGTGTTAGTGGCACCTAAGGACGACTTTATATAGGCCAGGTGGGGTGTGTCAGACTGTCAGCGGCACTGAACGTCTCTCTTCCTCCCATGTACCTATGTTAGGTACCAAGTTATTATTAATTGTACAATTTTAATTATTGTGTTCTGAATTAACTAATGCACTGACCAGACAAGTTCACCCAAGTCTGTGTGGTTCTTTCTTCATAAACCCATCTCAGACACTCATCTGCATGCTCTTCATGTGACTTGAGCAAGAAAGACTATATCTGGACTTTAAAAGAGACTATGTCCTCTGAGTTTGTTTCGACTGTTTTTTCGATTGTTGTTTTTAACATTAAATTAACAATAAAACAAAACTATACAAAGAGTAAACACATTACATTGTATTACATCGATAATTAAGACTAAATTGGTCATGTACATATGTACGTTGTTTATTAATGATTACTAAAACCTTTCTTTTGCCGTTTTTCGTGAAAAATGGGATCTCTTCTTCGAGTCATACTTTGGTGCAGTTTCACTGGCTTTGCACTTGAAAAATTCGAAGTAATTTCTACAAAATTTTACATCTTTATTTTATTATTTATATTTGATTATTATTTATTTATTTTTCTTTCTTATTTTTACATTTATAATATTCCCATATGTAAAAAACATTTAAAAATATTTAAAAAAAAGTAGCGCACCGGTATCGGGAACAGGGTCCAAGCTACCGGCGGTAAGGGCTCCAGAGAGAGGAACCTCCTAACAATACGAGTTGTGTCCAGGAGTACCGCTTTCTGAATCAAGCCCTTGATCCAGCTGCCTAACGAGAGCCTCCTCAGGTATTGGTCGAGGCTCTTGGCAATTAAGCCATTGGCTGAAATGACTATCGGCACAATGATCGCCGAGTCCACTTTCCACATATCGACAACCTCGCGAGCCAAGTCAAGATACTTGATTTGTTTATCTTTCTCGGCTTTCACGAGGTTCCCATCATGCGGGACCGTTATGTCAACAATCATTGCGCGCCGCTCTGATCCATCCACCACCACTATATCAGGCTTGTTGGCCACAATAGTCCTGTCAGTGATGATGGATCGATCTCAGTACAGTGTGATATTGCTATTTTCGAAAACTGGGTCGGGCATATATCTATAGTACTGCACTTCCGATTCGATAAAATTTGGATGCGTAATTGATGTTATTTAATATTTGGTGCATGAATCCACAAACCAATACGAACTCAAAATTTAGATGCGCTCATCTTTACTGGAACTCTTAGTCTCAGTACAATTTCTTATGATGCCTTGATAATATCAAAAAAACGAAGTTAAATTTCCATTAAAATACTTAGGTTACGTAAAATCTTATCAAGTGTATATTTAGAGCGCACTTTATCGAGGACTATCATATTCATAAAGGAACGTTCGCTTAGAATTCCCTACACAATCGAGTAGCCTGCTTGAAACCGTATTATACCCTATTATGTTTACGTTCTAGAGGTGGGAGATGTGATTTCAGTTTGAGCCGTTTGAGGTTTGTTGGTATTGGACTAAAAAGTTGAAGGTCGAAAATTCTTAATAGTCCAGAGATATGTACTTTTACCTGGAAAGCAGGTATTCTGAACTTAATGGAACTTTAACAGGTTGTTTGGGGGTATACTAGGAAGACTATCCTAAGTTTTCGACCTCGAGGTCGCCCAAGTTAGCACAGGACTTGTAGGAGGGGGGGGGGGGACAATAACCTCATTTTTTCTGACTTTTTTAGTTTTTCGCTTATATCTCTTGAACTAAGCAGATTTTGGGTCCCACATTGGAGGACAATGTTGAAAAACGTTAAATTTTCTGAAAGTCTGTTGGTGAACCAAATTTTCAAACCCAATTCATATTAACGGAGATACAGCCGATCAAAGTTTCTTAAAATGTAAAAATAACATAACTATGAGATACCATAATTTCTATGTCAATTATGTAGATCACTCATCAATATCATGAGGAGGACGTGTCCATAGACTCGGACTGTGACGACGAAGACGAGGAAGGTCCGGCAGCCCCCATGATGCCAGGACTTTCGCAGCCTAAAATTATCTCACTTATGTACCTTCAAGAGCTCTCGTACCTTTCGAGTATGGACTTGTCACCCCATGAACCTTTGTATCGTACTTAGTATAAATCGGAGCTCAGCTTATATGTATTGATGGTGTAAAGGTGTAGTAACACTTGACTGTACATAACACCTGTAATAAATTGTTTCTACCTATGTCCGTTATAGACTTTGAAACTATCCAACTGATGTGCCCCAAACTAGTTTCATAAGAAAGGCACTAATGCGAAAATGGTTTGAAACTACTAAAACAATGCATTAATTGTGTGTGCAACGATGGGGTTCTTGGTGTGAGATAAGCTTCCTTACAAAACGTTTCTTACATTATAATGCGACATCGTCACGTTTGGGTGGAGGGGGATCATAGGTTTTCCAAGACGTTGATATTGATTACTGATCAATTATGCTATTTTTTACATTTTAAGAAACTTTGACTAACTTTGTTCGGCTGTATCTCCGGTTGTTCGGTTGTATATTGGGTTTAAATATCTGGTTTATCTGGTTTAACCTTTAGAAAATTTAATGTTCATCAACTTTGTGGAGCAATATAGTACATAAAATTTGCTTAGTTTAAGAGATATAAGTGAGAAGCTAAAAAATATCAGAAAATTTAGAGCTTTTTGTCCCCTCCCCAAGTTAGCACAGGGTCCTCGAGGTCGAAAATTAGGATATTCGATTAGGATAATTAGGAAGTTCGGAATACTTTCCAGCTAACTTGACTTTTTCCGACATATCGACTGGATTATTTATTCAACTAGGATATTATATCACTTTTTCGAACGTCGTTCATGGAGGCCGAGGGGCCCCTTGAGCTTGGGAGCCCCAGGGCCCCGCCTAGCCTTAAGGTAGCTACGCCACTAGTTGAGATTCACAACTGACTGCGATGAAGGAAAGGAAATCGATTTCCGACTTGAAATGACGCACATTACACTGACTGCTGTATTAAGACTTATCTTAACACGTAGAGAAAACAGGAAGTGTCCCTAGGCAGAAAAAATCGGAGACATGAGTCACCTGTCCACGTTGGGCGCGAGGGGGCGAATACGGCCTACTGCCTCTCATAGATGAAAGCGCGAGTCTGAGCAGGAAGATAATTACAAGCTAATATTTATAGCGACCCGCTCCTGCTTCGACAGCGCCCTATCGGTCCAAACCTCTACTATCTTTCAAGCTGGAATCAACCATACTCTTTCACAAAATTTCATTGATATCGGTTCGGTGGTTTCGGAGATTAGCGTGTACGAGCATGGTGAAGCGTGCTTTTTATATTATATTAAGAAAGTTGAGCGATTTTAAATTTCGCTATGGCGGGATATACTCTTATACATAGCTGCAATATTTAGAATGAAATATTCTGAACGCAAATCCAGTAATAAAATGTTAGGATTATAATCGATTAAATAATATAGGCTAAGACGCAAATTACAAGATTCAATGCAGTTCATGATCAATAAAAACAATCAGTAATGATTAAAGTAGGCATGGTAATGTAATGTTTGTACTTCATTGGTTTCATGACATTGAAACTAGAAATATATGGCATATTAGAGCAATATTTCTCATTGTATTTTCTATTTCTATGTTTATGTTATCTAACTTGAGAGTGTCAATAAATTATAATTCTATTCTACATATTTAATATGGCTATATCAACATAATTTTGCAAAGAATGGGGGTGCAACACCAATCGCCATGTATACAGGGTTTGATAATAAAAAGTACTATCAAACAAGTTACAGTAACAAGTTAAGATCTTTGCAACATTAAAACGTGATTTTCTTCGGGGTTTCGCTTGCTAATTTATTTTACCTTATATAACTATTTTATTTGCCTGGTTAACCGTAACACAGGTTTTGTATGCTTATTTCGGGTACCAATCTCTCACAAATGTCTACTTTGTGTATTAGATTAAATAGTTCATATTCACAGTATCGTTTGTGATGAGAAATAAACATATTTTTCATTTATTTATTTCAAGTCTCTTTATCTTCTCTGTCGTGTCATTTACGTGTCCGTAAGAAACTGGATAACCAAGACACAAAACCGCTAAAAGTGGAGGGATATTAAAGAGACCTAAACTCAGCATTGGTTGGCTGCAGGTTGAAGAACAAGAAGAATCTTCGAAGCATATGTACAATAGATAAACAATCGCATGAATCATGTATATCACATGACAGAAAAGGTTTTAAACTGGTATTTGACCTTCATGTTTATGTAAGAAACAAAATATTACTCGCGATTACGGAAAACCGTTCCTGATCGTTCAATTCACACTCACACTCGCGCACAGAGACACACACACCCACACCACACGCTTACACACAGACACAAACACTCTCATACTCAATCCAGGCTTCGTTTAACGGGTTTTAATTTATTTTTTGTTGCTACCAGTCTTTTTATTTTTGTTGATCTTATTGCATACGATTCTGTAATATCTCCTCCTGGGAGAGGGCACTGGCTCTTGTAACACAGGTCCATCACCTAGCACAGGAGTCAGGAATTTATTACAATTTTGTAACCACTTTTTGTGTAATAAAGATTATTGATTACTTACACAAATACTAAGTTGGCGTCCCACAGGTAGAGAAACGCTGGCAAGGGTCCGTATGCCTCGTTGATGTAGTGGTAATCGCCACCGCTTTGTGCCAGAGTGGTACCTGTGTAATAAATACACAATCTGTTTATTTACGATTCTATATTTTTGTCTGCACTTAGTCCGTCAAGTGGACCATTGAATATAGTCCCCATGGCCTTCATCTTATTTATGTTTATAATCATCAAACACCAACTCAAAGCATTTATTTAAAATAGATCATTACAGGCAGTTTTGCATTATCTTGTGCAAGAACAAGATGAGCTACAGTCCCAGTCACAAGGCATAATAACTGTGAACATACTGAAGTTGCCCCATAAAAGTACTGTTGTTTTTCTTTGAGAAAACTAGTTTTTGCGTATGAATTTGCCCATGTGGTGGAAAATTTTGTGCCTAATTTTATTGAAAACCGAACAGTTGTCAAGTTGTGAAAAATTTACAGACAGAAAAATAGATTAATCAGACAGAATTACTTCCGCATTTATAATATTAGTTGGTATGCATAGCACTAGCAAGCAGTAAACAACAAAATTGCCTCCCTGCTCTCTCTTTTGCTTGATTATGCGAAACAGAGAAGTGCCTTTAATAATGGTTTGTGTAGGTAGAGCTATTCATGATGCTACTTCCTAATAATATTAAAAGTGAAAGTTTGTATATTTTAAGGATTTAGATTTTTGTCACTCAATCACATTATACAAAATCCAGTACCAAGAGAATCACCGCTGTGAGGGGTTAAGTCTTGCAGAGCGGTTAATCCACAATACAGTGTTCCAGGCAGAGTGCATGGGCATATCCCTGGCCGCAACTGCCATCTTAGGTGGTTAAGCACCGTTCAATCCACATAATCGCAGACAGCATGGCTGTACTGCAAGTGATAATCAGCCACAGAGTCAACTTTCGGCTTACATACGAGTGTCACCAATGCCTACATCAGGTTAGTAATCTCACCAACATAACCAATGCGACACAGTGATTCCCAGGGCAATGATACAGTGGATAAACTCAGTAGAATGGGATCAAACATGACAGCAGTGGGACCTGAACCCATTGTGCCCCTCCTACTTGTGAACTTAGGCTCTACTGGAAAGGAAACGCACCACGGAACAAAACCGTAAACTGTGGTTAGACCATGGGCTACCCACAATTCGCTAAACACGCGCTCCGGCTGTGGCGATCAGACCTCAGCTGCGCACAGCAGCTATAGCCGGACACGGCTCTTTTAATACAGTTTCAGACAGCTCACTGTGCAGAGTATGTGTGGAGAAAGATGAGATAGCAGCCCACGTGTTTCTAAACAGCCCTGAGGTTGCCTCATACAGGGTAAAGTACTTTGGTAACCCAGGTACTCTCCGCATGATCGACATTAATACCAAGGCGTTGCCGGCCTTTCTCGAGGAGTTGGTGTCGATAGAATAATGCGCTTTAGATGTGGACCAGTCCGCTATACAATACTCAGTTCCATCTTAACAGATGGATATGGATGAAATTTGGTACATTTGTAGACCATGACCTAGATTATCTGAGTTTCTCGCCCATTCTTCTCCATAGAGATCTATACTTAGGAATGGGCAACTATAGTACTTTCACAAGTTATTAGGCCTTGTGACTGGGACTGTAGATTCGTTTTTTTTTGCCATTCAAGTGTCTGTAATGGTCCAATTGAAATAAATGCTTTGAGTTTGAGTTATTATCCCAGTAGTGTATTCTGATTGGATCATTGCAACATCACTAGATTCCCAGGTCAGGCATACAGTTATTGGGAACTTCTTAGTTCAGGCTCAGAGCTTGAAGTTGTGCCTGGCTGATGGCAATAGGTTCGCACCCAATAAAATATGACACAGACATAACAGGCATTACTGCGGGTGTACTATTAGGTACATGTCAAACTAATCCTTAGGGGCACATAAGTTTATTGAGTTTGGCAAAATCTGGCTTTAGAACTTTCATTTTTGTATTTAGTATGCGCCATTGTAAACCTGTGTAAGAGTAGAAGAACATGTCTCTACACATTTAATTGAACTTTCTCTCTAGTCACTGATACACAGTTTAAATAAAACTTTAAAAAAGTTTTTTATTTTTATTTTTTTATTTTGGTGCTTGAATCAAGGTTAATAATTATAACAGCTATTGAGATAAGGTGTCTCTATTTCCTTGTTCTTCATTCCGTGCTAGATATATTAGATGGGATATTGTTAAACCACAAAATTTGTTTATGGCGACAAAGAGAGTCTAATAATAAATAAATTCGCAAACAATTATTTTTATTACAGGCAGCTTAATACAATAGTATCAAGCCTTTTGGTATTGAATGGAAATAATTAGTTACATTCGTCCAGATGAAATTCATATTCAACTGGAACTTAACCCACACAGTTCCAGGTCGGGCAGTTTTCATGTGGTATAAGATAACCACGATACAGAAGAAAGTCCTAGAAGTGTGAGGCAATGTTTTTGTTGTTTTGTAAAGAGGAGAATTAAGTTATCCCAGTTCAGTTCAACTTACTATTCTCTTTTACATTTTCTGGCTGTGCATAAATTTACTGAAACTTTGAAATTAACAAAAAGTTTGAAAAACATATTTTCAGGTGTGATGTTATTATACTATAGTACTATGAACACCTTCACCTACTCATTATTATTTCATCTTTCACCTATTTCAATTTTCCCCCACTGACTTAAACTTTACTAGTGAAACATAATGGTAATTTAACTAAACCGTTCCAAATCCGAATATAAGATACATTATTATGTTGCCCTCTTCGACATTCAGCAACCAAGTCTATTTATTAATTACCCAGCTTAGTTGCATATTTACAAACTACTTTAAAATGAGAAATACCCATTAATAGATTTTATAGCAACAAAGCAATATGCGCAAATGTTTGCGACGTATCTGTGCTGTGAGAAGAATTTCACAGCGTATTTTTATAAAGTATAAATAAACGGGTACTTTTGACTCACCTAATTCTGCATAGGACATAGCTCCGAGCGTCGCTAGGCCTCCACACGCTGCCCAAACCGAGAGAGCGCCCCATACTGACCCAGTTTTTTCTAAAACCTCCTTGGGCGATATAAATATACCACTTCCGAATATTATTCCTAAAATAATAGCTACCCCTTCGAGAAGCCCAAGCTGCTTCCGCATCTTCACTTTTTCATCACTCATTTTTTCAGTTTTATTCAACGAGTGCAATTTTTAAACGGTCTTCGTACGACAGACGCAGTCTTAGCAGGTCCTATATGGACTTAACTAACCTAAACAGAACAGAAAAACAGAAAGCTTTTCACATTTCTAAATAAAATTCAATTAAAACTGTCGTTGTTAAAATTGCGTTGATTTATAAATTATTGGTAACGGCGGCGGCCGCCCGCAATTTCTCCCTGCCTGACTACACACGCGGCCGACTTGCGGCGCGGACCGATTTTGCTACAATTTTCGCGCTACCTCGTTGTATGTCGAACATTTTCATTTAAAAATAAAAATATGACCCAAAGAGTAGAACTAGAATCCTTCTAATAAACCTACACACAGATGTAAACAATTTTACGCTAACAAATTACATTTTATCTTTGCATCGATCAATATGAAAAAAAAAACTAACATTCTTATTTAGTCGATTATTCGCTTATTGGGAAGCTTTTCATTCGAACATCTTGACAAACTCATGGTTCAATAATTGTATTAGGGAATAAGGTATGAAATTGCCGATTTAAACTGCAAAATTAAAACTCGGTTTTTTCCAAGATATTTATTTAACCAAAATATGTACCCCTGTGATTTACCCTCATTATCTATACATTGCTGCCATTTAATCGGATGTTCATTTAATGCCTTTGCGATAGAACTCTGGGGATCTACATTCGACAAACTGTGTGAAAGCATTTTGTACTGCCTCCTGGGAAGAAAACGTTTTACCACGTAAAAAATTGTCCGACTCACGAAAAAACATGGTAGTCAGATGGAGCAAGGTCTGGCGAATACGGTGCATGACGTATGGTTTCTAACTGCAGCTCCTGTAGAGTTACAACGGTGTCCCGTGCAGAGTGAGGTCTTGCGTTATCATGGAGCAATAATGGTGAAGATCGATTCACGAGTCAGTGCTGTTTCAATGCCAGTTTCGCCATCATTGTTCGAAGTTCGGCACAGGAAACATCTGCTAATATTGCTTCACCAGACTTACGACAGCTATAGTGAATAACACCATGAAGAGACCACCAAACAGTTACCATTGCCTTTTTATTGGTAAGCTTTGCTTTAGGGCACTGTCGCGGCGTTTGACCTGGGTCAACCATTGCATTTTTCGCTTGCGGTTATCGTAAAGAATCCACTTTTCGTCACAATTCGATCCAATAATTCATTTCTGTACCGATTCAACAAGGCAGCGCAAGTTTCAACACGCGTTTCTATCTGCAGATGAGTCAAATCATGGAGGCACCCATTATTCATATTTTTTTATCGTATTGATATGATGCAAATGAGGCAATATTGTAGGTAAGGTAACGTTCGTTTTAGATTGAAAATTACAATAGGGTCCACACATATCAAGCCTAGCGGGACGGCTTAGTTCAGCTGCATACGCCGTCGGAAACGTTAGACAATACACTGACGTTGATACAGCACGGTTAGTCTATTTTAGTTATTTTTACAGCGTTTTGTCCTACGGTATTCTGCTGTGGGGCAAAGCGGCAGATATCCAAAATATATTTGTGCTTCAGAAACGAGCGGTTCGTGCAATTTACCAGCTGAGTGCCCGAGTTTCCCTAAGAGATTTTTTTAAAGAGATTGGTATTCTCACGGTGGCTTCACAATATCCATCTTGGCCAAAATTTTATATACTAGGCAAAATCAAATCAAATCAAAAAAAAATCAAAAAAATCAAAAATCAAAAAAAAAAAACAGAAAAAAAAAATCTGTACAATAAAAACAGTGACATTCACAACATTAACACTAGAAATATAAGGTTCATAATTCATTCGTAGGGCTTGGTATAACCTTTTATAACAAGCTACCGCCTTCTTTTCTAGACTTGCCATTTAATGCATTTAAAGCTAAAGTAAAATTTAACCTTTGTAAATAGTTGGTCGCTGTGTTGAACTCAAGACAATGTTTATGTTCTTTCTCCAAAATTAGCTTAATGATAATATGTTATCTAGCTGCATATTTACTTTTTATTTATTTATTTTATCGTCTGTATGTGTAAATGAATTTTGTTTGTTTTTATTTAATGACATGCTTATTACAATGTTTTTGATGAGTTGTATTGCAAAATGTGGTGAACTAAATTTTTTGCCTCTTAAACCGGCAGCATGCTCCCTTAGATGTCATTGCTTGCGGTAGCGTCGGGGGTCAGGTTATCTCCTTCCCTCAAATATGGCGAAAGGGGTGATGGCTGGTCTTTGCGTTATGCTCGTGAACGAGTGCTGCTTGTGGTGACTGGTCGTGTTGTTGACCAGGTTTTTGTTACTGTTAAGTAACTGCTATATGTATAACCCAACATTGCACGTGTAAGCGGGCACGCCTTTCATGCCTGATGTCTTTATTTATGCTGGAGTATATATATATATGCAATGTTATATATGTAATGTTTTAATTTATTATTGGTTTGCTAGCTGACATGTCACAATTATTGAATGCAATTGATTCTTTGTTTATATATTTTACACGCTATTGTATAGAATCTGGTTCTTCTAACCTAACAGACAGATGTGTTGCTGGGGAGTTTGTTCCGCCACTTCTTCTTCCCAGCTAAAACACTAGGAAGTGACGAAGGGAGGGCGTTTTGGGGGACTCTCTCTTGTTATCTCGACGTTCGAAAAGTGCTGATTATAAGCCTAATTTGAATAAATGACTTTTTATTTTGATTTAGATTTGGTCAAACCATGCTGCTAATTCCTGGGTAGTTTGACTCGGATCGGCTTTCACCATCTCCTTCAATTCAGCGTTATTCACCTGTGTGAGCGGTCATCCGCGTGGTTAGTTCTTCAAGTCGAAGTTTCCATTCATTAGTAGGCTCCTCTCCAAACGCAACATTGATATTGCGAGCCGTTTCTGCCGCGTTAGTTCCGCGTCAGAACTCGTATTCAAAAATTAATCGAATTTTCGAAGTATCCATCTTTTCCGTCTAAGCCGAATAAAAAAAAAACAATTGAAATTCAAAAATCTAATATTCCAAATTTTTTTAAAGAAAAATCTCATAGGTATAATGTACCGTACGTGTCAAATTATCTATTACTATAAACCGGCAATTTCATACGTTAACCCTTATTATTAAAACAATAGATAGAAATTAACAATACATTGCTTCCTGTGAATTTTTAGTGTGCAGTGCACCACTGGCAAAACTATTTACATCGTGATTTTCGTGATTCTGTGGGAACATAACAGTAGCAATAGATTAGAATCTCGTACCTAAATTGGATCGGGTGATAGGAAGACAAAATGAACAAACAATAAGGAATTCAAAACGATAGTTTTAATTCAATAGTGATTTTTAGAATAATTTAGGAGTAATTTCAGGATCAGGGTCGGGATAGTACTGAAGTAAATCAGCAACTGGAGCCTCTTGGTCTTCATAAAAATCACAGGCCAGGAGAAACTCTCGCTTAGAATAATCATCTCCTTTGCAAAACATATCACCTAAGAAAAAAAAATCATGAACAAAAACGTAGGAATGAATATTTAAACCAACTGATTATTATATTAAATGTAAATTACCTTCAATATCCATAATATGAACGGCACTTTTAGCTTCCAGTGCGCCAACACAGTAATGTTCTTCCGTTAAGTCTGGGTGCCAATACATAATAGCATCCCTGCAGGAAGCACCAGCAATAGGGAGTAGTATCCTGTCCTAATTAAACAAAGAAGTTTGCTTATTTTTACTTATTAATAACATTTCACAGATTGCTCACTTAACAAATCTCACAAGGTTTACCTTACAAATAATTTTGTTGTTAACAATAGGCTCCTTTACTTCTCCAGTGCAAAAGAACTTGCGCTTTTTTCTCATTATTAGTGTACTAACCTCCAACACGGTCTTGATACTATTTCCTAAAGATAAAATAAATAGTTAGTAGTATTCTGATTCTGGGAAAACGTGGAGATTAACACAAACAAAGAGAGGCCTATAGCCAGCAGTGGGTGAAACCGACTGTGGATGATGCCGATGGTTTTCCCTCAGTTTTCTCGTGCTTAATGTCCAATCTTTGCCAAATAACATTTCTTTGAAATTGGCACTGTTTATTTCTTTCATGTAGAATTTGAAGATGTTACCTTTTTCACCATTTATTGCTTCTAGTTCACGCATGCCACGTGCTTGTGTTTCCCTACTGTTCTGTTGTTTCATATAATTTGATAATCTGCCCATCGCATCTACAAATTCATCAATGGGACCTGGAAATTAGAATACTTTTTTATAATCTTTGATTCTAACAATTCTTTTCGAAAGATGAACTTCGAAATCTATTCACCTGTTCCAAAACTCGAGCCATCCAAGTAATTTAGAAATTGGTAGAACCTCAAAGCCTCGTCCGATTCTATTTCGTCCATTACTGGTCTCTGAAAAGTTATTTTATAAATTGTACCTATTTAAATAAAGTCAGATGTCAGTAGTACACAAATACCCATAGTTAATAGTATGTGTATATCCTCGTAATAGTATTTAGTAGTTGAAACATACAAATTTTCCACTCCAAGCTCCAACATCGGAATATAGAGAATTGATCCTGCTTGGCATCCAATCCAGGGAGGATCGGGCCACAAGAACTGGATGCTAAAACAGGAAGAGTAAAACGATAAACAAAGTAAAGCTGTAAATTATTGCCTAGATATTTTTTATAAATATCGAATTTTTACCAAAGAAGCCAGCTTTGCACTTGCATTCTTACAAAATATTGCTAAAATACTTAAGAGCAACCAAACGGCTGCCATGGTCAACGTTTTATTACTAATAACAAAACATGGAACTAACGAAATCGAAACCCATTAAGGCTTGTTAAAATAATTGGCACAGTTTATAGCTTTTAGTCTAATAAATCAATTAAAGATTTACACCGCTGACTACTGATAACTTTAATATTGCAAAATACCCTGACTCTCACCCCGACTTGTTTAAGATTTACTAGATAAAGTGCAAGTAAATAAATTAGATGATCTGGTGAATTTGCTTATTGCAATTCCACGATCGTATGCCATAAAAACGGGTCCGCAACGCCAAGTTATCGTGTTTTACCAACATAAAACATGGTTTTTATCAAATAGTCGATAACAAACAATTTTGTGTAGCCACGCCCCCTTTTTATTAAGAAACGATGTTTTGTGTTTGTAAAACACGACAAAATGTTTGCCTCGAATTCTCGACGAACGGACTCTGTTTATTGTCACAACTAATGAGTGGTGTTTCATTCGTCATCTATGAATTAAAGATTAATAAATATGATTATAATTTATTTATTTTGCGAATGTGAGTCGGGCTTCTAGCTTCCGGTACCACTAACACCCAACATAGGCACTATGCTGGGTGAGACGGTAACATCACGTTTAGGCTCACTACTTGACTGCGTTTGGGCTCTCCTTGCGTCCCAACATCGCTGTCAATATGGCGAACCAGTAGACTGCCTCTGACATCATGGGTTTTCTTACAGTAAGAGTGTAAGTCGGATAACACGTCACGCCAGCATTAATGATATCATCCATCGTGCTTCTGCCACCGCCGGGGTGCCAGCCCTTTTAGAACCCAATGGCTTAGCAAGCGAAGATGGGAAAGACCAGACGGTATGATGATAATGCCTTGGAAGTTATGTCAGCCTTTGGTGTGGTATGCAACATTTGAGGACACCCTTGCGCTATCCCATCTTGGTTTGCCTTATTCTGGGGCGGCTGCTGGAGGTGCTGTAACCTTAAACAGCTCAAATACAATAACCTCATTGGTGGCTATGTGTTTGAGCCATTTGGGGTTGAAACACTAAGGCCATGGGGTCCGAGTGCCCAATTAGTATTTCGGGACGTCATCAAGCGGATGGATGGCTCTTCTCGTAACCAGCAAGTTGGCCTATTTTGGGTCAAAGTGTTAGCATTGCCATCGAACGTGGCAATGCTACCGTGAGGTGGCAGATCGTTTTTACGAAAACTGCACAATTAAAACAAACACACTGGTGGTGTTCGGCGAATGAACTAGTTTTACATAAAATGTACGGTCAAAAATGGCCAATGTATTTTGGCAGAGGGGTAGGTCCACAGCTATGCCGTCTCTATACCTTATTCTTCTATGTCCACAACGTTCGCAGATAAGAACATCACTTGGAAAATAATCGACTAAACGTTATATTGATATACGTTGATTTTTTCGCAATTAATTTTTCATGCTTTTATTATTGTAGGAAATATTTGATTCAATGATTTTATTTCGTACTTTCAATAAAATAATTGCGTATACGGATTCATCTATGGTTTTAGAATATTTTGACATTGACAGCACAAATTTTCGCGCCACTTTATCCGTTATGTCATTTCATTTCAATTTTATTGTCACGCACGGTCCTAAAAAAAGCGATGCTTGTGTACCTGTGTATTAAAATAGCGTTATAAATTATTCAGTTAGACAAAATGCACGTGCGAATACGTATATTTGGTAAGCCAGACACCGTCGTAGTGGTCGAGTCTAAGTTGACGAAGATAGAACAATTCCGGCGAATTCTAAAAGAGAAGTTTGATGTTCAACCGAAGTTACAGAGATTATTTTACGGCGGGAAGCTGGTAAGTAAAATTACTTAATTTTGTATCTTAAATGTATTAGTAGTAGGCCTAGCATGAGTACACAAGTATCGAGGTCAGATTTTATGCAGGTGTTATCATTTTGTATTCACTGTTTATTCACGTAAGCCAGTCGTTGTGACGTCACAACACATCGCGACCGTTAAAAATGCCGCGATGCAAAGTGTTAACAGATGTATAATGTTCGATTTAGCATGAAACTTGATTGTTTGAACTCCACCTAAGAAAGCCACATAGCTGTTCTGAGACGAAAGATTTCCAAGTTGTTGTCTACCATTAAATGATTTCCGCCTACATTTTACTCTTCCTCTTCCTCTGTTCCAACTCCGTTTGTAATGAATAGTAACCAGAAGTGAATGTGACAAACTCACTTCAACCATACTTACACAAAACATTATTATAAAGGATGTTAGATGCAATGCCACAGGCAGGAGCCAGTACTCTATAAGTATAGAGTACTGGCCCTGCCTGTGGCTTTCCTTTGGTGAAATCAATTTTTTCGTAACTAATATGCGATCAAAACAGTTCTGACATTTATGGTGGGAAGCGAAAATACATCCTGATTGTAGCTTTTATGACTCACATGGCGACGTTTCTTTGACGAGTATTTTAATAGTGCGCTGTGACATTGTCGGGCGTCATAACATTGTAAACTACTTTTCTAAATATCTACTAAGGAAACTCGAGTATCAGGACTGGGGAACTCAACCTATTCCTTGAATGGGGTTATACTAGAGGTCATTAGCAACTAATTATGTCTAGTTAACTAGGAGTCAAAAGTGGATGGTTACTGAGCCGTGTCAGTTTTTCTATTTTATTTAAATTTTCTGAGTTGTTACCAAAAACAATTATTTATTAAAAAAACTACTCCACTCTAAATATTTAATTGATATTTTTCTGAGAGCTGAAAAAATTGTGACCATTAAAAAAAAAATGCTTGCCCAAAACTTACATAAATTCAGAAATAAAAGGTCTCGGGTAAACATCTAGTTTTGGCCCCATTTATTTAGAGCTAGAGTTTCCCTGTCAGCCTGTATAAGACACTTTATATACCACAAGTATTTATTTAACTTTAAATGTATAAAAGTTTCATCAAAATCCTTTCAGTTTTCTTGGTGTAAAGAGTAACAAACATCTATCCAACCGTCCTCACTAACTTTTGCATTTATAATAGTAGTAGGATTTACATAGTTTACAATACATATTTAACATAACATACAAATTACTTATTGAATTATTGATGCATACATTTTTGACTTGCCAGTCATATATAACTACGGTTCTTTTATTAATGCTACTTTTATTGTAAAAGCATTGATGTATAATTTATGGAATGTGATTGATGTTAAAGATCCCTTTCAAGTAAAAAATAGTGCCTGGATGGAACTACGTATTTTATGACAGACATAGTCTCAAGTCTTAAGACCGCAAGTCTCTGAGGGTGATTTTAATTATTTATTTTAGCTGGAAAACGGCTACACATTCCACGACTATAACATCAAACTCAATGATGTTATCCAACTCATGGTGCGGGCACAACCTGAAGACAGTCCCAAGAAGAAGACTGAAGATAAGACTGAAGATACCAAACAAGAGGCAGAGGTGTCCAACAAGAATGACATAGAGTATAAAGGTGGGTTGGTTGAGTTTAAAATGTCTTTGCAGTGAGATAAAACCTTCAGGCTAGTAAATTTGGTGTCTAAAGTCGCAGGAAGAGACTGGATAAGCAAGGCTATAGGTTGCTGAGGCTCAGCAACCTGTCCACTGGAATGGCCCATGTCCAGATGTGGACTGAGATAGACTAAGTTGATTTTAAATTTGATGGGAGTAAGCATGGTCATCATTTTGTATCTAATTCACTGTGGAAACAGTCCTAACTATTTACATCTCAATATTTTTAAATTCTTATCTAATTTTGACAGATGCAGAAAGCACACTATACGAAGTAGGTGACTTAATAGATGTGCGAAACCGTGATAACGGCTCATGGTTAGAAGCAAAAATAACTAGAATAGTCTATGACCCTGCCATTCCTCATATACCAGATCATAAAGACATTTCAACAAATGTCACAGCAGAACGTACAGATTCTGACAACAATGAGCAGAGTTTTGACAAGGAGAATGATGTGGAGAACAAACCACCAAGTGGAGCAACAAACGGAGACAGTTTGAGTAAGAGCAAAAGCAAAGGCATAGCAAGGTATTTTAGCAAATCACCTAAGGCCGTGCGGAAGAAACAAAGCGATAAGGACATCAGTAAAATTGAGGGACCAAAGGAGCCACATGATGTACTACTATATAAAGTTCAACTGGAGACTGAGTGAGTAGAATATAGATTTGTTCATTAATTTAATTCATAAAGGAGAAGTTGTTGGTTGTGGTTTTGAGATAATTTGTGTAATTTATTTATATTATCACTGCTCTCAAAATGGTGACGAAAAACATTGTAAGGAAACGGGCATGGGCTACAACCAAAAGTTCTAAGACTTTAATATCTACCAACCCAAACTGGGTCCATGTAGTGGACTAACTACTGCTAAGTGCACCCTCTTACAGACGCGACAGAGCTTGTGTCCCAGCTATTTGCACATTATATTATGCTGTTAAGTTGAATAGATAATATAAATAATGATTTTCGTCACCAAGGTACTTTTATAAAAAATCTTTCATTTTTACAGTGCTGAAGATTCCAATATGTTTTGTAAACTAAAACAAATACGGCCTAGAGCGAGAACAGTAATAGATATCAAGGATCTAAAAGTAGGACAGATTGTGATGCTGAACCACAACACTGATGAACCTTTGGAAAAAGGATACTGGTAATGTTTTCCCATTAGCAATTTAATATTCACTATTGTTAGCAAAATAGGTGCTATATTTCCAAACTCTGTTTTTTGCAAGCCACTGTTGGACTTTAGTTCCCCTTACTTTGACCTCATATACAGTGTGGAAAGGTCATTGACACAAAGGAGGCTACCACAAATTGAGTAAATCATTCCGAACCCCCTTTAAAAAAATATCTGCTGTGTCCTACAAAAGTGCAATATCTACATGGTTAAAAAAATACCAATGTAAAATCCCTCCCACCCTGCATATTTCCCTCATTTGACTCATCTGAAGCAACTGCTCCAGGACACCTCTGGCAAGACAACAAACATCTATCTGTTGCTTGACTTGTTGTTCCACTCGCTTCTCAAGATCTATAAATGCTACTTTTAAAAGATTTTACCAAAACAGCCTTCTCAAATACCCCTGTTATTGATCTACCCACAGGTACGACTTCAAAGTGACTGAAATAAAGAAATTGCGCGTCTTATACGAGTTGATAGGAACTCTCTACCTAGGCCCAGATGCCGTGCCTCAGAATGACACGAGAGTGAGGGTGCATGACAAGATCTATGCCATCGAGGAGGTGGTGCCGTTAGCGCAGAGGACTGAGGAGTACAAGAAGATGATGGTTACTGCAGCTGAGAAAAGTATGTATCAAAGAGATTATCGATACCAATATTATATTATAAAGAGGACTACCAATCCGATGCTGAAAATTCTTTCACTAATGTGAAGCTACATAATCCTTGAGTATCATGGGCCGATTTCCGACCACAACGTCAGCGAAGCCGCAGGCAAATGCTAGTTAGTAATAAACAGCGAGTGGCTGCAATATGTACTTACAAAATAATTCATCACTATATATATATCATCGCTATAACAAACTTTCTTTTTGCACTCCTCATATGCTTTCATCCTTTGAGGAACGTAAGCATTTAAACCCAAGTTTCTGAAATTCTAGAAGCTTCTTTAACTTGTAAATAATTTCAGGATCTGAACCACTGAACTGTTTGACATGTCGTGACGATGAAGAAACTTTATGCAAGGACTGCGGTTGCTACCTATGCTCAGGGAAGGAGTTTCCAGAAAAAGTAAGTTATTGATTGGTTCATCTTCTGTAGTGTAAATGTAAATAAATAATGATTAAGTGTATGCAATATATAAAATGAAATTTCATATAGATGATGTATCCTTAATGTACAGATTACACATTCAACACTAAAAGATCATAAGAAGAATCGGCGTGCTTTTCTACGTGTACGCTTGCACACAATACGTGCGAAGCTGCATAAACTGTCACCAATTATATTAATCGTAACTCCCTTTTCTTACAGATAGTTCTTTGCGACGAATGCAATAACGGCTACCACATGATCTGCCTAGACCCTCCGCTCACAGAGCTGCCCGAAGAGGACTGGTACTGTCCCTCCTGCAAGCGAGATCCCAACGACGTCATCGCGCCTGGAGCGGCCAAGCAGACTAAGAAGATTTCTAAGACTAAGCGGGACTGGGGCAGAGGCATGGCTTGTGTTGGTCAGTATAACTATATTTTTAGATTGGTATGGTCTTACCAAAGGGTCAGATAGGGAATCGCTCTATAGTTATATTCAGCCGCATCCGGTTAGATTGGAACTCAACCCCAACATTTTAGAGAAAAGGTTAGGTAGATGTGATATTTTTTCGGTGCTAGAATGCTATTTTCAGGCTTGCGGTATTAGTGTAATTGTGTGTGCGTTTTGTTGAAAAAACCAAGATGGCAGAGCAAGTTTCGATTATGGCCACGCGCTTCTGATTCTACACTTTATTACTTACTTATAAACTATTATAAATGCGAAAGTTTGGATGTATGGATGATTCGTCAATCACGCCAGAACAGCTACTTTTTATCCCTGAAAAACACATGAAAATTGCCATGTGAACGTATTGGCTAGAGATATAATGAAAATTGATGACTAGATTGTGAATTAATTTGTTGATTGCAAACTTCAAGAAATGTTCTCTTGCCAGGTAGACCCTTTTAGGATGGACATGATCATAGCTATATGATGTAGTTGTGTCAATGGGGAGCTGAGCTTTGCGTTTCTAAACTGTGCGGTGGGTGTCTGGGAAACATTGCTTCTCCAACCCACTCACCCACACTGGGCCTCCATGGCGCATTACAGCCACCGCAGTCTGTGTCCCAGCTCTATGGTATACCATGGCTCGAGTCTGCAAAGTCAGCCTAATATTTACATGACTATATCAGTTAGGCAAAGCAACCAATCAAAAGGCTTATAATTGTAACTATGAAGTTATAAAGTGTCACAAACAAAATACAGTACATATTGTTAAAACATCTTTTGGAATATGGAGAGAAACTTTATTTCTTCATTTATACTTACAATATCTACAGGCAATACAACGAATATTAACAATCTACCAACATAGCATAGTTTAAAACAATGCTTGCTCAAATAAGCCTTATTGCCAATGTCATCTAAGTAATTACAATAATTCTGCTGTGGCGTGAATGCAAGGTAAACACTTACAAAGTAGATTTAATCTTGCAACAATATAACTTTATCAGTAATTTCTTGTCAGACTGACTGACGAAATTAATTTTCAATATTTTCATTGTTACAACAGCAACCTTATTCTCTCAGAAATAAAGTTCCCTGTAATTTCAAATCAAGCATAGTTATTGAATTTTTCGATATGGAAGTTCTCAGTAGCGGCTCCGGATGTCGAGTCTAGTTTGTCCAGTTTATAGAAATATGTTTGCTTTCAATTGAATCTGATTTAACATGACTGGTGAAATGTGGATCTATTACACCCTTCTGCTTACCCTTATACAGACATTATACGTTGATTGATGCAAATTCAATTCAATATAATAAATACCAACTGGCGACTGCATTTGCTGAATCCTAGATAGTGTGATTCTCCAGAACTCGTTGAGCTTCATTGTTTCTGCTGGTCACCACTGTTGGTTTGAGCGCATCAGAGTTGCAGTGGTTGGCAAAAGACTGTCGAGTTTTGTTTTGCAGTTTTGCGAACGCTATTTATCTCTAAAACACATTTGAATAATGTGCTCATGCTATATTTGCATGCAGCGTGGCAACGCGTGTGTTTTGGCTATGCATAGGGTAGGCTTATGTCCAATACTGTCCAGCTGTAGACGTCTGTCGTCTGGCAAAGCGTGAAAAAGCGGTGTGAGATTGTGCATAAAGTTGTGTCTGTAATCGACGAGGTCCTGGGTTCGATTCTCGGGTCGGGCAGTGTCATTGGATATTGATGGATTCTGGACTTGTGTCCGGTTCACCCGCTATTACATAGGCTTAAACATAACTAGTGAAATGTGGATGTAGGTAGACTTCTGCCTAACCCTTCGGGGATTACCAGCGTGATATTATGTGTCTGCAGTTATATGATTTAGAGTAGGTGTTTTTCACCTATTTATCACAAGCGATTGCTGAGCGTGATCTTAGATTCAATCCCCGGACACGATAAAGCTTTATTGTGTTTTCGGAAAATGTCAATACGGTGTTTCCATATTACATTGACTGAATTATATAACTATGACTGCCTTCATAGGTCTAGTGCGGATGTTTTATAGGTCCCATAAGTATAGAATATATTAGATGTTGCCGCTCTGCTGTGCTAAATTTTGTGGTCTTGACCATGCCTGTAACGCATCTTACACTTGCACACAACACAAACTGAATTGTTTCATCTTTCATCAGTCTTCAATTTGTCACTCATAGCATATAATGGGTGTAAAAAACCCATAACGAAGCCGAAAGGCATTTGTTGTCCAGATTTCTTTTGTTCTGGACCATACCACCTTGTACTTACGGTTAGAGGTCTAAGTTACAACTTAAAAAAACGTACGTAAAAGTAAGTTTTTAATGTTATAATTTTATTTTAAATACCTCCATGACCCTTGAACTACTCAATGCACCCGCACAATGTTTTGAGTGCGTTACATTGTGTTCTACCGTAAAACATGATTTTTCACCCAAAAACAAAAAGTCGTTTCCCAGCCATATTTTTTGCGTAGAGTTACGTAGTAGGATGTACAGAATGCTTGGTTGACTGTCTCGTGAAGGGGCCGTTTTCACCTTGTGTAATAGTTTCTGTCTATGTATTGGGTAAAAATAACATCTCGTATTTCAAATAGACTAGTTACAGGCACTTTAGAATTAAAGTTTTAACTCTAGCCACAATACATTATAACTGAAAGGACTGCAGCTGCCCAATCCAAACCGTATTAGATGTCTATGGATAAGAATGGTCACGAGCTCCATGGACACTCTTTTAATAATAATTGTAAACCACATGCCCTTTGCAGGTAAGACGAAGACGTGTGCAATGCCTGCCAACCACTTCGGTCCCATCCCCGGCATTGAAGTGGGCATGTGCTGGAGATTTAGAATACAGGTAACATTTAGTTATAGAATATGGTCATACAAAGGGTAAAATCACATTTACACGCACATATCAGCATTTTCTTGCATCTTTTCATCACCAACAGTTTGAAAACCAGTCTAAACAAGGGGTCCTATTACTCAGTAACGGATTTGTTTAGATCAGATGAGCAGTCTCTCCATGTGCTTACTGGTTCAGCTGCAACTAGCCGACCCCAACATAGCTAGCCTAGGCAGATGTTGATGTTATAGATAGAAGGTCATACAGTGAGCTTATGTTATTGATGATGTTCATCAGAAAGATCAGATGCGTAGTACTCCCAACCAGCGTGCATGTATAAAAATGAGAAAGGCAGCAGTGTTGGCGCTAACATAAGTGATGTCATAGGTGGTGACTTCGAATACAAATTGAAATGCTATGGGGTAGTGAAATGACGAAGGAAGAAATACTGATATAACTATATTTTTGTTGGAGTTTGTTCCGTTCAGGCAAATGAACCACTACTCTGTTTGAATTGTTATAATATGTTTTTGTAAATGTGCCGCTATTTATAAATAAAATATTTATTATTATTATTCCAGTTATCAGAAACAGGGGTCCACCGACCACCTGTATCTGGCATACACGGGCGGGACGTAGAAGGCGCGTACAGCATCGTGTTGTCAGGTAAGAGCATACAACAGACGCTTATACTTTGGTTTAGATACCTGTCCCTTCACCGGCGATTAGCGAGTACATCTAGCAACTAAAAGCGAGTCAGGTGATTTTATCAGATGGATAACTTAATTAAAGAAATTAAATAAACAATTTTATAGTACAATAATATCACAGTAGTAGTAAAACGCTTAAGATTACAATACTTTCACAAGTCCCTCTCACACTACTTACTACATGCCATTTACACAACCATTTCCATAGTAAAATACTATGGGTTTTCTAACAATATAATTCTAAGTAAGCCGACCCTTTTTATAACCTGTAACCGTCAATCTTCGTCAGGTGGCTATGAAGACGACGTGGACTATGGCAACGAGTTCACGTACACGGGCAGCGGCGGTCGTGACCTCTCCGGCAACAAGCGAACCGCTGAGCAGTCCTGCGATCAAACACTCACCAGGGAAAATAAGTGAGTTCCTTTATTTCAAATAGACCTTTAGTTACAGGTTTTGTCAACAACAAAAAAATAAGCTGCAGTCCCAGCCACAAAGCATAATACACTGTAGTTACTAGTTACCCATTCCAAAGGCAGAGCTTAGTAAACTAGTTATCCATTCCATTCTCTATGGAGAAGAAAGGGCAAGATAGTCCATGGAGAATCTTTTAAATCTGTTTGTTACTACAAATCCAATAATTGGTCACTATACAATTAAATGGGATCCCCACCAATGGTTGCACGGTGTAATAGTTGGCGGAGTAACTAAGCCGTAACCTAAGCCGTGGTTGGGTGCAGACATATGTATGCAGCGGCCCCACGCTATAGTTGACCTTTCGTTTGCCAGTTCCATTGTCACTGTTCCGGACTAGCGCGTCTTCGAAGACGTGGAAACGTTGTCGGATCACAGATAATGGGTGTAAAGAGACCCGTAGCGAAACCGAAGGGCACTAACTTGTTCTCCCCCTTATCCTTTGGTTAGAGCGAATTTTCGCTTGTGGAGACCCGCTGACTCGAAGTCTTAAACCACAGCTGTTGGAGAGGGTGGTGACCGCTCTGTTTTCCTCACGGACATAGCGTAAAACAAGACGGCTCCAGAAAAAGCAAACTTCAAATAACGCTCAACACTAAATTCTATAAATTTTCCTCCTCAGAGCGTTAGCGCGCAACTGCGCTGTGCGCGAAGTGAACGAGGAGGGCGGCGACGCGGGCGAAGACTGGCGGATCGGCAGGCCCGTCCGCGTTGTGCGCTCCTACAAGATGCTGAAGCACTTCCCCAAATACGCGCCCAAGGAAGGGATCAGGTTAATTCAGAGTTTTTGTAAAATTTATATCATAAATAGAGAATGCAATAATACGAGGATTCCGAAATACCGGGGTCCTACAAGCAATATGCAGGACTAGCGCGGGACTGAGGAGACAAAATGACGGGAGATGCGGATTTTCCCACCGGACCAAGTTGCTCCTGCAGTGACCCACCTGGCTTCGGAGACGGTTTTTTGTCATCCAGGTGGGCAATGGTAGTTGGTTGCCAGCTGGGAGCTTTTCTGCAGGCTCAGCTTTTTTCGGGCTTTTCCAACCCTATTGTTGTCGATTATTGGAATCGACCTAAGGAAGCTGTTCCGACTCTTCAGCCTGCCTCGCGGTGACTCCGCGTTGTAAAGGTGGTGACGTTTGTCTGTCTCTTGTTTATATTTTTCGGAAGAGCAGGCAACCTCTCTTCGGAACTCAGGGGGAGCCACTCCTGCGAGCGGGTGGGTATAAAGCAGCTAGTGGTGTTGGTTTTAGGCAGCCAGTGATAATTCTCCATGTTTAATTAAGTGCTACATCTATCTCTCGGGCATGGGCGGATCGATTTCAAACTGGGTTGATTGTGGTCACGATGAGTTTCTTGTACGCAGATAATGTCGCATCGCGTTGAGAGACAGAGTTCCGAAAGAACCAAAGCTTTGTCTGCAGAAAAGATAGTTGGCGTTGTGGTTGAGTTTGGAGCAATTATTGGTGGAATTTGTGGCTCTAAAAAATGGTTCTGAGAGGGACCGTGGGGAATCGTGGTGATCAGATTGGCCAGCTGGGCTCTGCGTTACCGAATGCCAGCTGTTACCAGAGTGCGCCGGGCGTTTTTTTATGATCTAGACGCCGCTCGGGGAGGCTCTTCTAATATCTCTTATAATATGTATTACTATTAGTAATTTAGTACATCTTTCAGGTCGGTTAGCACCCTCAAGCGCCGGCGCCAACTAAGTAAAATTATGTTGCCTGTTTACCGAGCCGTTTTAACTGATCGCTTTAATTTTTCAGGTATGACGGCATATACAAAGTAGTGAAGTACTATCCAGAGAAAGGGCTATCGGGGTACCGCGTGTGGAAGTACCTGCTGAGGAGAGACGATCCCAACCCTGCGCCATGGGAGCCTGGTGCTAAGGAGTACCCTATGATTGTGAGTATTACTGATGTCTGACAAGAGCTAGGAGCGGCAAGAGACAGGAATTCGTGGCAAAATAATATCAGCCTAACGGGCCGATCCTCAAGGTTAAGCCCCGCTTGCCAGAGTCGGTCCGTGGATGGGCGACCATCCATTACGTACCGAGTTTCCTCCGTGCTTTCCGAGGCACGGACGAAACCCGATCCCGGCTGTGATTTGTAGATCTTTGACAGTCGTTATAGGTAGTCAGTTGCTTGAAAGTCTGACAAACAGTCTTACCAAGGAGTACCGAATTACGTAGTCCTGGCTGTGTTGATGAGGTTAGAATTTAGATAAGCAGTCCTTATAAAATACTGGTATTCAGCCGAACCCGGTAAGAATGGAAGCCGACCCCAATAAATTTGGGAAAAGGCTAGGCAGATGATGCTCAATTTGCGAAGTGCTCGATAGGAGAAGTGCCCATTATTTTTCCAGTGCACATTCTACGACGGAGACTTCGAAACTCTTGATCCAATCACTGTTAAGCTTACACGGCTTAAAACTAAACTTACACTGTCACTGTCTACGTAAGCTCACAATAGTTGAAAATCACGGAAGATATCTTGATCCAATTTCGAAAATTGTTTCACTAATTGGAAGCTACGTTATACTCGAGTGTCGAGCTTTTACAGGTCTTGTACATTAGCTTGGAATTCCTCATACGACCATTGACCTTTATGATATTCTAACAGTACCCCGACGGCTACTTAGAAGCAGAAGCGGAAAAGAAAGCTCTAAAGGAGAAGAAAAGTGGAAAAGGTGTAAGTAAAGGCGGCAAGGGCAGTAAAAAGCGTGCGTTAAGGGAAAGCAACCAGACTACGGAGTCAGAGAGCGATGCGTCGCCGCCTGTGAAGAAACGAAAGACCTCGAAACTAGGTAAGCAGATCTTTAAAACATTACGTACTATCGCGCTCACTGATGGTCGACCACTTTTCACACTTATCCCCCTGAGTAATAAGGTTGAAAAGTGGTCTACCGTCCGTGAGCGCGGTAGTACATATTTCGCAGGATATTCGGGAAAATCGTTATTTGCGAATAATTTTATTCAGTAAATCGTTCACAACGATAATGAGTATGAACGCTGATGTGTAAGTTATAGAATAGAAGCTTTTATTTCAACCAGCAAAGGATCATAAAGTACAACATAAATAACACTTTTTTTTTACAATAAACGAAATATGTTGAATATTCTCAGTAAATGAACCATACAGCATGATGCGCTACAGAATCGGGACAGCATCATTAGCATCCTAAATGCATTCATATATTGCACAGAATAGAAATTAATTAATGAAAAGGTTTTTATAAAAAAGCAAGTATCTGGACACATCAACAATTTTTAATCTATTTTGTTCGAGAGCATTCATGAAAGACAGTTAATATTGCTTTTATGTCCCTGTAATCATTACCAATAAACCAATATCAAAATATCATTTCAGTTACAACAAAAACGAAAACCAAAGCCACAGACAGTCCAAAGACGAAGATAGCTAGTATATTCACCAAGAGCCCTAACAGGAAGTCTCCGAGGAAGAAAGTGGAGAGTGCACTCAGCGAAGAAGAGAGCGCGGCGATAAAAGCAGACACAGTGAACAGCAAGCTTTGGGACGAGTGTCTCATTGTGTGCGAAACGAGGGGAAAGAAGGTGGGTTGTTGGCATAACCATACTTACATAACATTATGCCTGTAATCCCCGAAGGGTTAGGCAGAGGTGTACCTAATAGTACACCCATATGTCACCAGTTATGTTTCAGTCCCATGGTGGGCATAGTGGTTTTGTGTTTTTCCATCAGGAATTTCTCAGTAGAAGCCACGGTGTCTGGATTTGTACCCGGTATTTGGCAATAGGCTCGCCTGTCATAAAAAGACTCAAACGTAACTGCTGAAATGTTGGCGGACTATATGTACACCTCTGCCTATCTCTTCGGGGATAACTGGCGTTTTCTATTTACGATACTGACCTTATCAGTGGTGTTCTTCAAAATGCGACCAGCGTTCGACCAGATCTATGAACGTGGACGAAGCAAAAAGATTATGTAAGGATCGTAGAAGGAGGTGTTCTACATTTTCTGCCTACCATGGGATGTAATAATCGTGTTTGTTTCCAGGAGTTCGTCGAGTATGTGACCCAAGTGTTTCTCTGCATCATTTGTCAAGAAGTAGCTGTGAGTCCTGTCACTACACCATGTTCGCACAACTTTTGTATGGTAAGTTATTTTTACCTCTTTGCTTTGGCTTTCATTGTTATTGAGCATTGGCAATGTTAATATATTCGTTATTTACAAGCTTTTGCCCGCGGCTTTGCCAGCGAGGTGGTCGGCAATTATCCCACGGACAACACACCGTGATAAAAAGTATCCTATGTCCTAATCCAGGTCATAGGTTACCTGTGTCACAAGTTCAATGAAATCTGTTCAGCCGTTCAAAGTAACAGTTAGACAGAGTAACTTTCGCATGAATAATATTAGAATAGAATGGATTAGAGCAGTGATGGGCAAAGTACGGCCCGCGAAAGGATTTAAACCGGCCCGCCGACGGTCTTTCAAAATGAATACAATATGGCACACTATAATTATATTTTGACGGACCAGTATGAAGTAGAATAATAGATACACAGGTAAAGGAGCCAGCGATACTAGCCGCGTAGTTCATGTGTTGAGGGTCGCAAATTAAATTGTAATTTGTAAATAACATAGTGTGTAATGTTTATTTTTATGATTAAAAGATTTCAAATTACAATGCATTTTTGCTATAATTCTGGCCCTCCTCTGAAATTGTTTCAACTTTCTGGCCCCTCATGAGGAAAGTTTGCCCACCACTGGATTAGAGCATGAAAACTTGCACACAAATAAAAACATATCAACGGGATGCCAACAAGTCTTCACGTCCCAATATAGAGTAGAATGCGAAAGAACAAGAGCACTCCTAAGTTTAGGTGAACTTAGTTTTATGTTTTTTGTTGTGAATCTGATCTGTCCCACTGGGTAAAGACCTGTCCCATTTCATCCATTTATCTCGGTGTAGTGACTCTTCGCGCCAATAAATGAAGAATCCATTCAAGTCGTCTCGCCGTATTCTTTTTAGTTCCCTTATCTTCCATCTTAGTTTATGTTATCAGATATTTTCAAGATTTTATTTTTCTCTTTCAGGCATGCATAAAGCTGGCTTTCAAATCGTCCGGCCAGCAGTGCCCCTGCTGCCGTCACAGCCTCGCGAAGTATGAAGTGGAGCCGAACGAACAGCTCAAGACAGCCCTGCAAAGCATTATGGCCGGTTATGATGCTGGGAAGAAATAGACTGATTGTTGTGAGTGTTGCTTAGAGGGAGGCAATGGGATGCTTTATAGACAAAATAGTGGAATAGACAAGAGAACTGGAACAAAAAAAAAAACAAAGAAATAGAAATCCTATCTTAACATTTTAACTTAATATATTTTGAGTATTTTAATAATTGCAAACTATAAATTGCGGTGAATCAATTTTAATTGTTAATAAAATATAATTAAAATAACCTTATTTAAAAATAGTTGATTCGCCTTTTACTGTTATAACCGAAGATTTTCGTGACTTGTTTAGTTCCAATTAATTAATATAACAAACCTATAATGTTCTCACTGCTGGTTTTCAGGTCTCTCTGCGAGAGGGAGTTCCCATTAGTTGATCTGATATAATACTAGCTAAAGAAAATATGCCGTACTGAAAGGCTGATATAATTGAGTGCCTTATTGAAGCCAGAGATAAACTGGCCTTGACTTTGTTCTGCCAAAACGTATCAACCCTCAACAAATAAATGGCTTTGAATAGTTTGACCTGCCTAAATTCCGCCATTTTATTTAAATTTCGAAATAGCGGTTAAGTTTCCGAGTTATAACCTACCAAAGTTAGAATCTATTCACTGATGGCACCATCATTACATCTTTGATATTATTAACCACGCATAAAACCTGTATTAATCGATATATGACATTTATACAAACATCGAAAATTACCTATTTACGATAACCTATCAAAGTTGCAATCTCCGCTATCATTACCACATTTAGCATGTTGTATTTGTTAATCAAGTCATTGTGGGTTGAATCATTTTGGCAGAACTAATTCTCTTATCCTTAGGTCACTAAAAGTATTGCAAAGATTAGATAGTAGACAGTGCTATGTACTTCAAACTATTATTTTAGTATTTTATTTTTAATATTTGACGGGAATTGTTACAACCTAATTACGTGATATTTTACGATGTTCGTGGTAGGAAATAAACAGCATTCCTATTCATAAGTCACTTTTATGCACATAACCATTTATTTATAATCGCTTAGGCTACGTACGCACTGACAGACGCATTGTTAAGCGCCTGCCTAGTGACTTAACATGTGGTTATTTGCAAGCGAAGGCGAGAAGCGCGCAGTGCGGCCGGATGCGAAAATTCTAGAGCATGCGTTTCACTTCGCTACTCGCTAGGATGTAGGCGCTTATTAAGGCACCTGTCACTCCTGTCAGTGCGTACGTAGCCTTAGAAGTGAGCTAAAAGATAGTAAGGTGACATTAAAAGTCAGCCTGTCTAGAGAGGACGATTTTATGCGCGATAATGAAACTTCCCAATAAAATGAGTACAGCATGTGAATGACTCAAACTCTGTGATTTTCGTTTTGTTAACGTGTAGTTTTAATTTGTTGATCGCCTTATTAATACTGCTTTCTAGTTTTACTGATAAAAAAAATGTAAATAAATTCATAGTTATAAGTATGTACATGCATGTGCTTCGTATGTTTGCTTGGTAGCATGCTTTAGTTTAGTTTACCAGCTAAGTACGCGGTGAAATTAATACTTTGTAAGTGATTACTACCTCATTATGTACTTTTTAGTTGCTTGTAGATTTATTAGTATAATACTTTTATTGTAGTAAGGTCTTACACCTGAATTCGTCGGAGCATAGAGTAATCAATTTGGCATCAGTGGCTAAGCTTGAATTATGTTTTTAATGTTTCATTTTATTTTCTTTCGACTACGATTACCGTTGCAATACTGACGTGAACGAGGGAGTGACCGCACTTATCAACGCGGAATCGGCTTGCGCTGATCAGTAAGATCTTCAAGTCCATGCAATAAAAGCGAGAAGTACGTCATTGGAATAGGTTAGAAGGACGTCGCTGACCTTATTGGTGAGGTTCTTGAGAAAGGCCAGGTGCGTAGTACTCGCAACCAGGCGGCGTGCGGGTATGGCCAGATGTATGAACGTGGACGAAGCGAAATGAGTAAGGATCCTGTCAGGTGTTCTGAGGTTTCTGCCTACCCCCGTGGGAAAGAGGAGTTTGTAAGCATATATTTGAAGATACATGATTCCGAGTCGTTAGGTTTGGTCTCCCTTACAAGCTCATAGCTATATAAATAAGCTCATTTTAGGCTCATAGGCTAAATTGATTTTAAGTGTAACCAATGGTCATCAATTTGGTATGGTGGTAACGGACAGGGCCCAGAGATTGGTCTTATGCCAACATTACCCACCAGTGCACTGAACACGCTGACAAGTGTTTTTATTTTCCTGCCTTATTTACAAGTATAGTCACTATTACAAATTTTCTCCTACTTTATTGATTTTAATGTTACACAATTACGAACAGTCTTTTGGCACTCATACGATTATCAACAGTCCCGAGAAAATCGCTTTTGAATTATGCTAAGTGCGCACATATTACTTCTCGAGGACGTATAAAGCAAGAAATTGAATAACCTTAAGTACTTCAAGTAAATCAAAATCGTTATCAGCCTGTACGTCCACTGTTGTATATAAATAAGATTTAGGTTGTTAAGGGCATGATCACGTGTTTAGTACGCCTTATGTGATGGCAAACAGTAGGCTAAGTAGTGTGTACAATGTAATTGTTAGATTTTTTATTTATTTATCTTTAATGCCCAACGTTGGGATGTCAGCGTGATGCGCTTTACTATCGTGTTCCAATATATTTGATCTTGTATAGTACAAATAATATAGTTTTTGTTGATTCTAGAGTTAGTTTTAGGAATTGTTTTAAGAATAGAAAGGTTCTAATGATATACATATGTTTGATGAACCCCGATTTAGCTGAAAGACACGATTCGTATTAAATCCACGTTTGACGATTTTGTATTAGATAATTTAGATTTTCTTAATATTCCTTAACTGGCTGAGCCGCGCAACTTCGTCTGCGTAACATTTTTGATTGATGCTCCGCTCCTATTGGTCGTGATGTTATATAGCCTATAGCCTTCTTTATCCAACAATAAAAGAATTTTCAATTAGAACCTGAGATTGGCTCGTTCAACCATACAAACTCTTCAGTTTTATAATATTAGTATAGCATCATTTGTTCCTGTTATTGTTTACATTTTTGGACGTGCAACGCTTGCGCACTCTTGGCTTACTTGCAGTCGACTGACAAAATGGGACGAAACACGCCACAATTGCAAGCGTCGCCACCGGTCGGTGGCAGCCGTCAACGCGCCGGCAACCTCGTCGACAGGCGGCGACGGCTGCAGTTTTATTACCGTTGACAACTTGCCGCTCGTCTATAAGAGCCCTTATCGAGGAGTACTGCCTTCTGAATAAGGCATATTTACTTTATTATTAAAATCGCACAGTTTAAATACTGTTATTTTTTACTATCTAATGAAACCGATAGTGGACATTTCAAGCAAGGGAGCCACATAGAGCGTGCTGTTCGATTTTCAACTTTCGACGAAGATCGGAACATTGGAAATTCAACACGCGCTCAATGTCTGGTATTTTCAGTTTTCACCGTCGATAATAACTTATACCTTATTGCTAGACGAATGTGCAATTTAAAAAAGTGCAATTATTATGAACACCCTTGAAAAGTGATTCATATTATGTATTTTTTTTAATATTCTGTTATGAATTTGCGAAAATGTTTAATTAGGTCATTGGTATTGTTTTTCTTTTTATTTTGCATTTAAATGTGCGATTGTTACATAATTTGTGTAGATTCGACTGTGGCTAGATATAAATTAAGGAAAAAATATTCAAGTGTCAATTTTTTTTTACCTTGGGCAATCAACATCGAAACATATTTTGAACGCACAAAACAGTTGCATTATCGTCGTTAATTTATAAGATTGGGAAAATAATTATGTTAACCTTTGGTACGTCGAACCGCGAACTAAACTAAAGTTATCTGAAAAAAAAAAAAAATGGCGTGGGGTCATTTTGTCGTGGATCCGCGTTCCGGCCGTATAACGGGATTGCGCGGATCCACGTTCCGGCCTACACCAAAGGTTAGAAATGCCAGATGATTGAAAGGCTTTTTGTGACAAATATTGTAATTTTTTTTAATGTAACTATATTTGTCTTTTCCATAGATTTTTTGTATTTAAGTTCAGTATCTAGCCTCAGCCAAACTAGTTAATTCAGCTTAATTGGCGTGGATAACGTGAATAGCTCATCTTTGCAACAATATGAGGTGGTTTCAGTCTAAAGGTTAAGATTCGGGATTAATATTCCAATAACATGCATTTAAGCTTTGTTTCGATATTACTAAGATAACTCGATACTTTTGTAATGTAAGCCAATTAAAAATTATGTTGATTTTCATTAATAAAACGAATGTTGAAAAATTATTTGTTTGTTTTATTTTAGCGTCTGTGATATATATTACCTAGTGATGAAAATGATGTCAGGTGGGCGCTGTATTTGTGAAAATGTATTGTAAAAAGAAATGAACGAACCAGCACTTGTTCTCCCTGTCATTGCGATATTTTTGCGTAGAATTACTTAGTTTTATATATATATATAAATATAGTATAATGCTTGGTTGGCGGCTTCGTGAAGGGTCCGTTTACACTTTGTTACAATAAATTGAAATTAAAACAAAAAATATTTTAATAATAATTTTATTACATTGGGTTTTACCTAGTTACACATCTGAGCACATTATCACTGTAGTGTCCAACACACAGATCAACAATCAAATAATCGACACTACATGAATACATCCTAATAAATATATTATAACAACATCACAGTTTGTATCAATATGCATGACCGGAACACGCTTGGCATTTGTACGTTATATCATATCGGCTCCTACCAACACCTATTAAAATAGTATTACTTTAATCTTACTCCAGCGTGGGAAAGACCCAGTTAATTACCCAGTAACTGGGTTGTGAACGTCAGATAGTCCGTCGCTTCGTGTACGTATACACCTGCAACCGGTTGGCTAGGAGCCAACTCCAACATAGTCGGGTAAAGGCTTGGTCGAGAATGAAGCTATATGCAAGACGTATAGATCTATCTCTGTCCCACTCTGAAGTAATATTAATAATAAAGCCTATAAGACGTGGTGGATCAGCCCAAGATATGTCAAAGGAACTGTTTTAAAAGAGATCCCTATTTAAAAATACATGTTTTAAACAAATACATTTTTAACAACTTCAATTTAGATAGTAATAAAGGGAGATGCCGTCACCGACAGACCTACGTCATTATATAAAAGCTGAAACTGGTGAGGTGTGCTAAATAGCTGCTAAGTTACATCACACTTTATTCATACTTTTTTTTCATCATAATTTTTAATATTAAATAAGAGCTAGAACGATGTTGCAACTTTGTTTATCTGCCAAAGCCACCACGACCGACTTTTCATAATACCCTATTGATCTTACCTATAGTAAGGTACTTACCACAAAAGAAAATATCAAGTGTTATAAAATGTACGACGTTACGTAGGTCTGGCGTTCGCGGGATCTTTGTCCACAATAAAATATTGATATGTAGGATAGCCTAAAGGATCCTGTCCGTTTTTAGTCCGGTCATATACAACCAAAAGTTTTATCGGTAACAATTTTAGCGAGGGTAGAATTTTACAACTAGGTTTGTCTATTTGATAGTAAAATTAACGTATAACGTCCAATTTTATATAAGAGCGAAATAACTGATTTGGCGAAGACAAAGGCGATTGATGGAAAATTTTGGAAAGCATTTCATAAATATAAAATATTACTAAGGCTGAAAATTGTGTTATGCTGCTGGGTTCAGTTGGACCACAAGCCACGGAATGCATTTCATTCTAAACTTATTTAAAACAACTTTGATGAGCGATTTTTTGAACATGTTCAACGGTAAACGCTTTTCGTGACTGATGGTGAAAGCGGGCATTAGTGTTATTTACATTCTACTTTTTCATAAGCAGGATTTAATTACGTTATATCAATAACGTAGCCTTATTTCCAGCCAAAGTAATTACAATGAAAAATACCCAAAAGATTTTCAAAAACTTTTATAAAGCTGAGAATATTTCGTTGTCTATAAAAAATAAAAAAGTCATGACTTTGTCTAGTATAATGCGTTCAGTAAAACTTGATCTATGATCATAAATTAAATAATAATTATAATATTGCTCAATTGAATTCATAAAACTTATGAAAATTTAGTCCATTTTTTATTTTGAGTTTGTGTTCAGTAACCCGAGTATTAGGTCCTTAGCAAACATCGAAAAAGCGTATCTATATAAAATTAATACCTACTCTGATTGTACTTATGTTACTCTATCAAAATGCCACCTTTTAACTAACTTTCAATCTCACTGAATTAGGATAAACGCTTACCTACGAACACTAATACTAAAGACTTACTATTTGTTACAACCGCTTACTGTTGTTTTAACCCGACAACTTCAATGAGACTGGTATTTATTATATAGATATTTAAAATAATATTATTAATACCTAACTAAATGCACGTAAAGACATAAATATTTAAAGAGACATGATGGAAATATATATTGTTATGGGAAAAATAGAGAAAGGAAGTACTTTTAGATAATGTCAATATTATTAAATTTAAAATATTTATAGAATGTTATGATGTGATAAAAATGATATTATCGAGCATCTAAGTGCAGATCACATTCATGTAAAATAAAACTAATGCTTTGATCCATCGAGCAGCTTCACAAAGATCAGGCAACAACTTAATTGTTATTATTAAATGTCATCAGAGTCGTCGGGTACGGTTATCATCAGTATAATAAATTATATTCCAATTATTTATTACTTTTATTAAAAGATTCCAAATTATTAAATACTTTGTTAACTTTTAATACTCAAGTTTATAAAATAAATAATTTGATCATTGCTGCATTAAATGAAATCACTGCAAACATAATAATTATGATTACTTTGATTGCATGGCGCCTCCACTGTTGTCGAGACAACGAAGAAGAGTGTAGAGGTAATAATAACAGCATAATAACATATCATATTGTTCCTACATGAAATGCTCGCACGGAGCATATCACGCTATCCTACCTCCAAAATAAAGCTGTCTTACAATTAATATGAGTCAACAATTCATAATACATCTCTTATAAACTATATGTTAACGTTTGCATGGAAAACGTCCATCAAAAAATACTTAGATATCTATATACTGTGTTTATGTACGCTGCGAAGAATCGCTGCATTGCGAATGCGGGACGGTTCTGCGATGGCACTGTGTTACGCGAGGGTTCAGCGCTCTCGGGGGTGGCTTCAGGGCGCTAGGGTCTCGTTTTGTGTGAGGGTGTGGTTGGATGCAAGCTCTACGGTACTGATGCCAAAGGTCTGTATGATGCGTTCGAGTGAGGTCCAGGTGCCGACGACGAGTCCTAGGGCTCCGAATACCACGACGATGGCGTTCTTGATGATCATGCGGATGCGCTCGGAGCGGGACACGTAGTACCAGTAGGTGCAGCTCTGGATGAGCGCAGGGAAGGCCAGCCCGAGCGCCGACAGGCACAGTGCGCCAAACAGAGAGATGAACAGCTCGAGCGCGGGGACTGCCGCTGCGATGCCGACTGTAAACAAATTATATTACTGTTGGTTTAATCTCCACAATTTATGACAATACCTCTACCTACAGCTATGTAAATTACATAATTATGACAGTCAAATACTAGGCAGAAAACCCCATTGCCAAGTTCTTGTCTAGTTAAACTTTTACTACACGTTAAGAATGGTTCTGTAGACGTCTGCTTGTGGATACTTGCAGTATCCAAAATGTCTAAAAGGGACGGAACAACGCAAACGAAACCGAGTTAAACTTCCAATAGCCAACCCGGTGCTACCTGTGATTTTGGTCACTGAAACTTCAAGTTACATTTTTCTTTGAAATATTTGTTATCTGATAGACTCTACAGTAGGTACTTTAAAATTCCTTTTTAATCGAAAAAAAGGTTCTGAATTCGACGTATGTATTTTATTTATTTATTTATTTAACAATTTATGTACACATTAAATACAGAAATCAAGAAAGGAACAGAAAAGAGAGTACAAAGGTATTGCTTATTTCTAATGAAATCTCTTCCAGCATACCTGCGAAAGGAGATACTAAAAAAAGAGATGTAGACAAAGTGTGTAAAATAAGAAGAGAAAATGGAATACATAAAACATAAAGCAGATAACTATTTTTAATGTATGATCACGTAAACTTTTTTCTGGAACAATATCTTGCAACGCTAAAGGTTATACTCACATGTCATGAGCACAACAGCAGTCCTGACGAGGTACTCCCAGATGAACCTGTGCTTGCTGTTCAGCAGTCGGATGCCGATGTACTCGTTCCACAAGATATCGATGGCCACGTAGCAAGCCAGGCCGTGCGTGATGAAGATCGCGAAGGCAAGCAAGCACTGGACTACGTTGGCAAGGCTGGAGAGAGAAGATCGTAAATTAAAGTACCTGGGCGACTGAACTCTGCTTGGGTGAAAATAGAGAAAACGAATTTTCCCGGATAGGAGGCCTAGCTAGATCGATTTTTCGCCAACGTAAATTCCTACATTGCAATATTCATCGAAATCGTTAGAGCCGTTATCGAGAACGTGATTACAAATATGAGTACTTACCTAATCTTTATTTTTCTGACCATTGAAATTACACATATAACAGGTAGAAATTGAAGGTCTAAGTTTTATCATGGTAAAATCTTGCCCGCCAATTTATTTGGGGTCGGCGTGGTGTGTCATCTTGCTAGCACCTTTATGCATAAGACGACATCTCAGTACAGTGGTGACCATGATTGAGATACACAAAGGTAGACATTTTCGTTCGAAATTAATGCGCCAAGGTGATCTATTGTCTTGGGTGGTCCGGAAAATTAGATTACCTACGTTTGATGACGCATTATTCAGTAGCTGTCTTAAGCTTAATTCCAAGAAGAAATCTTGCATTAACTTGCACCTACTGATAAGACAGTTCGCCACACGTCGTTGGTCCCAAAGTCAGTATAGACTGGTCTCTTATTATATTGCAACTCCATTGTACGCTAGCAGTGTGAAAGTGAAAAATGTCATGTCCCACTTACATTTCTTTTTCGGACGGCAAGTTGAGGGTGATGCTGCCTTCGGAGTCGTCTCCGTACTGCAGGTAGCCGAACAGACCCATGCCGACGTACAGGACGATGATGCTAATCATGGAGCAGTTCAACACTCCAAACTTGCCCACGAAGTCACGAGGGGTCTTCATCTCGTTCTCCAGGGGTAGGATCTGTGAAAGGTATTGGATATCTTGAATGGAAAATCTAGTGCTGATTTAAGTATTATGGTATACTTGGTATAGTTTGCTGATGCGAACCTATTCGGTTGTTGAATAAAACCGGTCCAATTCGGTGGTCGATTCATTAATTCTAAGGAAAAAGGAACAGCTTCGAGCAAATGATGATAAGCTGAAGGCACTTCATCGACTTGACTTGGCAATTGTATTTAAAGAATGGTCAGATAAATCAACTTGATCACCAGCCACAGTCCGGTTCGGGACATAGACTTCTCTCAAATGGTGCCACAGCACCCTGTTATCCGCCTCCAGCATCCTGTATAACCATCAACCTTCATAAGGTTCTTCATAATAGGTAATGTGAAAGAATGCTTACCACACCAATAGCTTCAAGAGCAAACAGCACAGTTCCAAAGAAGAGCGGGAAGTTAGCCAGTTTTCCAGCAGGCACCTTGCCTTCCAAGGTAGGAGTATCCCTGAAGATATAGTAGCAAATAATCCCGAAGCTGACAATCGTCACAGCATTGGCTATGGCGGAGAACGGGGCCAGATACTTCAGGTCCCGTACCCAGTTGATCAGGACTAGTGGTAGAAGAACACATAGCATCACTTGGAAAACAGTAACTTCAATGCCAAAGTGTTTTGTGAGCACGAAGTAGATGTTCTCCGAGACGAACACCACGTAGACGCAGCAGGTTCCTATCTGGTACACCAGTAGGAAAGCATTCACAACGTGCCTGTCAACAATAAAGGATATTATTAGGTCTACGTCACCATCAGATTGTGCATTATGTAGCCAGTTCCAATTTAACCAGAACAGTATTTATCCTGATTTATCTATAGTCAATTTAGTTGGACAGATAATAATAATAATATGGTAAAATAATTTCGTTTATTATTAACCAACTAAAATGAAACAAACAATTGCAATGATCCTACGTCATCAACTTACACATGGTGGCGCCGATAATACGACAATAAATGAAAACAGTGGTATACTAGTTCATAGGAATATGTTTAAACTATAAAAAAAAAATCAAACAAACTAAATAATATAAAACTATTAACTAAATAAAACACCATTTCTAAATATTGGTTTACTAACCTTAGGCATAATTTGCACTAATTCGCGTCTGGAAATAACATTTAAGGAACGAATTTGGCAAAGGTTTTTGAAACAGTGAGTTGGCTACATGTGTTTAGTGTTTATACCGACTCGGGGGTCGTTAACCTGTCAGTGCTAGCCTATTAATCTACATCATGTAGAAAATTCCGAATATGAAAAACAATGTCCTGTGACTAAACTACAGAATATATTCGAATGAATTTGTACGCAGACTGGGAACGTCATGAAGTAAACGCAGTTTAATTTATTATCGTATTATCGGCGCCACCCTGTATATACGAATAAGATTGTTCGTTAATAATTAAGTAGATACAGTAATATGCTAGTTATGTTAATGATTTGCCTACGAGGTACTTAAATACTCATGACAAACACATGAGATATATTCTGACAATATTCTTGCATTTTGACGCTGAAACAAGTGGTCTAGTTCTAAATACAAGTACCTACCACACTTGAATTTCAAGATAACTCGACGAATTGTTTCGAATGCGTTATCTCTTTTCTTCACGTGTTTACAACTGAAAGAGTCTAGAATAGGGTTACATCAACATGATAGCTATGTTCTATCAACATAAATATCGATGCCACTGTTGCACTCAAGGGTTACAAGAAAACATAATTGTTATTGTTTTTGTAAACAGTTCCATCGAGAGTACTATGGCAGCAAGTTACAAAATAAAGACAATATCTAAAGTGTTTTTTTCAAGCCCAGGTGTTGATTAAAGTAAGGTACCTACATGAACACTTGAAAGGGGAATTTTCTAGGAAGTCCTCTTGGTCCTATCTGAGTTAAAAGTGAAAAACTATCAGTGAATACTTGACACTACAAGAATCAAATGAGCACTGAATGAATAGAAGTGGCTTTTTGAAAATCGGCACTGGCAAAAGAGGGACATTGAATATTTGGACACTGGGCGCGCTGTTGGTTTTTCAACTGTAAGTGTTGAGCCAAACGTTGCAAATCATACGGCGCATTCAACATCCCTAAAGGCAGTTCAGTAAAAGTTTCCACAAAATCTTTATATAAATACTTACGCAGCATAAGGTGCGCATGCTTTGCACCAGTCAGGTCCTTCCAGCAGCGCCGCTTCTGCTGCAGCCGTGTATGACAACGACGGCACTTTTCTTCTCTTACACAGCACATAGCAGGAGTCGATCAGGACATGTATGCAGTAGGTGCAGAGGACGCCGATGACGATGGTCCCCACTGAGCCGACGACATAGCCGGCGTTGGAGAAGGCTTTCGGCATGGCTAAGATGCCAGTACCCAAACTGCCTTTCATCAGATGAAGAAAGGTTTCCATGTTCCTGTTGGTGAATAGGTTAGTTATTTTTTTTTTCTATTTACGTAACATCACACCTGTAATCCCCGAAGGATAAGACAGAGGTGTACCCATTATTACACCCACATATCACCAGTTATGTATAAGTCCCATGTAATAGGAGGTGAGCCTATTGCCATCGACCGGGCAGAAATAAAGACTCCGTGGCTGCTACTGGGAAATTCCTGATGGAAAAACCGAATAACACTTTGCCCGACCTGGGAATTGGACCCAGGACCTCATGCGCAGCAGTCGCGCTTGCGCCAACGAAGCAGTCAGTTATTTCTATTTAATGACGAGGATTTTAAGAGGATTAACACCACAATTGTGTGCGGATATTGATTACGGCTGAGAGGCTACAGCTATCTGTTGGCCAGCCAGTGTTGATAATATCTACACGGAGGCGTGATGCAGGAAGTAACCGGCAATCACGACTGCTACTAAGCTGTTTCACCTCTAAAATGGCAACGAGAAATATTCTCAGTTGAGGAGAGCTACCAGAAGATGAAGAAGGCAATGTCGTCTGAAACGGCCTTCGCGTTGAAAATAAACTATTACCGAATCGTTCAACGAACTATTTTAATATTTATAAGCATAAGTATTAGTAATTTATTTGATCAATTCTATATCAAAATTCTTTAACTTAGGTATACAATAATATTGAATCATAAATTCATTCAAAACAATTAATTAAGTTAACCACATTTTATAACTACACCACACATAAATTTCTGTGGTTAAACGTTAGTGATTAAAACAGAACTAGGTTTATGTTTCTGCGACTAAATGAAATATTCCTGTTCACCTAGCGAGTTGAATTTCCAATTTGTGTTATTATGGGGTAGGTATGAGAAACAGTTATGTGTGTACTTACATAAAATTAAGTTAGAAATAATTTTATCATGATGCCTATTTAATTCACCTACCTACCTATACAATAATGTAATTTGTCCGTGAGAAACAAAACTAGAACTTAAGTAATAATATAAATAAGCATACCATTTAGCATTTCCTGTTCCGTTCAGGATTTGTAAGCTATTTTCCTTTGACTATGTTTAATTACCTATTGATATACAGTTTCATTCAAAGCACGGTGTGACATATGGAACTACGGAAGATTTTCTTGGATGAGCAGCAAGGTTGGCAATCGTGTGAAGACCTGATCTGAATTCTAAATACTCTCAATGGTAGTAAAGGGGGGTTCTTGCAAGGAAACTTTAGGGCCTATCTTGTTCCTCATACAATGTCTAACATAACGAAAGCAAGACCTCTCGTATGGTGACTCGGACCATGAAACTAAACAACTTTGTTATTTTTTTTTATTTATCAGCAAATGGTAATATTAGATGTTATTGTTAGTTATAAGTAAAATAAGTATAAATGATAAATTGTCCGCACTAATTACCGTTTCGTTCCCACAGACAAACCGTGAAATCGGTTTTGTGGTGAATATTTCGTAAGTAAAGATTTTTATGAACTTTGTTTTGCTATTTACATATTATGTTACTCCTTGTATACAAAATACAATTATACGAGTATACATAGACACTGGTTGACAGGCTTTCTCTCGGTGAGAGGTAATTCACCATGCGGACATGTGCGGGTTGGTTCAAAATAATGTTACTTATCGATTATTACAGTTTGCTCAAAGGCAGATTTACCTGTGGCCTTTTTATTCATATAATAATACCTGTAAGGTATTTTAATTTCCACGTACCTAAGTTAACGGTAAACAAATCTGCGTGTAGCTAAAAATGCAGCGTACTAGCAAACATAATAGTTTCTAGTTTTATACTAATCATCACCCACTGCCAATAATAGGTACCTACTAAAACATGTGAGCAACACCTCAACTATGCAGTACAGTTACGTACACAATCTTTAACTCGTATATACAGCTATTGCCATAGATGGATGTAAGTATAGATTAAAATTAAAATATTCATCGTTTATTGTGTTTTTCCGTAACACTGGATTTGAATGTGAAACGAGCTGCATTAGCTGCAATCAGTGCTGGTCTACTGTGGACTGTGCACGAGTGTCCACGCACGTGGCTGTAGGCACGTGATTGTGCTAATTATTTACTATTTGTGTGCATTATGTCATAGAATCAATAATCTAAGGCCACTTTACCTATAATAGGTTCGACATTATACAACAAATAGGTACGTAGTCGCACCATACTAAGTAAATTGAAAAGAAGACGTTAGATAAGCCCCGTATTAACAAACGCTTCGATTCGATTTCGATTCGGGAAGTCTATGTCTATCTCGTTTGCATTCGTTAAGCCATATAAAGATAGGACATAGACTTTCAGAATCTAAATTTCGAACCGAGCGTTTGTGATACGGGAGTAGAATAGCCGTGACAGCAGGAGATCCTCAGTCCTGGTATGGGCCTAAGATGATGGCGATAGGTGGCGCTAGATACCTGTCTAGCGCCATCTTTTACCCACTCTCGGAATAGTACTAAAACATTCTAACACTAACAGATCATGGTAACCCACCTGGACTCATGAAACGCTTGTGACTATACGAGTGATAAATAACTATAAATGTTGATGGATAGAATGGTAGACACCATCATAAGTATCCTTTTCCTGGTTAATTAATTTTCAAAAACTTTAGTATAGGTTTTTTTATCCGGAAACAGCGTAAGGAAACTGCTAAAAATGGAATGCGAGAGAAGAGCTTATATGTAGATATTATGGAATGGCTGATTTTAAATGCAAGGGATTTCATTGAACCCTAGGCTTTCTTTACTCCACTAGGGTAGAACCCAGAAGAAGGGTAACTGCGGATCCACTTAGATAGCGGAGACCTGTGAGCTGTGTCCCACTGTGCCAGCAGTAACAACAGTACTGAACGTGCTTAGTATCAGCACATGTTCACCGTTGAAAGTTACAATAGCCCTCGAATCACCCACCCTTTATCATTTCTTATTATTTGAAGCTTTCAGCTGGGAAGAAGAGGTGCGACGAACTCCCAAGCATAACATTTTCTAGCCTAGACTACATTCATACTCTAGTCACCTTTTTAAGTCTTAATTACTGAATGGGTTTCGATGAAATTTGACACAAAGGCAGACCATGACTTGGATTCAGTTACAAAAGCTAGTTTAGGACGTTTTGATACACGAGGTGGAGTATGGAGCCGAGAACTGCGTTGAAAAAACGCACGTGTATCAAACGACGTTTTTCAATACAACGAAGAAATAAAAGTAGAACAGAAATATATTACCTACAATGCGGTTAACTTCGATGTGTAAAGTGCCTTACCATAATCAGCATTCCAGTCATATTTCAACTATTGGCATGATTTGTAACATTATCAACATAAGGAAAAAACCTTGTAGCCATTTGTCATTTATGTTTTAAAAGGTAACCATGTAGGAAATGTTGTAAGGAAGCTACAATTTTGCATGTTTGACTCATCCACTCAGTTATTCATGAATTCATAGTCTTGGGTCAAGGAAAGTAGACATTGCCGATATCAAATCAATAATGATTGGCTACTAACATGTTTCTTCCAAACCATTCGTGGATTACAAGCATAATAATCCCAAGTCTTGTCAGACCTATTTATTTAATTTCTCCAGCATCATTATCCCTGTTATAATGGCACCTTGCCTAGACCAGTAGGCCCTCTGGCTTTATTTGTGACAAGACTTGTCAAAAAATCCTTTAGTTTAAACGTGACATTAGCAATAACAATATTTATTTATCTCCCTGACATTGAAGGAGCCTGTTTGCCAGCGGTGGGAACGGGCCGATCATGTTATCATTTTTATGCAAAGAAGAGGAAGGACATGCTGCGATGAAGCCGAACAAACTGTAGGCGAAGAAATATGATAATGATGAATTAATAACATAGGTTGGCTGTCAAATGTCAGATTATCATGCGCAGAGCCTTTTCCAAACTATGTTGGGGTCGGGTTCCAGCCTGACCACTAGGCAACTGGCTACCTGTAATGACTGTCAAGATCTACAAATGACAGCCGGGACCAACGGTTTAACGTGCTTTCCGAGGCACAGGGGAAACTCGGTATGTAATGGGTGGCCACCCCACCCACGGACCAACCTAAAGATCAACCCGATCGGCTGTTGTATTTAGCCACTAGCTCCTCCGGTTGTCAAATGTCAGATGATGTTGCTTAATACAAAGTCAAATCTCTATACAAATCTATGTTTAGATTGTTTTATTTACATCAGACCTCAATGTCAACTACCCCACAACGAGAAGTGATTACGTTTTTCCTCAATTAATTGTACGTACCTAAGTGCTGTCGATAGATCTGATGCATGTTGCGTATAAGTATTATTGTTCTATTGGCAGGTCGGGGCACTCGGGGCAAACGGGCAAATACGTTCAATATTAATAACAAATGAGGAACACGTGAACGTTCAAAGTAAACGAGAGATTTGTTTTTGATGTTGTTCCTTGCATCCTGATGAGGCGGCTAAGACGACCCACTGACCGCTTTGAGTTAAGTTTTGTAAGTTTCGATACAACGGGTAATCTTCGGAACCAATGATCCGACTTCGAAAATTCTTTCACTAATGAAGAACTTCACTAGTGAAGCTACATTATCCCCTAGTGACGTAGGCGACATTTGAAACGTTCCTAAAGTATAATTCCTGACATAACCGCAATACTAACTATTGCGGTTATGTCAGTTGATGATAAACTTAGAACTTGCTCATTGATTCAGCTATGCAATTAGACAATACCTTACTATGTGTCCATTTCTATTTTTTCTGAAGAGTATGTTTCGGAACTTCTGCTCCCCCGGGAAAATACTAGGGACTGATGAAAGGCGGCCGTTTTGGGGCTGACGTATGTAGTCGCATGTAATTCCTGACGTTCAAAAATTAATTGGCGAAGTCATGATTTGAAGAAAGAACTTTTTTAATATAACCGTGATTGTTTGATCTAAAGATTGTAATCACAGCCACAAGGTCTGAACAGAGATAGATTTTAGCTCCAGTGAGAGCTTTTCCCACTGGTAGCGGCAAAACATTTTCCGCAAATTTTTACTTTTATGTTTAAGTAACGAATTTGCTATCACTGTAACAAAATCCCCCAATACAAATAAAAATCAAACAACTTTAATGATGATGATCGTCATTTGCCTAGCCTTTTCTCAACTATGTTGGGGTCGGCTTCCAGTCTAACCGGATGCCGCTGAATACCAGTATTTTACATGGAGCGACTACCTATCTGCCCTCCAAAACCCAGTTAGTAGGTACTGGGTAATACGATACCTCTTGGTAAGACTGGTTGTCAGATTTTTGGGCCACTGACTACCTGTAACGACTATCAAAGATCTACAATAATGACAGACTGCACAAAAAAAAAACAACCTATTACAATATAATTTACAATCAACATTTCAATTTATTTCCCTGCATCTGTGCGCTTCCTTTTCTCTTCGTAAAGGTAGATAATGGCTTCATAAAATATTCAAGAACGAGGGGCATTCATCAAGGCTGGGTCCAACTGTCAAGGCGTACAAAGAGAATTCCGCAATATTAATATAATGCAGCAATCTATTCATACGCCGGTGCAGTTATAGTTATTTTACGTCTGGCATAAAACTTATGCTATATCCTTATTAGAGGCAAAAAAAATAACAATAAAAGGAGCAGCCTAACCTATAGGGGACGCTAGTAAGGATAGTCTAGTGGTGTGGAGTCATAGGTCTCGAGTTCGAACCCAAGACACGCACCTCTGATTTTTCAGATTCATTCGCGTATTGTACATATAATTAAATAAAGTAATAATTATCACTTGCTTCGGTGAATGAAAACATCGTGAGGAAACCAGCATGCCTGAGAGATATTTCTCGTCGGCATGTAAAGCCAAGTCTGACGACCATGGGCGGCATAATAACTCTGACACCAGGTTAGGGCGCTAACCATACGATAAAGAACGAAGGGGACGCTTTTAACCACAGGCTTTTAATCTTAGACCGTGGCTTTAACATGAAAAAGAGGTCAATCTAGGTCAGGTATTAAACTAGAGTTAAATTTACAATTACGTATATACCTACCTATAAATATAAAAAGTACGTTAGTGCCTTCGGTAAAGCGACATATTTTTAAAAACCGGAAAAATATTATGTTAACAAACCACCCCCCGCACTCTGTTTCACCCTGTTCTGTGCTCACACCTTTCCTCAAGGAGTTTCGCACTATAAATAAAATCAGGATCACTTCAAAATTTGTAAATCGATTCTTTAGGAGTGGTCACTTGAGTAAAGCTCAAAATAGAATTTTTAATAGAATTAAGTTAAGAAAATGTCGTATTTATCCGATATCGTCTTACGGTGGAGATATCTCTATGTGCACTAAAACATTTGGTCAGATCGTGATTGCGACCAACCCTTTCACTCTACGTAGTGCTTACCTACAGCCAAAATTTACTCTTGATATCACATTATAAGATCGCCAATTATTCATCATTTCACCAACAGTTTTTAAAGCCTTAGCGGTTATGTCAAGAAGTACTTACGTGGTAGGATGGTCCACGACTCTGTTGTCGTAAGGTTCATATTCCTCTGCCTCAGGAATGTTCTTCTCCTTCATGTTAACGAGGAAGATCCCCTTGTCTCCTGGCCTCTTCTTCTCATCCTTCACCGGTGATAGGCTGTAGAGGAAAACAAGGTTTTATGAAAAACTCTTCATGTTGAAAAAAATGTGGATTCTAAGGGCCGGCTTTTCTATCTGTCGACTAAGTGGTGGAGAGATAGAAAAAAGATTTAATAATTAGAATCATATTTAAAGAATTGCCGAAGGTGTAACTTAAGTTACATAGACTAAGTCTGAGGGGTTGTAGCGCGGAATTAATGGAAAGGTCAAAAGATCACGGCTACGTATGCTTTAAAATAGAGCGAAGGAAAATGAACGCAAAAAAAAACATTCAAGGACAATAATTGTTCATTATGGATTTTTAATATCGCACACAGCAACACCACATTTTCTAAACTTAGAGCGCGCAGGATTTTCAACTAAAAAGTTTATTATTGTCACTTACTTTCGACACTCGCAAATGGCCACTATTTTTATTTAAAAACATTGCTAATTTACCTACCATTTTATAAAATTAAACTTTGTAAATAAATAGTTAAGCTAAAGGTTAGGTGCACGTACCCCTCCATCGCCTTTTCAGTTTGCTATTGCTAGGAGACCGGTGTTGCTACCTATTGATTTACAATTCCACTGTTTGTAGTCGAAATGAGCATTACTGTTATAAAACCGCACTGAGTACATAACGAGTAACCTTCAGGAACAACGAGCGACTGGGGTAGTGTAGTGGTGGTTCTCGATTCAAAAGGGTTGCGAGTCTGACAAGCTAACCTCCATGCGCTAGTGTTCAGCTTGTAGTGAAATGGTAACACAATAAATCTAAGTATCGATGTTGTAGTGACACTTTGCACTGTCATAATGCAGTAGTTTAAGATCGATAATCACGAATATATTCATCAAGGGTTATTATGTAGTACTGTTTATTTACTATTTAGCTCACTAGGGTAGGTCATGGTGCTATGGCCGCGGAAATTAGGTGTTGAGAACTAGATTCTATGAGACTATAATAATGGTCGTAAAACTATTTAAAATTCTCATATAGCTGCATTTATTTATGGTTACCAAACAGGTTTGTTAGCAATAAGTAGAATAAATAAGACATTTATAGTGCGTCTGAGAAATAATTAGCTGCACGTCCGTAATTGATTTCTTATTAGAAACTGTTCGTTTTTGGATGATTCTTTACGGGTTAGTCCGAAGTCTGTCAGTCTTCCCGTGGGGTATCGCGCTATCCAACAACTGGGTTGTGAAGGTCAGATAGGCAGTCACTTGTTATAAAATAGCTCAGGAGTTTCCAATTAGACTAGAAGCCGACTGTGTTGAAGGATGTGTGGTATGTGGTTCATTAGAGCTCATTCCTTTTATTCTAACGTCATTTTCAGAAAAATAGCTTTCTAAAGCTGAATTCGAAGTGCGATCCATATAACATGGGGATGCAAAACGCTCTTAGGGCGGAGCACCGGCATGATGGACAGACGCGTCCAAGAATGATCCTGAAGGCAGCTTGTACCGAGTGACCTACACTGCAGAAGACCGCATTATTATTAGACGCGTCGTATTGGTGGAAATCCTCAGTATTGAGAGAACGAAGAAGAAGAAGAAGACGGAATATTAATCATGTATTACAAATTATCGACGAAAAATTATGCGTCAACGTGCACGTATCATGAATGAAACTAACAAGACGCTGATTGGCTGCGTTGACCTGTCCACCACCAAAGCAGGCACAAACAGATATTTTATAACACAGTCGTATTGTTATTGATATTGTCACAATGGGTAATTAAGGGTTGACGTCAATGAGCCTGGTCAATCTAGTTCCCGGCCACAATAAAATTGTTTGTTTTCTTGTTTCTTCGTTACATCGTCAGTCATGGTGGTGAGTGCAGCGAAGAATTGACCTTATTCAGAGCACAATTAAATACCTAATTGGATCTCATAACTTTATCGGTAGTTCGACTACTCTTATGAGGTATAAATATTACGTTTTTCGTATTAACCTGGTTCTTTTAAGTAGTAGTATGCTTTGTGGTTTTCCGTCTATGAAAGGCCACCATACACTTTAATTACGTAACATAACATGACGCCTGTAATCCCCGAAGGGTTAGGCAGGGGTGTACCTAATAGTACACCCATATTCCGCCAGTTATGTTTTAAGTCCCATGTGATAGGGGGCGAGCCTATTGCCATCAACTGGGCACAAAGCCTTGGCTGCTACTGAGAAATTCCTGAAGGAAAAACCCAATAACACTGCCCGACCCGGGAATCGACCTCAGGACTTCATGCTCAGCAGTCACGCTTGCGACCACTTTGTTTGATTTAGAGATAACGAATGCCTACCACGCTAGGCCGTCGTATTACCTAGTCGATAAAATTTTTAAACATACAGTTTTAATTTTACATCTATGCAGTGGTCAGCGCAAACCCGCGCGATTGAAACGAGTTCGAATTCAGACAGGAAGTTTACTCTTATCGCCACTGCTCTTGTAACAGTGGAGGATGACATCATGACGACACTGGCCTGTCTGCAGCGGAGAAATCGGAAGACTGACATTCACTAGCTTGGACAAGGCGGCGCGCGGCGTGGCCCCTTGTCTCTTGAAGACAGATACTTACAGGCCAATTATGCTTGTTTGTATATTTACCTTTGGGGTAGAAAGTCGTCCGGTTCGAAGGAGGGGTTGATCATAGGCCCGCTCTGCCGCCGAGCCCATTCCTCCTGCTCCTAAAAAATAAACAATATCTTTTAGTAAATAATAACATGACTGTAATACCTGAAGTATTCGGCAAAGGTTTATGTACATATATGATTCTTCCTCCAAATTTCGCCAGTTATGTTTTAACACCCATCTAGGTATGGTTTGCTGCTGACATAATATGTATATTCCTGATGGCAACACTTGGCCTGAGCTAGGGTACAGTGCGCCCAAGACCTCATGTTCAGCAGAAGAACTAATGACCACTAGATCAAAGTCAGCTACTTATTTAAACGAAACATTTTACGTGTAATTATAGTTTTATTACAGATATTATACAGGGTGTTTGGTGCATCGTTTGCCAAAAGGAGGGGTCATTTGCAGTCTCGTTCAGCCCCAATAACGCATCCTTGGCCCAACGGATTTTTTTTTTCTTAAATCGTCATTTAAATGTACTTGAAGTGGGGTTTTAAGTTTTAAACAAAACTAAATGTTATCTGCGACCATGTTTGAATTTGATAGAACCAGAAAACAGTAGACATCATCATTTAAATTAAATTTGGCAGCTAAACTTAAAAAAAAGTTTAATTGTTGAATTTTGCGATTTTTCAAAATAAATATAAAAAAAAAAACTAAAATCCGTGGTACCAACGATGATTTATTTGGGCTCAAGCTTTGATTATATAATGTCTAGATGGAGCGTCAAGTGCGCGCAAACGTGTCAAAAAGTGTCAACCAACTATTGGTTCAGAAGTGCTTGCCCGCCAATCAGTGCAGATCGTGTCATACACCTAAAACTTATCTTATTTAATAAGTCTATTTTTTAATGTGATTTATGAGAGAATTGTAGTAGCTGGTATCATTATTTACGCACACAAAGACATAGACGCATAGTGTAAAACAACGCCTGCACGCACACATACTTGAAAATGTTGACTCGTTTTCTTTGATACGATTGTAGGGCGACGCTCTATCTAGACATTATATAATCAAAGAGCTCAAGAAAGGACTCCTTATTTTGGCCCTTTCAATTTGGCAAACGATGCACCAAACGGCCTGTATATATACCTACTTAATTAAAATAAAAACTTTTTTATAGTAAAAGTTGCATAGAATTCGTGAGAGTGTGACGTCTGTAAGCGTAGGTGGAGCTCCTACACATTGTTACAAAGTTATCAATTAACTGGTTTTGTTTTTATTTTACTTATGAAGCCTTGTAATTATGTTAATAGACAAACATCTAATAAGCATTTCTACGGGCACTTAAGTTGACCTAACAGGTGTATCTGCTCCAGGTCATGACTACTGTGTCCCAGTTAGATGCAGTATTTGGTCAGCTAATGGGAATTCTGGATCTTCTTGTAGATTTGTAAAGTATGTGCCTAAAGAGATATCTCATCGGCAAATATGACGACATGACGAAATTTTACTTCCTTGCTTTATGGAATTCTTGTGCATAACTTCATGATTCTAACTAGATCGAGCGGTTTAGGTTGTGCATTGTCTACCTGTCTAAGTTTGTTTTTAAACTACCGGCATTGGAAATTATGATAATTAAAGCAAGAGTGAACAGGCATTCTCAGGGAATGCTCGATTCACCTAAGACCTTCGCTTTCCATCTGGCCAGATCAACAGCAGGACCCACTATTACCGCGCAATTCAAAATTACATTTTCAATTACTAAGAAATACGTACTTATGTATAAATATAATGAATAGACTGAGAAATGGAAGCCGACCAAATCTGTGATATCTCACTAAGATTGGCTCAGGATTTGTTTATTATAAGAGCTGCGCCCACGCAAACGGTCCGTCGGAGTATCAGACGGTCGACTTATGATCTATTTGTATTTCGCTGTATTTTCGTCGTAGTCACGTGCTCTTGTTTGTTACAAGTTATCTTGGTAATTATCATTCTGGAAGCGTGAGACAGAAGCCATCATAATGTTTTCCTAAGAAAATGACTGTAAGTAAATACTTACTATGGCGTTCTATTTTCCGAAGGCGGAATCTTAAAATACCGCATAGAACATTGGGCCTGCTGTTGGAGTTTCAACTTTCAACGCTGAGTCGAACATTGGAAATCCAACGGCGGGTTTTATGTGTTTCAGTGCCCTCATTCGAAAATCATTCCTTTTGCATATGGGTCATCATCAAAATATTTGTGCTGTAAACATTTTCGTGGGATGATCAATAAATTCTTATGAGTAATATTTCGATGAAAATTTGGCATCAATGCATGGAAAATTATTTATTAAATTGATAACAGTAACAATAATTTGTACCTATTCGCAGAAACATCTACACGTAATTATGTAAAAATCCTGCAAACTTGGTATTTACCAATACTTTATTTGCGGTTTGACTATAATAAAATACTTCAATAACAGTGTGGGAATATTATTATAAAATAATCATTGTACTTCATTGTTCTATATTAAAACTGGCTTTGATACTATTTATTTTCAACTAGCTGTGCCCGCGGCTTCGCACACGTGAACGCGACCGTGTCATTTTGGCATTGTCAGGAAACACTACATGGTCCGAACGTGAAGTTGTAGTATGTTCCTGAGATCCTCTACAAAAATATACTAATGAATTGACTTTCTGTTAACTTAAACTAAAACAAATCATATCAAATCAAAACCTGCATCGGTAAGGTAACCTAAATCTGTGTCCAAATCTTGGCAAGAGTTGCTTAACCTGGACTGATAAGGGAACCCATCCGTTGCCAACCTTGGCAAGAGTTGCTTAACCTGGATCGGTAAGGTAACCCATCTGTGGCTAAACCTTGGCAAGAGTTGTTTAACCTGGACCGGTAAGGAAACACATCCGTTTCCATACCTTGGCAAGTCTTGCTTAACCTGGATCTTCAAGGTCACCCATCCATTTCGAAACCTTGGCAAGAGTTGCTTAACCTGGAGCGCTAAGGTAACCTCCACCTTACCCATCAACATCGGCAAGTTTCTTACTAATGTATTACATCGGGCAAAATTAGTTTTCAGCTATTCCGACTGCACGACTAAAACCTATCACAGAAATCGCGTAAGTGGTTACTAAATAAATTAAATCTTTTGCGTCTGTAGGTCGCTTTTGATGAAATAAACGCTAAATGTTACTCGCAATATTGCTTCTTATTTTTCTATATTTCAATTTTGAATACAATGAGTGATCATTACGTGATGCGTGCCCAAACGAACTAACAAACCGACAACCAGACAAAAATTCTAAAAACTGTTTTTTTCTTTCTATTATTAATTTCCCGTACCTTTAAGTACATTTTTTGCAAAAAAATCTGTAATGTACAGACACGGCAAGTCTACGATTTTATTATATGTATAGATTTAAATAATAATATTTACAGCAGGTAGGTGCGCTTTAATTTAGAATTTCATTAAGTGTGTTACAATATAGTTTTCTATCTATAGGATCTTTGTTTGTTCATAATGAGGTATTTATGTATTAAAGGTGTTTCATTATATTTTTTGTGGAAAGAGTTCAGTACAGTAACGTCTACCTATATAAATAATAATGTTGATCGTTTATGTAAAATATGAGTAAATAGGCATTTTTATCACCAGTAAACAGAAAAATTTGCATGTTTTTTCATAAATTAAACACCTCTGGACGATAATATGCTAAAACCACCAATCATGTAAACAAGTTAGATTTCTATGTAAAAATGGATAAGATGTTTATGAGACAAGTAAATAAAACTAAATCGTGGTGGGCCTTGGGTCACGACTATTTAGTGATTGAAAATAACAAACAACGCGGTCTAGAATAATCCTGGCAATCGGAAAATTTGGTTTTCTTCAAATATTGTTTATGTGTCTAGCCTTTTCTTGTTAGGGTCGCCTTCCAGTTTAAACGGGTGTTGCTGAGTATCGGTCTGTAAAATGATGCGACTGCTTATTTGACCTCTACTGTACGGTTACTGGGTAACGATATAAGCTGTGGTAAGACTGGTCAGAATTTTAGACTTACTAACACGACTGTCGAAGATCGACACATGACAGGCTGGTCAACCAACGGTTTAACGTGTTTTCTTTGGCACGTAGTTTTGATCGGACTCCGGACACAGGCTGGCCGAAGCAAGGAAAACCTGATCAGGTGGAGATTCATAGATGACTCTGCCCTGGAGTGTAAATGTGGTGTTACCCCACAAACGATGGGACACTTGATATCGTGTCCTGCCTGTCCTGTTGTTTGCACATCACAGGAGCTGATGGACGCTACTGAAAGTGCCAAACACGTCGCCAAATATTGGGCTGACTCAATTTAAATTGTCATCGTCACGCTAAGAAGAAGAGTTTTGATCGAGCTCATTTCTATACAGGGTGAAAGGGACACCGATGCCGACGCTAAAACGGTTATTCAGTTATCATTTTGAACCCATTTTGAAACATGTAATTTTTTTGACATTCAGAATGGTACCTACTGAATACGTTGTAACTGTCTTAGCGACGATGTCCCTTCTACCCTGTATTTATCGTTTCAGCGTTTACCATAATTATAACCATATGACCAATAAAGAAACTCCAGAAGTATTTCCTGGCAATAGCCGTTACAATTAGTTATCCGTCAACAACAGCTCGTCAGCCCTATTTACACACAAACAACACTGACAGCTCTTGGACACTGCCCAGGTGTTCAGCTACTCTGGTTTTTCCAGAACCATGATGTCGGCGCCATCTTGTTTTTACAAAATAATTTCACCATTCGCAAATGTTAACTTATAGCGCCATTTTGTCATCGTCATTCCAGTGTCAAAAGGCATCACTATAGTCTTCCAATCACTACGATACTTTGTCTGGTGCGTTTTAAAAAACAGCTGCCACATGATCTGGTATGTATCAGAGAAATTTCTTTAAAAAAAATGGTGTATTATAATCAGGAAAGGAACCTGCCTCAATGAATCATTTTATATCCACCGCAATAAGTAGGTTGGTTGTCATCGCGCCAACGCAACGATCGATCGTTTAATCATTAAAAGGTATAATAAACGTAGCTAGGTACAGTTGACCACAAAAAACTTATCTCCATTAATTAAAGTTAATGTTTATAGGTACTTAATAAAATAACTTGGTTTGCATGTGTGCGCATGTATTTGTAATGAAATGTAATAAACGCATGACTTATGCCTTGGTATATTAATATTATAGTATTGACTGTAATTGCTGTGAGTTAATTAAAATTATTGATTGCTTGGACTGTGAAACAACCGGGGAAATTAATTATAAGTGAAGTGATACCCTACGTTAATTTGCCGTGTACTTGTTCAAGTTATTTCATACAATATTGTCAAAACGATAGTTGTCGCTAGAACGTTAGATCGTCGCGGGCACAAATTCCAGACTACGGGCTCGTAGACTAAGACATTCCAAGCGGTAAAGCTCTTTGCTCAACCCGCAGGCAGGCTCGCAGGCTTTCTGATGGAATACTCCAATAACACTTTGCCGGACCTTTGAATTGAACCCAGGTCCTTATGTTCAGCGGTAGCGCTTACGACGAGGCAGGCCTTAATTATGCAAATAATAATAAACAAATGACGACAGCTAAATATTAACAATCGCAGAGCAACCTGTTGTGATTTGGACACAATACAGAACCGCTAACCAACCTACATGATGCGCCAGCTGCCAAGCAAATGCCATTGACACTGGGTGCCTTACAAATATCATCCATGTTGGTTGCCAGTCAATGTCCGGCGTCCAATGTTCACAATGTTCAAAGTAGACGTTGTTATTCATGTCTTGGAAATGCTTTCAAAGTCAAGCCGTAGCTGAAAGTTAAATTACGAATAAACAATGCTATCATTGTCATAACTTTTGAGTATGAATGTGGATGGCTATAAGAGTAGATGAAGAATATAATAGTTTAAGTAAGGGTTAGAGGATAATAACTCCTAATAATGAGCCTGTTATCACTGAAGGGTTAGGTTGCGGTTAACCATAGTGCACCAATATTTTTCGCCCGCATGTAACAGAGAGCTAGCCCATTGCCGTCAACTAGGCTTAAATACTGACTCCGTGTTGCCACTGAGAAGTTGCTAGCGAAGGCTCCAGTCATAAAGAGAAGGAATCAGCATCTATCATTTTAAGGTTAGACTAGCTGTGCCCTCGGCTTCGCTCACGTGACCGCGTATTCTTTTGGCATTGCCAGTGTACATTACATGGGAACGTGAAGTCATAGTACATTAGTAATATCCTCTATAAATAATATACTAATTAACTAACTTACTGTTAATTTCAATCAAAATTTACGACTGCATACTGTCGCGACGCTAGTTCATTCACGGAAAATCTTAACATCCCGATTCAGAAACTGGCGTCAAATGCACAACGCCATCTGTCGATCACGGAGTTAAACTGCCAAAATTTAGTGCATAAAGAACGATCGAACAATCACTCTATATTATGTATATTTTCAAAGCAGCGCCATATATAGTACCTTTTGCTATCAAAAACTCGGGCAGTCGATTTAAAAGTGATCTTGTGAGCAAATTTTTTCATTAGTACCATTTGGTTCAATAGATGTCGTTGCATGTATCTTACGTAATGATGATACGTTCTTCTTGAACACTTTAAATGCATATTTCTTTTGATACAAAAACGAATACCTTCTCTAAGTTACGCACAATATTTGTGCATTGAAACTAACCACATTGGTGGTGTGAATTTCCCGTGATACTTAAACAAACAAACATATCCGTAGACTCCCAGACTGCAGACACACAGACAAAAATAAAAAAATGGTAGAAATGGGTTCTGTTTGTTATCCTTTAACACCCAAATATTTTCAATGTACAGAAACGCCACGTCTGCAGATTTATTATATGTATAATCTATATACAATATTTAGATTCGTTTACTCTCCTGAGTTACCTAAGTATCGTTACCAAAGTTAAAGTAGTATAAAATATTATTTCCATTTTAGTCACTCATTGAATGTAACCGCATAGGTATTTCTGCGTGCGTACGTTCAGATATTTTTGTACCTAACTGATGGCAAAGCAAATAACACCCACTTAACACGTATAAAAATAAATCTGGTAATTTCCATCAAAGTGTTATTTTAAAGTATTAACTTACGATATTGGAAACACAATAGGGCCCTCTATTACAACCGTCATAGTACTGTAGTTTCAGGAATTTACACCTTCAGCCATTTTAGTCGTGTCTTTTCAATTTACGCATACAACGTGTTTTCGCACTGTACGAATTTGTAGTAATTTATTTAATTGACTGTACGTGGTAATGAGTGCCAAGATGATACTCGTACTTATTGAAGGGATGATGATACGATTCAAAATGAATGTTGATATCATAAGCATGATGAATGATTTCGTGAATTTTCTTCGGTATCACTCATTCAGGTTAGTTTATATTTCGGCATTTTTTGCAATAGTGTTGTGATGTTTTCTTATTTAGTGTTCGGATATTCATGTCCATATATGGTTTATTGTTTATTGCTGTTTTGATATTGGGTGGCTTTGCCATCAATATCATTTTTCAAAATGACAATTGTGATTTGATTGCAAAGCCACCCAATATTCAATTTGCGTTCACGTTAGATTTGCAAATTCAATTTGCTTTTTACAAATCAGTTTGTTTTGGGAATTGTTGTTAAGGGTTATAATTGTAACATAGATGTGATATCGAAAATCGTGACTCATAATTATAATACTTTTAAGAAATCTACAAAAATGTAATTGGCAATTCAATCTTCAGATATTCTCGTATTGAATTCCAACCGCGTTAAGTGGATGCACTTTTGGTTTAAACAACAAACCACTTTTTGTAATACATACAAATCAATCTTGTTTTGGAATGTTAACAAAAAATGATCACAAGAAACCACTTTTTTTTTATCAAGATCCGTAATTATGTGAGAACTTATAATATGGCTATGTGTTATGTGTTAAGCAATACGAGTCTAGTTTTAGAAGTTAACCTCGGCACCGTTCATTAATAAGATTACTTTGTAATGTTACTGACTAGAATCTAGATGCACTTGGCATACACAGCGAGCAGCATTAATAAATACGAACGTGTCACTAAACTTGTCCAGTACAAGAGACAATCTCTTTGAAAACGTTTCCTATTTCTTCAAGGACTTTCAAAAGGATTGACGCAAGGTTTCCGGTAGGTTATGTCAAGCTTTTCGGCAGGTTATGTCAAACGTCTCGGTAGGTTAGGTAAAGCTTTTCGATAGGCTCTGTCTCACGTTTCGGTAGGTTATGTCAGGTTTTCGGTAGGATGTGAATCTGAATCCGATAGGTACATTTTTACCTTTGAATGTGACGTTGTCTAGGGCCTCTGTTATGGTATGTTACAGGAATCTATCCACTGTTTACTGAAAACCAAGCGTTTCAGATCTCATGCCAACTTATTATGGTTGATTGATGTGTTTTCATCAACAGATCACAACAACTCTCGAGATATCTGGCTGAGCTATTTCAACTACGAGAGGATTCAGGTTTGGTTATATTTTATGAGGATCTTCTGAAATTTGGACAACTGGATCACCCTACATAATACCTACATTGACGGACTGATAAGAGCATTTAAACTTAACTTTAATAAATAATACCAGCCTATAATTGTTCCACGGCAGGGCGAAAACCTCCAAATTTCCTCACGATGTCGTTTTTGTTCACGATTGTAGTGACTTTCTTAACATGTCTATAGAAGGTTAAGAATGGCACACAAGAGAGGAAGCGTATGCTCAGCTGGAGACAGAACAAGCCTGCCAATGGTAAATTTAAATTGGGTCAAGAAGTTTCCTGACCGTCCAATTGCCTCATTCAAGAATAAAAGAACTTGTCTTCGAGAATGATCCTTATCTCTCAAACACGTCACTCCTCATAAGAGCCACCTCGAAAGCATCCGTTTCCCAGGGTCTTTACCGAGTACTCAGGTACTCCGGCCCCCTTAACCTTGTCATCCAACACCGGTTCGAACCGGTTCCAGTCCACTTAGCTCTTTGTTACTCGCGTCTTTTAAACACTAGTCATATCTAGTTATGGAAGGATTTGTTTGAAATGGTGGTTGGCTAATGTAGTCGAGATCCTTGAAAAAGTGTTATTGGCTGGTCGAGGTAAACGATAAAAGAGGTGAGAGGTCAAGAATCCCCGAAGGATAAGGCAGACCTGTACTTAATGGCGTACATAAAACTCGCTTGATTAGGTCCCATGTTATAGGCGGCGTGCCATCAACCAGCCACCAATCCACACTCCGTGGCTGTTACTGAGAAATAAAATACCTAGGTTGCAAGTGGAGATACATTTTTCACAACGCAATTTAAACAGCTTCTCAACCATAAATCAAACTTAGACCCTTGCTCCCTTATCACGTGTGAGTTTCATAACCGCAGCAGTTGAAAATTAAGGCCGTCATTGGCACTTACAGGTCTTTCTTTGCCTGTTAAGGAGTCTATTGTTGGAGTCTGTGTCGCTTCATTGAAGCTACCATTAGTACTGTGTGCAGTGGCATTTTGCAACAATTGACACACTGTAGAGTTCAAAGGAAATGCAGTTTCAAAAGAACAATTCTGTTTTTAAAGACAGAATTAATCTTCAGCGATACAAATATGATTGATATATTAAAAAGTTAAATGAAACTGATTTACTCGTAATACTTAGGTGTTTTTGAGTCAAAGGCGAATTGAAGAAGAAGAAGAAACGAATTCTATGATGAAGTGCTATCTATTACTTGCTCTTTCAAGTTTGAAAGCCACTAAACTTCGCATCCTGCTAAGAGTTAAAGTAATCGGGCATTTCAGACATGCAACAGCCTCAAAAGCGACCTTGACTCTTCCAAATATTTTCATAACTTCTTTACCTATATTTAGTGGATTCTGGTTTTACGCCAAAGAGCTAAATTGCAGTGTAGGTCATGTCGTCTAAAGTTAGCCGGTCCCCAATCAGACGGCGAGTAACGACCGTCTTCCTGCCCGGTGCTTGCTAGGCAGATGACTCAATTGTCGAACGTTCGTACTCCGACGAGATTCCCCACATCCTCAGTGTCCTAGGTCGATGAGCTATTGACAATTATCACGCCCACCAAATTGGGAAATCGCCGTGTAAAAATAACTGGTGGTAAAAATAGAATGGGACCAAATGTAGGCAGCTGATTCATGTTTAGTCGAATTGAGTTTTGTTTTTGTTAACAGTGTTGTAATGACATTAGATGTGTTAAACATTCATCAATCTGAGCAATCTTGTGTTTTTGATAGCGTTAAAAAGTTTATTAACCTACGGAAAACGAAGGTAATCTTCAGATGTAAAGTTCGATGAAAATAATCATCTGCCTAGCCATTTCCCAGCCTATGTAGGGGTCGGCTTCTAGTCTGACCGGATACAGCTGAATACCAGTATTTTACATGGAGCGACTGCCTATCTGACCTCCACGACCCAGTTATTACTGGGTAATACGATACCCCTTGGTAAGACTGGTTGTCAGACTTTCAGGCGACTGACTACCTATAACGAGTGCCAAAGATCTATAAATGACAACCGGGGCCAACGGCTTAACGTGCTTTCCGAGGCACGGAGGAAACTCGGTATGTAATGGGAGGTCACCCATCCGCAGACAAACCTAGGCAAGCGCAGCTTAACCTGAAGATTGATCCGAGCGGTTCGATGATAATCCCTCTATGTAAATATTTTTCTTAAAATTAGCTTTTGGGTTGTTTTGGTAAGGACTTCGAATTCGCGATAAGAATATTAACGATATCCTGTTTCTCTGAATATTCTATTTTTATAGGTATTTATATCTTAAGTAAGTACCCATAAAGTAAGAATGCGCAATAAAATACGAATAACTTATAAGAGATAAAGTTTGAATGTTTGTAACATAAGTTTTTGATGTAGGGGTGGGTAGTTGCATTATCCCCGAGAGTGTTAGGCTATATTTAAATCATTCCCGACCCCAACGCAAGCAAAGGCGCGGGCAAAGCTAGTTAATTAATAAACGATGATAAATTGATAATTGATTCTGATTTTAATTAGTTCTCATAATGATTTATTTATTTAAAATAGCTGTTTATGAACAATATTGGTATCATGGAAAATAACTTTATTTTTAAGGTACAGGCTACGTTTTATCGCAATATGGACTAATTAATTAGACTTGACCTTTGTTAGAGAAATTAAATATTTCTTATGCAGAGAGTTTTGGGCAGAGAAAGTGGGTGCCTTTGCCCAGCAGTGGGCCTCAGGCTACAACAAAAATCTCATTGGTCTCATCTTAATACAACATTTAAAACCAGCAGCACAATATACAATTAAAAACAATTAGGAACTACTACTAATGACTATGACGTTTAGGTTCGTTCAAATAATGCTGTTTTTGCCATCAATCGATATATCTATCACCGATAAACACTATTCGCTGTAGATTTTGTGTTATCACCATGTTTGGTAGGCATTTTAGGCAAACCTTTTAATGAAACCTTTAATTAAATACTGCTGTGCCTCGTAAAAGTGCATACATACACGTCGTAGCCGGTGGCGATCTGTAATTTCTGCTTACCCCCATGGGAAATAAGCGTAAGTTTACGTGTGTATGTTATAATGAAACCATCCCGACAAATGTAGGAACCGGCGATAGTACCTAAGCAGAAATGTAGTCGAAACGAAATTAAAACCGAAGCTCTAACGGAAACCGTAGGTATTGACAGATAACTTCCACAATTATTCTCAGTAAGTATATACAGAAAACTTTGTACTAAAAATAAATCAAATCGTTTAATACAATTTTTATTGCGCTTGCTAATGATTTATAAGATAGCGGACGATGTAAAGGTACCGTGAATGCACTCATTCAGAATGGAGCTAATTGACACATTGCCCCCAGTAAGATTCCATGTGCGAGGAACCCATAAGATTAGCGAATGTTCGTACTGTACGAGTATATCCTTTTAGGTATAGGTACTGGGCCTGGGATATACAGTTTACAATTTAAGTTAATGATTAATACGTCGCAGTTTATTTTGCGGCACTGCTAGAAAAATGCTTTGTAAACATAATATAATATTACGCCTGAATTTATTCGAAGGTTTAGCCACAAGTACACTCTCATTTCGCCAGTTACGTCTAATCCCATGTAATAGGGTGCAAGCCTATTGCCAAAAAAAGAGCGCAATTCCCAACTACGGGCGATTATTGAGATATTTACTATAGTGGAAATCGTAATTACTTTGTTTAGACTAGCTATGTCCACTGGCCACATGTTTCAGTAATCATGACGAATTCATTTAATTTGTCACATCTCTATTGAAACAGCCAGCTAAAATCAGTTAATAGAATAAATATTAAAATAAATTAACACTGTATTGTTATTTCTGTATTCCTAATTGAAATCTTGATTTTATTTTGAGTTAATGTTACCTAACTTTGTGTTACTTATGAAGAAACATAATATAATTAACTTATTGTGTATTTTTATTGCTAGTTACGTTTTCTTAAACTGGCATGCATGTCAGTTTCTGTAAAAACTACGTCACTTCATGACACAATAAATCTATGTGACTAAGATTGCCATAGTAAAAATAGCACCAACGCACTACCACCAGCAATAAAAGCACTGCAAAGTAGGTCTAAGAACGTTTCATTCAATAGTCGGTGACATAACATTGTCATCTTCCTAGCCTTTTCTCAACTATGTTGGGGACGGCTTCCAGTCTAACTGGATGCATTTGAATACCAGTATTTTACATAGAGCGACTGCCTGTCTGACCTCTACAACCCAGTTAGTACTGTGTAAGCTCTCGGTAAGAGTGGTTGTCAGACTTTTTGGGCCAATGCCTACCTCTAACAATTGTCAAAGATCTAAAATTGACAGCCGGGACCAATGGCTTATGGGTGGTCGCCCATCCACGGACCAACCTAGGCAAGCGCAGCTTAACTTGAAGATCGACTCGCGCGGCTTTTATTATTTAGCCACGAGCTTGACTTAACATAGTATACCTAATAAAAAACTAGTGTTCCCACTGCTGGGAACGTTTCCCGTCTCTGAGAAGTCGTACGCCGTAAAATAAAATCGTCGTCGTAATTACAAATAGTCGATTTAATTAATTATTTTTCCACAAAAGTACCAACAAAATAAGACGAATTCATGTCTTTTTTTGGTGTTTGTCACTTTATGAGTAGGAATGTTTAGCGTGTTTTTTAACACGTTCGAGCCGGAGCTATTGTTTGTTTTGTTTAATGTTACAGTTTTTAACCTTGATTTAAATTAGGTGTAATAGAAACCACAGTTTTTATTCTTTAAGAAATGTGCGGACATGCGTCATGGGCGTGCGGTCGCCTACACTACACTATATTAAAAGTAATACCTTTTCTGTGATTATTGATTTTCCAAATAAGAATTATAATTATCCTGTAGGAGAAAATTTTGAGGCCCGTTTTTAGCTAAAATGCAATACGCAGGTATTCTTCCAATCTCAAGTACTTTCTTAGTAAAACAAAGCTCAAATTCCCAGTCTATAAACAACTGTTAACTGATGGTCAAATACAGTGTTCCGCACGATCGATGGAAAATCACGCATCAATGAATTTGAATAGACTCGAGAAAATAAGAAAAATCAACATATTTTGTAACACATAAAATAAACCACCAAGGTACCTACCAAGCCTTGGTGATTTATTTTATGTGTTATTTTCATTCAGTTCCATCTAATACTAAGCTACTTTGTATTTAACAGTAAGGCGGATGTATTTTGTCTAAAACTAATGTGTATGTCACGTTTTATGTATTCGGTGTCAGTAAATAGTTCAGCAGAAATAAACTTTGTGTACATATAAGGTGGAAAAAACCATCCACTGTGACCGGTAGAGTAAATAATGATTTTTTGCTTTAGCAACCAAACTTAGAGTGGTACAAATCAAAATCACGATTAGTAGGTAGGCAGTCTTAACGCGCATAATGAGATAACTTGCCGAGTCCAATTATGACGTCGTTTTGACAACGTAAAGTGAGGTGCATTGGTCTTAAACAAAGCAATTTTTTTTTGCAAACATTTTATTCATGCGGATGATAATTGGGTGCTGTTTCGGTGTATAATTAAGCACTGTATTACGGGCTTAACATTTCCGCACTAGTGAAACAAAACAAGTTTTCTTCAAATTAATATTTTTTTTAGATAGGTAGATACCTACGTCATGAAGACTATTAAACATGCTACAGATCTAAACAATAGAACAGGATCTAAATCAGAACTTCCTTCACCAAATGTCAATAAACTTAAATAGGCACCTACGCTCCACAGTACCTACCTACCCAGCTGTGACAACAGCTGTGACGATGACGGAAGACCTCGAAAAACTAATGAAATTCTGCAATAAAGAATACGAAGAGACAAGAACTTCAGAGGTTCTGTGATACAAATATCTATTTCAAAGGCATACTGAGGACAGCTTACGATTTTGCCGAATTTAGATGATAATTATTGATCAAGAGTATAGTAGTGGTTATAGTTTATAAAAGTGCTATTTTTCAAATATAATATAATTTAATATTAAGCGAAATATTTAGTGGTTTTCCGCGAAGATTCAGGATGAAGCGCTGCTCTCCGGGAGCTCGCAAAAATATGCACATGCAGGAAAAGCAACCTATAGGCTAAATATTTTTGCAAAATATTAGCCAAATTTTTTAGTTTGTTGAATTAATGTTATAGATTTTCACAAAGTAACGCCTGATTCCATAACTTTTTTTCCCATGTAATCGTGCTTTGCACTGATTAATGTTTGTGATAGTAGTTGTTGGCCGCGACTACGTAAGCAAACTCAAACTCAAAGCATTTATTTCAATCAGACCATTACACGCACTTTTGAATGTCAAAACACAAAAAATAAACTAAGCTACAGTCCCAGTCACAGGGCATAATAACTTGTGAAAGTATATATAGTGTATATAAAGTATATATAGTGTATATATAGAAAGTATATATAGTATATATAGTGTAGGTAGTTGCCCATTCAAAAGCGTAGATCCTATGGAGAAGAATGGGCAAGAAACTCCATGGACGTGTGTCTCATAAGCGTGAATTTAGGTCCTTTTCCAGGGCCTAGGTTATCTATCTGTCAACGTACATAACGGTCTGCTCAGTGGTGGACAGACAGAGAACTTTCGCATTTATCATATTAGTATGATGGGTCGTATTTTATTAATTGAAACAAGCCATACCTACGCAAAAATGTTGAACTTCCATACAAATTTTCATCCCCTTTACCCCGTTAAGATATATGTAAGCTTTCAAAAATTATAAACTTTACATGTACGCAGCGATTTATACCAAGTTGATATTTCTGTGATACTGCTCATTGACAAAATATTGAACAAGAAATGACATCTAAGTTACGATTTTTGTTAAAATATACGAACAGTGAACGGTAAATAAATGTAATTATTGAGTTGTGGTAAGATAATAATATACTTATTTATTTACGACGGTGTCGGCAACTGCTTGTGTACCATATGACGAGACCGGCTGGCCAGGTGTTCGCAGGGTCACCACTTTAAGCCACTTTTACTTCCAAAAACGTAACTCTTACTTTGTTGAAAAGCAGATGGTTAAAAGTTAAAAAGTTAAATAAAGTTGGATAGGTACAAAATTACTAAATGAGACATCAGACAACACAATATCAATACCAACTACAAATGTATTATTTGACCAGATGGTTAACCTGAAAATGTCGAGAATGATTCATATTTTATACAAAAAGCCTTTTAAGGCTGCTGTTAGCTGCTGCTTTTGAGTGCACTGTATGTGGTAATGAAATCCATACTAATATTATTAATACGAAAGTAGTTATCTGTTAGACTGTTATCTATGCACGCCTTAATAATGTACAGATTCAAGAATATTCCCACCATGACCCAGGATACGATATAGAGTACTTTTATCCCCGGTTCGGTAAAAGGTTCCCATGGGATAATTTACGATTTCATTGCGGGCAAAAGCTCGTACAAAAATAAGAATGACGAACCTTCTTCCTAAGTTAACAGCTGATCTGTTAACTTAGGAAGAAGGTAAATTCATTCCATCGTTAGTTAAACTTTTCTATTTGATCTATAATTCCTAACTTACACAAGCAAAGAATATCTAAGAGCGTAAATGTCCTAAGAATGTCGTAAGTGTCACTATACTCTCGAAAATTAGCACCTGGGTACATATGTATGTACCACAGTGGATATATGGGTATTTACTTATGTATAGATAGTGCATATATTCTCTACATGACAGCCTGGGTATTAGACATCATGTACATAAGTATATTAAACGCCAAATATGTGTTTTAGTGTACCTAAATATATTATTCTGAATTCCAGAGGAACGTAAAAATTGATGTACGCACATAAAATACTCGTACATAGAATGAGGTAGGCTGAAACTAAAGAAGGGACCTATAGCTTCTGTGTCAGTATACACGAGTAAATACCCAGTACTTGCTACGACCTTAAATAGGTAATCCTTTTACTATGTCCGCGGTCATTACATCCGAGTACCCACTACGCACCGGAACATTCTGAAGAATCGCCAAAAAGGTCAGCGTGTTTTCTTATGTTTCCCCTTCTGACTCGACAACCACAGCTGCACTGGAAACCTCTTTTGAGATTTTAGACAACTTTCATTCATCCTCTCAACGTCACCAACCCATCTTATACTCCTTCACATTTTTGCTACGTCACATAATAATATTGGACAAAGAGTCAACCCTACTGCATCCAGCATGCCCCGGCCCTTAGGCATTCGTCGATCAAACCAGATACGACCGGATTTCACTGAGAGTGAGGAATTATTACAGACGGGTAATTCTGCAACACATTTACGCGTTATTTTTAAATAAATTGTTTTGACCTCGCTTATGTAGGTTACAACGTTTAGATTTTAGCTAAACAAAGATGGTTTGTAAATAAGGTGTATCTTAGACATGGAATTTCGTTTTTTTTATGAATAGTTAATTGCTTGGTTTTAGGGTCACGATGTAGTCAAAGAGACCTCTGCGCTTTTGCCATGCTCGTTTTGTATGAAAAGAGGCCTTTGCCCTACATTGGATCAGTACAGATTGGTACTATCGCCTCGAAGAACTTTAATATTAAAAAAAAAACGAGAAAAAGCTCATTGCAATAAGCTGTTGAAATAACAAGTTACAATGATCAAATTACATAAATGATAATTATAGACAAACGAGTGACACAATAAACTATTGCAGATTACATAATTAAGTAACTACTATATTACCTGTCATTAAAAGTTGACAACTATTGTAAACGAGCCATCAGCTACCAATTTGTCGTCTGATTCAATGCTTGATGGCAGTATGAAAAGTTCTTTTTTTCTATTTCTTTCATACTGCATGATTCACGGACCCATGATAGGATTATACTATCATGTGTACATTTACCGTTACTTCAGTACTTATCCTCGTCTACAGACATGTGACAAATTTACAACGTCCGAATAAACAACTGCGATGACTAGTCAAAATTGGTACACGGCCTGTTGACGGAACGCGAAAAAAAATATAACAAACTAAAAATATAAGCGGTTCCCTACACCGTCACACAGTCTGGTTGCGTAAGTTTTATCTAAAATTAAACCATCTTTCACATTGTTGTCCCGTTTACGCGATTTATGTCCGCAATTTAAAAGCAATCTTGTGACGTAAATAAACAATTAAAGTGGCCACGGCAATCATGGGCAAATGCCTAGCACAAGGATTGCTTAGCACTTCATTTAAAATCAGTAACGCTCAGATACCTTTATGATTACTCTTTTGTCGATGTCTTTGCAAATATTTTTGTTAGTTTATATGATACAAGGCCGCGTTAAAAACTAAACTAGTGTACGCCCTCAGACGTCGTCATTTGTGTAATTATAATAGATATGTAGTTGGTTCTAATTTTGTCATGGTGTGGCGTTCTAACGATAAATCTTTGCAATTTATTCTTATGTGTCTGACCGCGGCTTTGCCTGCGTTTAGGTTGAAAATTATCCCACGTAAACCTTCTGTTAGGACGAAAACTATCTCCTAACTATGTCCTAACGCAAAACACGGTCTACGTGTTTGAAATGTGTGAAAACGTTGCAGGCAGACATACCGAGTAATTCCGAATTTATAATGAACATAAAGTACCCATGATTTTCCGATTTATTTTGTTCATCAGAACAGCACTTCAAGTGTTGCGTTGGTAATTCGAAACAAGGGAAATACCAAGGTGACTTTTCGTGTTAAGGAAAACGTTGTGTACCTATCGTGTGGAATTGGTTAATTTAATGATATAAAACTGAGTCGGCAATGAGCGAGCGTGGTTTAAATGCTCAATGCTATGTCTTGCTATTTATATGTTAATGTAACATTTGCAGAACATTTTAAACTTTTATGTTTCGAACCATTGAGGAAAACATGCTCATAATGAATACCAGAACCCCGAGCACTGAGCATAATCTTTAATAAATCATTAAACCATTAATCATTTTCAATGTCGTATGGTCGCCACAAGACAGGAAGCCGATATTTTGGAAAAATGCACTTTCTAGGTCAAGACAAAATCGTAGCAGAATCCCCCAGCTGCGTACGCGGCGATTTCATTGCATTCGTGTACTGGCTTGGTGCGCATGCGCTCTCCGGACGCGCCCGCGCAGACTGCGAGCCCACGTCGCCTTAATTACCGCTACTTAACTCCACCGACCACTAACTTGCGAAAAAGAAATTTCCATAACTGGTTTCCGAAACCAAGGCCGGTTTGACGGACGGTTGCCGTATTTTCGCAAGTTACACCCAAAAACATTCGTAGAGGGGCTAAGTTGCATTTGGCTCCCAAAATATTTTTGCGGGTGACGTAGGTAGACAAACCGAAGTTCGGGTCAATGACTTCAGATCTTAAGCATCAACCTTTTTTTCTTAAAGATTTGTTTGCGCGTGTGGCAGTTTCTTTTATTGAAATGCAAGTATTGCAAGTCCTCACTCAAACAGATGACTCGGAGATCTTTATGGTTTATGGTCTCATCGAGGCACTAGACCACTTCTTTAGGCGTCTTGTCTATTTTGTTCAGACCCTTACAGCAACACAGGGCGCATAGTTCCTGGTTTATCTGTGCTACACTGCCAGCCAGTACCACCAATTACCAGCACCAGGCGTCGGTATAACTGCCTGTTAATGGTTGGGAGGCGGGTGGGTTCCAATAACAAACTGCTCGTCTATCATTACGACGAAGGTATTTATGGCTCGGCAATCAACAGTTCTGGAGATCTGTCATTATCAGAGAGGCTTAGGTTTAGTCTATAAAGGCAATAGCTTTCGACAACGTTGATTGATGATAATATGTAAAAATGAATAATAAGGTTGGGACAAGGTTAGCAAGCCGTACCGAGGCGGTATTAGTCTGCCCCTATAGACGTCACGGGGGGAGTTCTACACCTCACTCCTCCCTTGAACTTGAGGAGGCCCCCACAGACGCGGGCCGGCACTAGCCGGGGATCGTCGTAGGCGCACTAGTTCCCATGATCCCCGGTGCAAGTGTGGGAAGGGAACACCGGGATGGTTTTTAGTCAGTTCGAGTCTGACAGACCCCTTTGTCCACCCCAGGGCGGAGGATATCCGTGGGGATTTTAAACACCGGAACAAAAAAAAGGTTAGCAAGCCGTAAGGGTAGGATCTGGACGAGCATTTTATTTATTTATTCATTTAACACTTCAAGTACAATGTACAGAGGCGGACTTAATGCCACACATGGATATAGGTAATGGAGTATCGCGCAGACCAGATAAGCATAATACAAGAGAGAGCGCTATGCTCAGCAGCGGCTGGAATAGGCTGACAGTGATAAAAATGATGAAAGTCTCAGCCTCAACAACTATTCATAGTGCTAACTTTGACACGACATTTTTCACGACATTAAAATAATAATACCCCCGATTTAAGATGTGAAGTTGCAAGTAGGGGAACAGTCCAAAAGTGACAATAAGCTGGAAATTTAAGGCAAAGGATAAGGGACCAAAAAGCCAGACACATCTGGACAATTCCAGACGGATGGTACTCCTAGTCGCAAATCAACTTTTGGAAAAGACGTTGATAGAAATAATACGAAGTTATTGTGTGTGGATGTCACATGTTCCATAGGTGGAAGATATTAGATTTTAAATCTTCTACTAAATAAACTAGATTGTTTGCGTCACATATTTTGCAAATTAGGTTTTTTTCTTTGTAATTGATAATTATTAGTCGACTTGTTATAAGGAAAACTGTTTCATTTAACAGACGCGGATCTCAATTAAGATGATTAATAAAACTTGAGCTATAAATGCCTTCGCGATTAATTGCATTGTACGAGTAGAACCGACTGCTGCTGTGAGCTAGACTTTATGCCATTTCATAATCTACGTCTTATTGACACGTAACTTCTCAAGACAGGAAAATAACACAAGTGCTTTGTTTTGCTTTGATTACACATCTGAGTAGCTTTTTCCTAACATACTTAATTAGACTTGTCCCGAATGTAGGTGTGGACCCTATTGTGGGGACGTCTCGTGAAATAAATATTCCAGTTTGTGGTGGACATACACATGAAGGCGTAAATGCGAAGGTCCCACGACCTGACCCGAGCTTCGAACTCCGATTTCAATGACTTTGTCGGTGGGCTTCATTTATTGCGCGTTAATTACCAATATTCCACGCACGAGCCTCTTAGAACAAGAGAAAGGAGAATCGTGGGCACCTACGTAGTGATGTACAGAGATCTTTTCGAGCATGGCTTTGACAAGGGCACGTTGTTGGTGATACATTTTTTTTGTTAATTTCGTAAAATGGTACCTATTAAAAAAAAAGATGACGGCATTAATTCAAATTTTGGTCACGCATGAAATAACAAAAAAGATAAACAATAAAACGATCTTTGTACTACATAGTTTTCGTTTCAACTTTTTACGGACAAAAAATCAAAACAACACGGTCATGGAAGCTTCGAAGAGGATCTTAAACTAAAACTAGCATTGATAAAGTAGGAACCTATACGAGGTAATAAACGAGAATGCAAATTAATGACGTTGTCGATTAGGTAATCGTCATCGTCGTATTGAATAGGTATTAAATAAATCGGAGCGCATACAAAACCGCAAACTGTGACAATGTGTGACTAATTCATACACAAATAATGACCATGTAAAGGAGTATTCACTATGGTCTATGAGACATGAGTCAAGAAAACTACAAAAATATACTTTACGGAAAAATCTAGCTTAATTTGTGGGTATCTTTCCATGTTGACAAAATTATTACACATCAAAAAGTATTTGTCTGACTTAGGACTCCTACCGCAAATTCTTAAATCGCTGTCAAGAAACACCTGCAATTTGAAGGTCCTCGGAAGTCATTGGCACATAAAATAATCGAACATTAAAGATATTATGATAGCAATAACCTGAAGGTCTCTTCAAGAGGTTTCCATCTTTTCTAGATCCCTGTAATTTAGAGGCAGAAGCAGCACTTCAACGAAATTTAAATCCATAGCTTGGGAACAAATGACAGTGCTTGGAAGCAGGGACACTTTTATTACAAGGAGTTCTGTCCCTTCAGTAAGGTACCATAATTATATGACACTAACAAGGTTTTGCTCGTCAGGCAACTGAATATGTTGTGGTTCATATCAAACCTTAACCAAAATATTAACTAGTTGAGATGAGATAAGTTTAAGAACGCAAGTTGCAGGCCGCGGGAATCCGCTGGACATGACAAGCAGCAAAGGGTAGGTCGATGGGACCGCTTGGTTGAGGCCTATGTCTAATATGTTAAAAAGGTGGAGTTGTTTTGCAACTTTGAAAAAAAGACTGTTGAACACAAACGTCTATGAATTAACCAATATTAAGAGAGATTAATTAATCTGTCTTCTATAACCTACACTTGGCTGAGTAGAGCCACCTAATTCATGGCTAAATACTGATAATCATGTGCACGCAAATGGAGCAGTGATCATAATTCGCAACACCCACGCTCTCGCACCGGCACTACGTGGAGACAACGACAAGAATTGATCAGTGAAGCGCACGTGGTTCGGTTAGGCACGTGTGATAGTACGGCGAACTCTTTAGAGGAGACACAGAAGGTGCACATGAGGAATAGAGTCAGGTTAGATCATCAATAGTGTAGATCATAAACATTCGCTCATCTTAATGCCTTTGCATACTGATCAAATAAAATTATGCTTGTAGAGTAGCACAGTAAGCCTACGATGAAGGAGAACGAAGAACAAACATTGCAGCTGCGGAAGTAAGGAAAAGTAAAAGTTATTTCTCTAGGCTATCCATCTCGGCTGTATATCTGTTTCATTTCGCGTATTTGTGTGTATTCATTATTCGGCGGGGCAGCGCTCCAACTGCACATTACTCCAAAATACTCTCAACACTAAAACATGTGCTCGTCAATTAATGTGAACGTGAAATATTACACACTTTGCGGAGCACGGGATTCGTATAAATATCGTTGACACTATGTGAACCGAGCAAGACCTGTACAAATACATTACGGACATTGGTCATGACATCTTGTCGATTACAGATTGTCTAGCTTTACTTGGGCTAATTTAAGCGCTTTTACGTCAATTTGCAGAGAGATTGGCGAGGTCTATGGCCAATAGTGTACTAATTATATTGTCTGTTGATGATAGGAATGCTAATCTTCGTTACAATCCTAGAGTCCAATGTTATCCGGCTGTGGTGACAGAAAATGATAACGAACTTTTAAGTAATCTTCGTCTTAGCGTGTCGATGGCAATTAAATTGTGGCGGCCCAGAAATTTTACACTAGTTTGGCGCCTTCAGTAACGTCCATCAGTTCCTGTAATGCACAAACAACAGGACACGCAGGACACGATATTAAGTGCCCCATCGTTTGTGGAACATCACCTTTACACTCCGATGCAGAGTCATTTATGAGTCTCCACCCGAGCAGGTTCTCAACCTTTTTTAGTTGTATGGGACGGGAAGACAACATTGGCACTGTTTGAGGACCTGGAAGGAGTAGAATGAACTTTTGGGTATAGTTCAGACCGAGCTTTAGTGATCTTTTCTCGCTTTAAAATCAGCAGAGTTGACTCAACGAGCGACGTGGAATTGTTTCATTTATATTTCCAAAAGTCGTTAAAGCAAAGTTGTTAGGTAGTATTAACTAACAACATTACTTTAACGACTTTACTCATAAGAGTTTATCCACCCCGAAGCTTTTCTTTCCACTACACTTTACGGTGGACCATTTATTGTTTTTGCTAGACTGCTGCCAAGACCCTTCGTTCCAAGACATTTGGTCGTGGAACTGGGAGCAAAGAGTCTAAGTCTAATGAAAATAGATCAGAGGGCATAGACAAGTGACAACCGCTTTCGAAACGCTTCGAATTTAAACAAATTTGGTGTACAGCTTTCGGTAGCTTACGTCAATCCAACACATGACTTTTCCATCTTCGTGGCCGCTAATAGAATGTAGGCCAGGCCTTCAGTTACTAGCCCTTTATGAGTCTGTCAGGTAGTGTCTTCCCCAGAACAGTGTGAAATTGCAATAAATAAGTTCGGGCAACATTCGCATCATCGCCCCGTTTGGCCGACTTCAACATATTGTATGTATCTACATAAATAGACGCGGACATTAAATATTATTGTCATGTAAACATTGTGCATGACTAAATTTTACATAGTAGTATTTTATCCATGTAGGTAATATATATTTTAAATTATTTGTAACTTATTATAAGTATTTACTACAACGGTTATAAGATCAGCTACCGTGAAACTCTGCGAGACTGTTAAGAGAATGTCTCGGAGTTAATTTTTCATTCCAACCTTGGACTTGAGACAATTCTTTCTACGTCTTAATTGCGGAAAGTCGCTCAAATTAAAATCTTCACACTTGGCAATGAATTCCATCGTTTTTTCTACCACCTTGTCTTGTATTGGTCCCTTCTCGGAAACAGTGCCAAACACATGAATAAAGTAATCGACATAACAGTCTGATGGATCAGATAGAATCTGATGTCAGCTAAAGCGAACAGATCAGGCAGCGCGTCGCACTGAGCTTGACAAATGGCTGTTATGATTCCTAGAAGCTTTCACCTTTTGCCCGGTTTGAGAATGCTGTAAAAATGTTGATTTATTTTCTTATTCCACGCCCTTGAAGTCGGTGCCAGAATTTTTGTTTAAAATGCGTGTTTTTTCAATATTTCCACGTGACGGGAATAAGGCGCTGCGCATGTACGTAGCTACATTGTCAATATTACCAGCATCAGTCGTTACAGGCGCGGCTGCATCGCGGTGCATGATACGACCTGACTCATCACGCAACGTTTCGGCGCTGGCCTTGAACTTCAGACGCCAAATCATTGGAGCGGGCTCCGTGTTCCGTATGGCCTGGCGTGCCAAGTGGCCGGCGCCTGACGCGACCGTTTGGCACGCGACCACGCAACATCTGCCCATTCAGGTTTGGACGAATTGTGGTCTTTTCTAAAAGCGTCGCCGAAGCTTGCCAACGATGCGCGTACATTATAGTTCTGACATTTTTTTCAGATCCAGAAATGTTGCAAATACTCGAGTTGCAAGACATGACGGGTCGTTTTGAAGGGCGCCAGCGTTTGAGTTTCACCTTGTTTGTAATACGAGGACGTTTCGTAAAAACCGCAGTGAAATAGTGATGTTTATGAACGTTCTAAATAAAATTTTGTTCAATCGAAGATAAGCTCAACTCGCAACTTGTTAACTTGTAACATAAGCCGTATATCGTATAAAACGAACCCGAATTTCCTTATCGAAATAATTGAAGAGCTCTCTCCATTTATGTGGAAGTGGCGCGGACGGCGGCACTCAGCAGAGATGTAATCACTCAACGTGTTCAGTGTCCCCGGGAAGGTATTGAGGCGGCGAGTGCTTGAGGAAATCATGGAAAATTCCCAAGCGGACCGGAGCCCCGCCGACCGGTCTCGCTGCGCGCACGCTAGCTGTACGCGGCTACGCGGTCGCTTCATATCGTAACCACAGTCCTTGGAATCGATCGAAAGTAGATTTACTGAGCTGTTACTTTATACACTGTGTATTTGTGCGACGTTGTCGAACTTATTTAAAAGTTAACTATGTACAAGATCTAGGTAATAATATGCAAACGCTTAGAAAAACATCAACAGCCATTTTCTCCAGGATTAACGTTTATAACTTTGTGATAAGAGCTAATAATCATAATTATATACCTATGTAGATTTTATAATTATTCTATGCGCGTATAAACACGAAATTACCATCGATACAGTAAGGAGAGTGTTCGTATTCATATAACGCCAGTGACTGCACTTATTTAATTCTTCAGACTGAAAAGTCTAATCATTATGTTCACTTTGTTTACGTTGATTGTTTTTACATTATCATTCATCACAAAATACAAAAATGGAAGTAGGTAAGTATAAATAATGATAAATTTCTTATGATAAGTTGAAACTTGATTTTTTGTCCCGGATTAAAGAATTGCAAAAAAACTCGTTTCCTTTTGTTTATAGAGTGGTTCTTGACGCAAGGAACACGTAAAAAGATGAAAACATACCTACATGACCTTGTTTTAAGAATGCATTTGCATTGAAATGTTATAAATCTTTGTTTATTAAAACATTATAACTGTTAATGAAATTATTCAAAGCATCATTTTATTTACCTACGTTTATCCGATTGGTTTCGTTAATTTTTGTAGATCGAAAGTAGTTATATTATACTGGTTTCATTGGCTACAATATTACTTATTTGGGTTATCAAATGCACTCAGATTTTTTTGACTATTGATGTATTGTGCAGACTGTCTGACAACCAGTCTTACTAAGGAGTATGATATTGCCTAGTTACTGGATTGCGGAGATCAGGGGGCCTAAAATGGCCGTTTTAATAAAATCATTAATAGGATATGATAATAATATGAATCGCGTTAAAATTCTTAAAATGTCTATTAATGATTCTACTAAAGCGGTCTCTTTAGAGACTTCTCAGAGTTCAGTACTTGACTCAACAACAATATCACTATACTACTGTACTTTCATAATGTTGCTGGGGCTTCCACGTTACTGCAGCGCATCGGGAATGTTTTCAGAAGCACGTACTGACGGATTCAATACCATTTTGCGTAAAAAAGATTGCTTCCATGATGCGCAGAGTGCGCGGAGCGGCAGTGACATTCTGAAGGGCATTAGTGAGAAGCCGTGCTGCACCATTATGGCGCATTGGGTACGTGTATAATATGAATAAAAATATTTTATTACGTTTGTTACTAACATAGCTTATAAGTAGTGTGTATTATAAACATCATATGGATCAAAGTCTGAAATAAAGTATTTTTATTTTATTTTATCTTTATTTAGGCCCCCAGATAGGCATTCGATCCAGGTATTATACTGGTATTATGCTGCATCCGTTTATACTGGAAGCCGACTCCAACATGGTCAGGAAAAAGCTAAGCAGATGGAAGAGACAACAGACTGCAAGCTTTTGCATACCGTAACCAGAACGTTATGGAATTGTTAGGTAAAATATTGTTTAGCTTATGAACTTATCGTCAGCCACGGAGACTGGGTTTGTGTCCGGTTGATGGCAATAGGCTCGCCACCTATTACTTAAACATAACCGGCGAAATTTATGCTTATCTTCTTTATGTAAACATATTTTGTAGTCGAAGATACCGATGTCTTCCTGTTGACAGCTATGCGGGTTATTTTTTCATGCCCAACAAGCTGTGTGAAGTTTTATTTCTTGTTTGTTGTTCTATTAAGACTTTTACTTAAAGGAGATCACCCAGATTGGATTATCCAAGTAATAAGTTTATTTTTGTTGGTACTTCTGAAAATATCCCAGAAATGTATGGAGGCTGGGTGATCTCTTCTAAAATGTGAATAAAGACTTTTAGCTACATCCATAACTAACTAAGTAGATTAGTTTTCTCAAGATTAACTTACAGGGGGGTCTAAAATGGCCGCTTTAGCAGAACATAATATGATAAATAATATGAATTACGTCACAATTCGTAAAATGGTCACAAACTGATAATTCAACATATTAAATGTGTCTGTGAGCATTTTAAGAATTTTAATGTGATTCATATTATTAACCTATTATGTTCTGCTAAAGTGACCATTTTAGGCCCCCTGGACAGATGTATTACGTATGATGTAAGTACTGATTGAGTATAGTATAACTAACAGTTTCAGACGTATTTTATTTTCTTGTAGGTACCAGTAGTTATTATTGATTATCGTAATCGTAGTCATAACGTCAAAATTGCGGAAGCAATAACGGCACGCCTGATAGATTTCATGTAGAACCGTCTACAGACTATCAACTGTTTATATTGAGCCATTTTTATGTGTGCGTTTATATCAACCGGTTTTATATTTAATCAAAAATGTTACTATGTTATTATGAACGTGGACAAGGCAAATGTGGTATGTAAGTACCTACTTGTGGAAAAAGGCGTGAATTTATATAATATACGGGGTGGAAGGGACACCGACGCGAAAATGGAAACCACATAGTTACTTAGTACGTCATTCTGAACCCACCCACATGGAAATTTTTAATCGGTTATTTAAAAAAAAATTAGCGGTTTCCTACAAAACTGCACGGTCAAAATGTATAGAATTAAGGTACTGAGTAGGTATGTGGTTTCCGGTGTCCCTTCCACCCCGTATGTATGCATAATTATGTTACTACTTGCTTAGCCTACGTTTTCGCGCGCGTGGAGATCGGGTATTGTTTTATGAGATCGTACCTAGTACGTAGTAGAGTATGTAAGGATCGTAGCTGGTGGCGATCTCGTAGTTGATGATGATGATGATATCTATGACTGATTTCTACATTCAAAGCCAGTTTTATAAAATATTTTGTTGCTATATAGGTAAGAGATCGAGATCCGACCACACAAATGTGCAATAAAATGCAATGTTGACATTATCGTATAATGTGTCTAATTTATAGTATTACCCGCATTGGGTGAAATGTATATTTATTGTTATTAGTTTAATTCCAATTTCAAAAATCGCTTCTTACATACAGGAACAGTGCTCGCCACTGCTCGTTTTTTTTCACCATGTGATTAGCTCGCCACTAGCGCGAGATGTAGTGTAAGATAGCCCGCAGTAAAGCGGTCGCAAGGCCGTCTGTGAACCAGTAATTGCGCCAGTTACTTGCCGACTAAACGGAGCATCCCGCCGACTTGCTGTGACTAGATCCAGGCATTGATTACATCTAGACTTACTTACATCTAGACGGTGTTAATCTAACCATGTATTTAAGCACGCTGTTCATTTTGTTTGTTGTTATTTCCAGATTTAAAACTGGAAATATGAAGGCGAAAGCACCAGGGTAACATTATTTTGTTTAGTTTTTTTGCAATTTGCAGTTATTGTATCGTAAATGCCGTAGACGAACATGGCTCCCGTCTGCATAAAAAAACGCGTTTGATTACCGTGCTTTCATATTTAAAGGGGAATGTAAGAGTCTGGTAAATTGGTGACTTAGCTATTGTACACGGTACGAAGAGGGACCAAGCTAGTGAAGGGTAAGCCAATGTTGCCATACAATAAAATAGGTATTTGTAGCACGCGGAGGAATTTCTATATTTTTCCAAATATGTAAAGCAAAGCAAAGTTGTTTTTTACCGTTTCCGATTTCATTAAGTTGTGTAAATTTCAAGAAACATTTTTCAAATTAATTTAAAGAATAAACTACACAGCCCGAACTTTAATTATTTAACTGGTAACTGTCAGGGGCAGCACATCAAGTTTCATCAAAACTCGTCAGATGGCGTTTACACTTGAGCAGGCAAAGCTACATCGCGGTGTCGTTATTCTCCGCGTCCCGTATAAATACTGCTCCACCCTGCGGCTCTGATCACTGGGTAGCCCACTGAGCGATGGGAGTGGCCGTAATGGAAGATATTTCGGGAACAGAAGTTGACCTTTATTTGGTCAACTTCTCAGAAACTATAATACACTACCGTCTTGGTATTACCAAGGTGGTCTGGATTACGGTATATGTATCGTTGTCAGACAGACTGATGATACATATATTATAATTCAGAAAACGGACACAAATCCGAACTGCAGATTTGGGTCCGTTTTTTCCGCTTGAAGATATGTTACTCTGTACCTATTTTTGATTCGACAATATGTACCTTGGTATTAAAGGCTTCGATTTGTAAAACAGAATATACTTAATTTCAAAGGTTGAAAACATAATTTACTATTATTATTCTATGGTTTTGATCTGTGAACAAATATACGCCTCACCATAGCAGAAAAGCGCCTCGCTCGGAGGGGGACTGGGCGCCATCTTGGCGGATTTTCCGCGCATGCGCGGTAATCGCGCTTTTAGCGGGAACGTTTGACGTTAGTAAACAGTTTTTTTTATTCAATTCAATTCATTTATATAAATCATTTTAAAGATCCGTAATTTTGTTAGTAGACGTACACTTAAAAATAATGTTAGTAGATGAATTTTTGATCCAGTTGGAACACCGGAAAAGATGATCATTTTGGGGGGGAAAATAAGATTGGTTTTGCGAACCTAATGATCGGATATATTTTAGTAATTACGTATTATTATTATAATACTATACTATGTTTAGTTAAATTATACCTACCGAACTCAAACAGTAAAGCTTTGTTTCGTGCTCGTGTTTTATGCTCGCGCTGTTGTCGCCCACACCCACTAGACTCTTCTGACAGACCTATCTCCTACATACTCAAGACAGCACGAGAGAACAGAAGAATAGATTTAATCCTGGAAGGTGGTTGCGCAGGATAGCAGGAAAGGAGATGGGGTGTATCATATCCTCCACACTGGCCATGATTTCTAGGTATTTCTTAATAAGGTAGTTCCATGTCTATATTATATTCTAGTGTTCATATTTAATTTTAATCCCCTTAGCCACCAAGACCTGGTTATGCTTTGATTATAATTTTACTTGATTTAATATGAATTTGTTTATTTAGTTTGTATTATTTTGTACACTTATTGTTTTCTTTTCATTTTGATTATCAAGCTTTTTATAAGAAGCATCTTCTTGTTCTTGTTGGAAGCGCTCATTTGTAATGGCCCTGGCCTGTATTATGTTAACATGCATGTAATTGTGTAGCCTCTGTGGGCGATCCAATAAATAAATAAGACACCGTACCCATTATAATCCCGAAAGTATCTACTTCTCAGGTTAACTAGGCCACCGGTTAAGTACCTAACCCCAGTTACATGTGAGCTGTATTACTCTTACTTAAGTAACGCAGAATCGGGTAAGTCCCTGTGTTTACCTTGTTCTGAAAATAAACGTGCTTAGATTACAAGAGTGAACCATAGAGAGGTGATAGGTTACATGATAAGAAGCGTAATAGGTGGAATACTGGATTATGTGGTTTTCTAGATTTCTGATACGAACATCACGAACATATCTGCGTAGCTCAATGTCATTGTTGATCAATTAAAATTAAACATCACACATAACTTCACGCTTGTAATCCTCGAAGAGTTAAGCAGAGGTGTGCCTAATAGTACAACCTTTATTTCGCCAGTTTTTGTTTAAGACCCATGTATTGTACTCCTAGTACCATCAGCCGGGCGCAAATCTCCGTGGCTGTTATTGAGAAATTTCTGCTGGAAAAACCCAATGACGTTTTGAACAATCTGGGAATCACACCCAGAACCTCTCCTAGGTTCTTTACCCAGGTCGGGCAAAGTGGTAACTAGACTAACGAGCCCGTTACCATTTCGCAATAATAGGTCAGTTAGAACGAACAGTTCAATGTTTACTATCTTTAGTTAATTACTCTGATGTCTCATAAATTGAGTTTATCTTTACGCTCTACTAAAAGTGGATGACGCTTATAGTTTCATGAAAAAAAAATCAAGTACTTATAAATGTTTTTTAGCTCCATCCGAATGTTTCGTGAAAGTGTTGCATATGCAACAAGACCATGTTTAGTTGGCATTTTCACTATTTTCCACAGATAGTTTTCTAGGTATGGGCAGTTTCCCACCACTATTGAGATGTCCCTCTCAGAAAGCGAAGGTCTGTGTAACATCAGTGAATAGGTACTTCATAGGCTGCTCAACGCTATGCTAATGATATTACGGCTTTAAGTGAAGTAATCATTTAGTCACAAATGTATTATTGAAAATGCTAATTGGGATAACTTTAGAATTGATTTTGCCAACTCTTCATCAAAAACTTGATCTTCCAACATCCCATGTGATATATCTTATTAAACGCGGTTTTAATTGCTATTTCTCTAATCACATTTCCTCCACACATACAAGCAGTAGTTTATACACGTACATATTATTCATTTCAGTAAAATCATTCTGAGTATAGCAATTACCCTTGACACCTACGCTGGCCACATTCCTCACAGATCGATTAAAGATCAGCGTTTCCTAACGCAATACAATTTGTTCTACACAATTCTTATTACTTCATGTTATAACCAGACATACAGTAATTAACACGTAAACATAACGCGCCCGTACTTCCCCGAAGTGTTAGGCAGAGGTGTACTTACAGGACACCCACGTTTCGCCACTCATATAATAGGCCTCGCAAGCATATTGCCAACAACTGGGCACGTTTCCAGAACTCGAGCAGCCCCTGAGAAATTCCTGCAGGAAAAAAAAACTCAATGACATTTTTCCGGCATGGTAACTTTTCGAACCATGGACCCCATGCACAGCAATAACGCTTGCGACCACTATACACTACAACAAAAAAAAGTTTGAATATGAATTCCTTTTGTCAGGTTATCAACTTAATTAAACAGCGGGCAAGGACATTGACATTTATTTTATTAGTTTTTTTTTTTAAATAAGTATTTAATTCAAATGTAGTTAATCAGCATAAATAGAAGGTTGATATTATAATTTCATCCTTTTATTTAAAAAAACAAGGTGATTGAAAATGTTATTCATTTAGACCTAAAACTGCTACAACATTATTTCTTCCGATAGGAACATTTCTTGAAAATACTAAGAAAATGCCTAAGAAAACCTTTTAACGACCAGCCGGGGTTTATTTTAACGACATAATCACATAATATGTATAACACTTAGACAGAAACTGGTTTAGTCTCGCGGTGACTAAGTTACAAAAAATCTTCGCTACAGATAACTACGGAACGTAAGTTATTGAATGATTGTTACAATAAAGAGCTCAAGCAATGAACGCGGAATCAAACCTGTTATTCTTTTAATGTTAACACTGCACTAAGTGCGCGGTTCCATAGTGTCACGAAAATGTTTCCTCTTATAATCGAATTTGCTCCACTGTTTTATTTGAGCCGTAATGTGCAGGTTCTGCATTGCAGACCTCTATAAAACAGCTCATCATTTTTGGAGGATTACGATGTGGTCGCAAAACCTTGTTCAATTTGATGGTCCGTACGCCACCCTCAATATATGACCACTTATTTCTGATCCACGCTGTATCATTGCCGGATATTCGTAGCCTTGAATGTACAAAGAATACAGGTAAACTGCTGTATTATTATACGGGTCATTATATATCAGTCACTGCCGGGGAAAAACCGTTTGGTACGCGCACTGCTGACCTTGCGGTTTTGGGCGGATTCCTGGGTTGGCAAGACTGTTATGTTCTTCCATTAGCGATTCTCAGGTAGTCTAGATGTGCAATAGGTTCACCCTCTATTACATGGAAATTTGGAATAACTGTTGAAATGTGTAAGGTCATGATGGTACACCACTGCCTAACCCGTCGGAGACAACAGGCATGATGTTGTATCATGAGCAAAACTATATGACTATATGAGGCACAATTTGCTGAAAGTTCCAAACACAGACGAAACGAGTCTCTCTTAGACACGTCCAAAACTCTATATTAACTGCGTGTCATGTGTCAACCACGACTACACGGTTCGATCGGTCATTGCCAATATCAGGCACGAGGCGACGTATATTAACATTATTGACCCATATATTGCTGCGTGTGAACCAAAATAGCGTTCCTTGAGCGATCTACATAAATTGATGATAGTACCGCCACGGGGAGAGCCGCGGTGGCCCAGGGTGTATTGACTTGGCTTCGACTTACGAGTTATTTAAAGCCGTTACTTTCTGCGATTTATTTCATCAAGTCTGCTCTCAAAACGGCGAAGAAAATCATGCGCGGAAAACGGCATATTCAAGAACCAAAAATTCAAAGGCTTGTGACATCTCTCGCACTGGACGCCCACGGGCCACGCACTCTCATACTCGTAGAGTGGAAGCCTGTGACTCAGCAGTGGGTATCGGCCGGTCGTGCTTACCGTGCACCGTGGCATAGTGGGCACAGTTCACGTGGGGAGCATGCGTGCGCGTGCGCAAGTCCTTCGCTACTTCCGCAATAGTTGTGCAGATTAGTTCTGTGTTGTTTGTAAATGTTACTGAGGCTACCTGCTCTTTCAACACGAGGTTTCTGTTTCATAACATAAAACATCACGCCTATATTTTGTATTCGCCGAAGGGTTAGGCAGAGGTGTGCCATAGTAGGTACCCAATTTTCCTATTACCAGTTTGTTTAAGTCGGGTTTACCCACTTTTCGCCAATTATATTTTAGTCCCATGTAATAGAGGGCAAGCCTAATCCCATTAGCCGGGCACAAATCCAGACTCAGGGCTGCGTTTTGTACTGACGCTAGTAGTGGCCTTTTTCATAAATAGGTACCTACTTACTTACATAAATAAAATACCACTCTTGGCACTCTCAAGTAATTAGTATGCAGCAAATATTATAATACCTGTTTGTAAAATGATGTAAGCGAATAAACAGACCAGTAGCCGTGTCATCTGCGAAACATTCCAAATATGGGTGGTCCATACTAAATACATTTATATCCATACTGATATTATAAACGTGAAAGCAACTGTCTTGCTGACTTTTACCTTTTCTAAGTTAGACAGACCTTTCTTCTAGCACTTTCTTCTCTTCTAGTAGAGACCATTACCTACTTACATTGGAAATATCGTCGCCAACACATTTGAATTTAAACTCGACGCTATTAGAACGCGTCAGCTAGCAAGATATGACAAAGATAATAAATATCCTAGGTACCTATTATAACTAAAGCACTTTTCAACGTCAACGGTTAGCAAGTTTCTCAAGATGAGGGGAATCTAAATCCACTAAGAATTAAGTGACACCACGTAAGAGTACTACATCTGCCTAGCTGCTAAGTAGCAGATTGCGATGCCAGTCTGTCTGCTAATCTAGCCGCGCCGGTTGACTACGGCGCGGCGGCGCGGGCGCAGGCGGCGACCTATTCGCGCATGTTTCATTAAACTTTATAGGCTCAGCACACGCGACTGATCCACATTGAGGCTTCGTGTATTTCCGTAGGTTTTCGGTTGTGCGAAATCTTAGGGAAAAACTGCTTAGAACATTCTACTTGTCTACTCTCAAAACTTCAAAACAATGAGATAAAACATGGTGAGGACTTATGCAAGTCCTAGAACCAAAAAATCGAAGACTGTGACATCTACCAATCCCGCGTGGCTTACAGTAACCATACAATGTGAACAACTAGCAATAATTTAAGCTTTATTCTATGCCAGAACGAAGTACCTAAAACAATAGGTTTAATTAAAATATACAAAGTTGAGTCTGCGCACAGTGTGTGTGTGTTTTTGTGGATAGATTACCACAAATAGTTCCTCTCCGAGACGAGGCCTGGACCTGGATCCTGGCAAGTTACACGCTGACAATGAGTTTGCAAGTTCTTCACAAATGAAAATCCTATCAGCAATCCTGGTAACTGAGTCATACTATATGCCAGGATAAGCCTGACATACATAATAGTACGTCGTCACTCATGAAAGCACCACGTAATTGCTGGCGGCGCAAACACAATGTAAGAACCAGAACTTAAGCATGACATAATTATGCACTGCATATCTTTGTTTTACAGTCGGTTAGTCAAACAAATAGTTGATATAAGTGCTGCCTAGCTGATGTATACTTAGACCTGCAGCGGAACATAACCGGTGAATTCAATACCAATACATTGTGGGGTCAATTACTAATATGCGGCAATAAAATAGCCGGCCACGAGCAGCCGGCTATGGTCGGTTAGTCCTGTTGTAACGTATGAATAAAAAATAAAATTGATTTTGTGACGTTGTAGTGTGTGCGCTGCGATCGATGGATTTTATTACCAATCAATATCAATCAAAAGCTTGTATTACAATAATATTTTTGCGCATATTTGCATAGTACAACTTCAATGGAGGTAACTATTTAATCTCTGGCATAGCAAGCACTTTAATGGTAGGTACCTAACTCATTTGCTTTTTCTTGGAATTTTTCAAGACAATGAAATGGCGAATTAAACTTTGTAATCGCTGATTTATCACAGACTTGGTAAACATTGCCAAACAAAGCATTTTCAAAGGTGTACCGGCAGACGTAGGCATCCATTGCCAGGGCTTGAAATCATAATAGAAAGAAGTATTAAGATCACTTGTATTAAGATTCCAGTGAAGACCAGTCAATAAATTAATATAAGTATTGCCACCTGCCACTATGGAACAGCCTTAACTGTCCTAATTATGAATCTCTGTACCTCCGCGCTATGTAGAAGATAAGCACATAGGTATTAGTTACGTAAAAGCTTGGTTTGCGGTCGAAGTACTGCGGTTTACAACTGACACCGACTTTGATTTGCCGCGCGAGTCCATTATCCGATGATCCGAGCTATTCATCAGATTTATTCGTAATTTATGGGTTGTTTATTTCGCATACCTTACTGTACTTAACCACAATTCAGATCATGGCTTTTGCCTTCCCAGAATATTCTGAAACTTTCCGTAGGCGTGATAAATTAGGTAGGTATATTTATTTATGTATTAAATTGATTAATACAAACACTTTTACAAGTATTTTTTTTTATTAAATCTTGATGAGATCGGTGTTTACTATCTGACTATTCCGGGAAGAGCCTGAGATATCAAAGGACCTTTTAAACACATTATCTTGGTCAAAATCTTTGTGAAGTCCATGCCATGCAGGTTCTCATCTGAGAAGGTCTACTGAGGAACCACACAGATTTGTGTCAGCAATCGTGTAGGTCAACTTGGAGCAAGAAGGTACATTATCCATATTTAGCTTGTAAAGAGTTCTGAAAGCGGAAAATTACAGCCCAAATAATTGCTAATATGAGTGAACTACGATTTTGAATTGCTAGGAGTAATAAGATGTGTCAGCCAATCTTTGTGATTACATAGCTTTGGACCAATGAGGTGGTTTGTAAAGGAGACGTGAATAGGGCACTTGTCATGAGCCACGTGTGAAGTCGTCAAGGTGTGTCCAGGTCAGGTGCGAGCCACGTGGCTCATGACAAGTGCCCTATTCACGTCTGCTTTACAAACCACCTCATTGGTCCAACCATAATCGCCAATAACATTTAAATGCCATTATCGTCCGAACTTTCATGGTTTTCATTACAATTACAAGCGGCAGTAAAGTCAGGTATGCCAGTAAAGTGCTGCGCATTAAAAGATCAATCAAGGACAGCAAACTGTTGTTGCAGACTGCTCGTAGTAATATAATTAGCAGGGGTATGGCAGAACTGTGCTGACGTCAGCATATGCATCACTACACATTACTACTTGTGAGTGTTTTGGAAAAGGTAACAAATAGCGAAGTGTGTATTTATGTCGAGAGGCAGCCATGGACGAGTTGCCATGGCTGACCTGAAAGTCTATTAGACTTCGGACCCAGGTTAGTCGCAGCAAGCAAAACGTGCTCAGGTGGAGATTCATCAATGACTCTGCCTTGGAGTGTAAATGTGGTGCTGTTCCACAAACTATGAGGCACTTAATATCGTGTCCTGCGTGTGCAGTCGTGTGTTCACTACAGGAACTGATGACGCTACTGAAGGAGCCAAACTAGTGGCTCAGTTCTGGGCTGACACAGTTTGGATTGCCATCGACACGCTAAGAACAAGAAAGGCCCAATAACAACTGCATCGACGGCGCCAGGTAAGATTGCGCTAGCTATTGATCGGTACTTCGTTAGTATCGGTGTACCGATGTGACAAATGTGTTCCGCATAGCGTAGCATCATAATGAACTGTCCCCACTGCCGAGACACTGGGCTCTTCTCTGTGACAAGATGTGAACAGTCCACTTCTGGTCACAAAGGGGCCTACGCCACGCGAGCCCAGTGCCAGATAGATGCCATATTTCTTCGATTTCTTCACATAACTATTGATGTTTGCAAAAAGAAGCCGTTTTTCTAGTCTTAAACTTGTGGAAAAACTGCTCTGTCCATTAGTTTCGAAAGAAAACATTTGGAGATAAATAAAAAAAATACGAAATAAATAAAACTTGTCATGGCTAACTAACATAAATATAGATACTTATTGTTTCAACCTCTGACTACAGGTAGGTAAGGTAGGTTACATTCAAGGAATTTTGGCAATCTGCGAACTGTAAAGAAATCACTCAAAAAGTTAAAGACGGTGACAGAAACTCAGAACTTTCCCCAATGACTAAGAGATATAAATATAGATAGAAATCATTTATTAGCTTATCGTGTAGGTATGTAAACATACAGGATATGTATGTATTCATTTAAAATAAGATGGAATTATTTTAATGTCCTTTATTTATTTTTAATTCTTATTTTTTACATTTTTAAATATTCGCATATAAAATAATAAAAAAATATAATGGAATTTTATTCTTTATTTATTTCCTATACACATTATTTTACATTTTTAAATATTTCTTAATAAAACAATGGAATTATTATTATTATCGTAGGTATATTAACCTTACAGCTGCATCGTCTACATTATTAGCAAGGCTCGTTCCCATAGTAGAAAATAGGTATGAAATATTTAGGAACAGTTGATTTACATCATATTATGATATAAATTGACCGGCCCGTCATATTCACACCCTAGGCAGGCACAAGATTTATAAAGGGTCACTTTGACAACAAGTTAAAAATTTGAAAAACGCCGCTATAAAGCATACAACGACACGAAGACATCTAGCGGATGGTAACACTAGCTACGTTTCCGCTTCCTTCTCTATTAGTTAGACCAAAAAACCGAAATCTTGAGAAAATTAAATTAATATCATTGTCGTTGTTATAGAATTGATATTTTACTAATTAAACATAGCTTGTGGCAATTTTAAAGACAATACAAATTAAAAAGGGATATTATTTGAATTTGTACGTAGTTTTAGTTCCACTACCCTCCACACTAGATGGCGCCGAAGACAATGTTTGTGACAAAGCAGTCGGTAAGCAAGAGGGGTCGGCAGCCACCCTACTGGCCTACATTATTATTGATTCGTTTGAAAGTATGTAGGTCAAGTTCATCGTCACCGTATCCGGTGCTACCCACTAGTTAAACCTATAATCAGAATCTATCGAAAAAATTATAATTTATACTTGGTATAATACCTTAGCATTTTCCTATTTTTAAGTCCGATTAAAAAGTAAATGTTTAAAAGGGACATCATGTGACTTTTTACCGAGTTTTAGTTCTGCTACCCTCTACTAGATGGCGCTGAAGACCTGTTTGTACCGCCGCACCGGGTCGGTAGGCACGAGGGGTCGTTAGCCACCCTATTGCTCTATATTATTATCGATTCGTTTGAAACTCTGTAGGTCAAGTTCATGACGAACCAATCGATAATTTTAAACACAATACGGTGCGGAATGTGTGGATGTTTATAAAGAAAAACTTTTTTGCAAAAAAAAAAACGGACTTCCAAAAAAAACACTAAAAAAGTGGAAAATAACTTTACTTTCGGAAGTCGGTGACTATTGTTTTTTCATTGACTTTTTTGCCACCGACTTCCGAAAGTAAAGTTATTTTCCACTTTTTTAGTGTTTTTTTGGAAGTCGGTTTTTTTAACCGACTTCAAAAAAAGGAGGAGGTTCTCAATTCGGTTGTATGTTTTTTTTTTTTTTTTTGTGTTTGTTACCTCATATCTCCGTCATTTATGAACCGATTTGAAAAATTCTTCTTTTATCTGAATGGATCTACTTCCCGATTGGTCCCATAGAAATTTCATCAAAATCGGTTCAGCAGTTTGGTTTTGAAAGAAATTGCGAAATTGATACTTGACAAGGATTTGTGTGTGATACGATAACTAAAAAGGGTTAAATAAAAACTTTTTTGCAAAAAAAAACCGACTTCCAAAAACAACACAAAAAAAAGTGGAAAATAGCTTTACTTTCGGAAGTCGGTGGCAAAAAAGTCAATGAAACAAACAATAGTCACCGACTTCCGAAAGTAAAGTTATTTTCCACTTTTTTTTGTGTTGTTTTTGGAAGTCGGTTTTTTTTTTGCAAAAAAGTTTTTTGCAAAAAAGTTTTTATTTTACCCTTTTTATTTATCGTATCACGAACAAATCCTTGTCAAGTATCAATTTCGCAATTTCTTTTCCTTGGATGACATTTTTTCCAGTTATTTTGATTTCAAAACCAAACTGCTGAACCGATTTTGATGAAATTTTTAAGGGACCAATCGAGAAGTAGATCCATTCAGATAAAAGAAGAATTTTTAAAATCGGTTCCGAAATGACGGAGATATGAGGCAACAAACACAAAAAAAAAACATACAACCGAATTGAGAACCTGGAGGAGGTTCTCAATTCGGTTGTATGTTTTTTTTGAAGTCGGTTAGTAAAATAAAAGTTACTTAGTTGGTACTAAGTACTACTTTACTCTTAAGTAGGTTATTAAACTACTTTATTTAGGAAAAAGGCAGTAAGGGGAACTACTTTAACCGTTGCAGATACACGAAAATGGTCTTAGGACACTATCCACATTTTTTTGTGAAATTTTGATAGCATTCACAGATTTAAAAAAAAAGTACAGGCAGCAAAAAAATCCAGTTTACACAAATATTTTTCTTGGTGAACTTTATTTTTTCCGCGCTTTGCTGTCGCGGGTTGAAGGAGAAGCAAAGGTATGATGCCACTAAACAGCCTAATGTGAACAATTTAAAAATCAAATATTTTTGAATTTAGAACACAAATAAAAGTTAATTTGTTCATAAAGTAAATATTTTATTTCAATAATCATGTTTGCTTATAATTTTCTTTTAGAAACACAATTTAAATATTCAAAAAATATTTACGACGAAAAGGCGCAAAAAAACAATCACCGCCGACTATTGGAATTGAACCAATTTGGACTTTTGTTTATAAAATAAATAGTTACCTGTGGATTTTTATTTCCGCACTTGTGCAGATAAATAAAAAAAACACGACTGGGAAATACATACATGGCATGTTGAACGTAGTAGTAGTGTTCGTAATAGTAGTGTTCGTAGTGCGAAAAGAGCTAGTTTTCGAGGAAGTGTATTGAAAAAGAATTTGATCCTGCGTCATAAAGTTAAAGAATGAAAAAAGTAAGTTTGAATTTATATACTGTAGCAGAACGCCATGATAGAATCATAAGAGAACTACTTAAGTTTGTTTTTCAAAACAATAATTCCGTTCGAAAGCTCTAGATTTGGATAGAGGAAGATATTTTTATCGATTAAAGAAAAGAAGAGAAGAGACAGCTCTGAAAAATGATTTCCTAGAAGGTAGGTATAATCCCAAGTCAATAAACTTTATCGTCAGGTGCCATTTCCAGCATTTTCCTCTAAGAGGTCGGCGGAGGCCGGCAGGGAGTGACGCAAAACCTCTTCTATCTTAAGAACATCGCGACAAATACATTCTCATTTTCCTACAATACGTAAGAGGAAAGTGGGTGTGTTTGCCTACGTCGCCTTGATCTTGTAATAACTGGCGCCCGGCTGGGCTGCGCCGGCGCAAGTGCGCGCGCACTTACTAAAGTCCGGCGCGGTTTCTTTCAGCAAAACGATTAGTTGTGTCTTTTAAAAGAATATCTCAATGATAAATAGGTTTTTTTTTTTAAAGAAAGGTGACTTTGAATGTGTTCTGTTATTTGGTCAGATTGTAAGAAACATTCGACGACGCCAAGATCGGAGAGAAAGCGCGGTGGGCTGTTGGATTTGGGGGCCATATTTATGTTATTACCCACCTATGAAAGTTGTTCTATACTACATTCTTAAAATTAGTTACAGAAAAAGTTCTGTTCGTAACATAACAAGAAACTTTGGAAAAACTTTGAATTTTGTTTTGTTTTAAATGTGACTATAGAAACATACTTTATCTTAAGCTAATTGCGCATTACAAAACATTATTGTAAGTAGGTATACGAGTAGCTGTACCTAATGCTAATTTTATTAACTTTTGTCGAGGTGGTCACACACGTACAGGGCTACAGGCTGAGTCCACGACTTTCAAATAACGACGGCCAATGCCAAGCGCATCGCGGCCTCATAAGTCATAAATAAAGATTATAATATAATCATCGAGAATCACTTTTAGTTGCCTTCAATGATACTGACTGTCTTCGAGAGGTATGAGAAGGACCCTTGTGCGGTACTGGTTAGCTTGAGAAAACTGGTTAATGTAATGGTGGAGCGGAATCTTACACCGCAATTATGTTCGATTCAACACAAGTTATGACATAATTATAATTGACCGATAGTCTGATAGGCTCGTTGATCAGTTGAACGTTGAGATTGGACAAATTGGACAAGACGTTCATTATTTCAGTTTTTGCTGAAAATTAAACTTATAAAATCATAAGCATGATCCTGAGCATGATTTCAAGTCGCCTAGACTGGTTTCGTGGGTCGCTGTTGCGCCATCTCACACGGGTTGCCACAACTGTGATCCACTACTCTACTCTTTGTTTGTTTTTAGTTGTAAGTTTAGTGGTTGTAAGTCTTAGTAATAATTTTTTTGAGTCATCTGATACTTGAATAAAGATAATTCTATTCTATAAGGTACCTAGTTTCCTTATTTTTATTGAACAAAACATTATAAAGCTAAGCGCACATTCTAACACAAAATGCTGTGATGCGGAGCAGCCCGCCGAAATGTGCGTCAGCCTTTACATAAAAATAAGTAAATATTTGGTAAATGGTATCTCTTCACCACATTCGCCATGCAACATTCGCAGTGCATACAAATCATTCGCTATGCATGAAATCATAACAACACAGTACATCTTCAAAGTCATCTTTTAGAAAATAAATAAATAGTCTCGACTTGAAGAAAGTAATGAAGAAAAAAGATAAAAGAAGTGGAAAAAACGTCATTATTATATGTAAAATATATATTACTAGCTTATGCCTGCGGCTTCGCCCGCGTGGAGATCGATAAATGACCCACGGGATCGTGCTAACGAGATGAAAAGTAGCCTATGTGCTATTCCAAACTATAATCTATCTCTGTGCTAAATTTCATCCAGATCCGTTCAGCCGTTCTGACGTGATTGAGTAACAAACATCCATCCAAACTTTCACATTTATATTATTAGTATAGATAGTATAGATTATACAGTACAACAGTCTCAGAGTAAAATAACTGTGTCATAAGGACGGACATACAGACAGACATACAGACGGACAGGGGGAATCTATAAGGGTCCCTTTGTCCAATTGGCAACGGAACCCTAAAAAGGTCGCCGAATCATCCCCTGGTCACAGATCAAACCCTGCATGCGTAAGTGTACCTATACTGACACATGTCGTTTAGCTTCCTTTGTGCAGTTCAGTTACCTTCGTATTGTATAATTGTTTTGTTTGTCGATCGCATTCTGAAGGCGCGCCGACGCCTCGCTATCTCTAGGACCACTTCAAAATTTCCACCTTGAACAAATAGATGAGCTCTCTGTGACCGCACTAGTTATATGGAAACCGACTTGAAGCACGATGGCACGATATGTGTCAGTCTCGACTTGGTTAATCGACCAAACCGGTACGGACATGGCTCCGGACACCTACGTGAAAAACACTGAAGTAGCTGTCAATGACTGTGACCGGAGCTGGGTCCATAAATTCGTAGGGTCGGATTTACTGACCCTTCTTTGATACAAGGGTAAATAAAAGCTAGCACACGTGAGTGTGAATCGCTTTATTTTGAAAATTTCACATATGGTACACATACGATGCCAAATAAGCATTTTTTTTTTCGTAATGGCATATCTCAGGTTAACCTATGAGGCTGGCTTCTGCTTAACCGGATAATTCTGTGGGTGCCTTGAGTGTAAGGCCTCCAGCCATGCATAAATAAATTGAGTCAGCTGAGATCACCGCCTAATATTGTGAAGGAGCATTTATGTTCTGGATTTTCTAGGCTTACTTGTTTTGTTGCTTGTGTAAAAGTGTAAAAATATTTGGGGAACCACTAAGTAAATAATAATTAAACTGAAGTACTGTAAGATACATACCATGAAATGCATATTTTAATAGCTACGATCGCGTAGCTGGCGTAGCAAGAACCAACTTACGCTACTACTTATGTTATTACTACTAACTTAAAGTATTTTGTCATTGATTTATTTACTTAACAAAAATAAATTCAATAACTTTTTAGTATGGAAATATTACGGAGCTTAGGTATACATATAGTGAAGTTATATTTGAATGCCAGTTTGTCAGATAACTTCAGTGCAATGCTGAAATCAGCTTAGGTAATGAGCACAGGACGTCCTGAACACCTGCTGCGGAAGAGCATTTACTAACAGTCCGTAATAAACTTTATTGCAACTGGCCACCGTAAAACATCCGTAGCATGAACGCGACGTAAACGTAACGCTAATTTGAATGATTTTTAATCATAAATTACAACTAGGTATCCGGCACTTTTATATATTAGTAGGTAATTGATATATCGCTCTACATACATATTGACGATCTCATTAAAACTGCCGAAAGAAACTGGATATGCCATGACACAACACCGCCAACAGTATAATATACGATATGAATATGGAAGAGACCTACACTCAGAAAATGGTCATATGATGTGTTCGGACGAAGCTAGTATATGAATAAAGTGTTTTTGAATTTACTTCGTGTTAGGTCCAGCTGAAGTCTTGGCCGAGTAGACCGCTGCCGATGTGTAATCATGATCAGTTATCCATCACAACGTTACGCTCTTCTCCTGTGCCTCTTTGTTTCATTTGGCAGACTGTGTTGGCCCACTGCCGGACGGATCAGCTGGATCCGACTCGACAGATGGGAATACGGATCGTGCCCCTACACGTGACTATTGTCTCAGCCGAAGGGAAGATATTGCCAGAATGTTAAAGCCCCAAGTCGACAGATAGTCGGGATTATTTTTAAACAATTTGTACTCTTGTACTGTAAGTCTGTAACAATCACGTGTTTAGATCTTGTTATTTTAGTCTAGTTTACGATATGTTTATTGCTGTATCATATTCATAGGTCGCTACGACTTATGTCGTAAGTTTTTAGAGTTTATTTTTCCTTTTCGCAAGAACGCCATTAAATAATTATAAAGAGATATAAATCGGAATAACATACCTATGGACGTTTTTATGGATTTCATTTCCTGTTGGCCAGGTAGGTACAAACTTGACGAAATGTAAGTTTTTGTAACGAGCAGTGTCTTTGTCTTGACCTAAATGAAGCGGGATATACCAATGGATATTTAAACATTCGATTAAACCTTAACCTGCTCAGATAAGACCTATCATCAGATCAGACCTATTATCGGCCTCAATCAATAAAACATTAAAACAACATTATAAGAAAATTAAAATATTTTCTCATCAATCAAAAAACGAACACGATTACTTGGTATGGAGTTTTTGGTAACCAATACAGCAGACAGGTATAAAAGACAGCGAGAGCAGAGAAAAAAATACTTGATGTCTTTTCATTAACAGTTTATGATAGAGCGCAAAAAACCTTTGAAATGCTGACCAAGGTTGGGCCAAAGAAACCAGGCTTGTCCCACAGCGCTTTGGGTCAACATATCGCGGAAAATACCTGAATGAGGGACGCTAGAAACCGGGAAGTTTGGCAGAAGAAAGGGGAGGCTGTGGTGCTGGAGGTGGATCTGGATTGCAATTGCTATGATGATGTTTTTAGGATGAAAAGTAATGCGAAAGGTATTTCTCCCCATCATAGCGATGTTTTTTTTTTGTTCTGGACCATACCTGGGAACCTTCTAGTACTAAGTATGCAATGCATCCATCAGCACAATGTTTTAATTGCGTTACATTGAGTCCTACCGTAAAACGTGATATTTCACAACAAAGAAGTAATTTCTCTGCATTATTTTTTGCGTAGAGTTACCTAGTGTGATGTACAGAATGCTTGGTTGCCGGCTTCGTGAAGGGTAAGTTGCACCTTGTCTGTCAGTGCTCCCTGTGCAGCTCCAAGATATTGAGGTGGCAGAGTTCTGGGTCGATGCTTATTGAACACTAAAGGAATCATCAACACGAAGAAGAAGAAGTGCTTTGATTTGACTATCTATACTTCTTTACTAATATTATAAAGCTGAAGAGTTTTTTTGTTTGTTTGGTATATCGCGCTAATCTCAGGAACTACTGGTCCGACTCGGAAAAATATTTTTGTGTTGGATAACCCTTTTATCGAAGAAGGCGATAACATCACGCTGCGACCAATAGCGGAGCATCAATCAAAAATGTTACGCAGACGAAGTCGCGCGGATCAGCTAATTAGCGGTTTAGTTACTATAAAACAAGGTTTTAACACTTGGATCGGTTTCAATAAGAACAAGAAGCCAATTGATACATAACGAAACTAGGTAGATCCCGTACTAATTTCCGGCTGAGTGTTGTGTTAATCCCACAATTGCATGAAGCTTTTCTTAAATACGAGATCAAATGTGTTCTTATGATTCATATTGTTACAATTTCGTGCTCCTACGCAGTCTTGTAGTTCATCTTTCCCGTAGCTAGGTATGGTAGCAAGAATGTTTCAGTCACTATAATAATATAATAATAGTAGTAACGCATCACGCATGTCACTCTCGGAATTACGCGGGGTGCGCCTAATGGTAAACTAACATTTTGCCAGTTAAGTTTCTACCTCTACATTTTTACCTCTGCATAACCATAATATTAGGTACAGTCACGAGCACCAATATGTATACACATTCATTCATTCATTAAAAACAATTTTCAGAGAAATAACGATTGTAAGAGGTCCAAAATGCTATGTTCGTAACAACATCAACTGTTAAACAGAACAGTAAGAGAAAATCACTTTTAAAGTTTCTAAGTGTTTACATATTGATGTTCGTGGCTGTACCAATATTACATTACACCTAATGATGTAGACTAAATTAAAAGGTTTCTTAGAAAACGATGCTCAAACAGACAAACATACTCACTGTGGGGCTGTGACAAGGTAGTTAGCGTTCCTGAGCAACGTTAGCGCTTGTTTCATCAGTTCGCCACGTAACAAATAATTATCGCCTCACAAATCATCGCACTATCTGTTCTGCTTCCAATCGTAGTACACTCACGCACACATCGGTACGTAATACGTGTTGTATGAGTCGCAGGATAATTGGAAATGATGATTATGATTTTTTCTTAATTTCAAATAACACGGTCATTTTTAGTTTTCAATCATCGATAAGCTAACTTTAAAATTGGTTCTATATTTAGTTAGTTTAGTTATATATGTATATTACGAGAAAATCACTTAAGGTAAGTGTGTGAATGGCATGTGCTCGCGACTGTACATTGTATCCCGAGGCAAGAAACACGTGACTCCCCGAGTATACTCGTACTCGCAAAAATTAACATCTGTCTGTGCAAAAAAAAATCCTTATGATCAAATTAGCATTTAAACGAGCTAGTTTTTTTTTGTTTGTATATTACAAAGATTAACTAGAACTATTAAATTAAAATTAACTACCCTATTACTCCTTCCTCTCAAATTTCTTAAATTATTTTATTAATTCTAGTAGATAAGTATAACATGCGTGATGGCAACAAACTTATACCTACGTCTACGTATGAACAAATACGTAATTATTCTTATTCAAATTTGGCGTTAGGCCACTGTTTTTATTTGGGTTTTTACCTTCCTCATGAAACCGGTATTACCTAGGTCCTAGGAACTGGTTGAGAGCATCTAGTTTTTGTCTGAGGATTTACAGCGTTCTTATCTTTCTCGAGCTGAAGTTAAGAATAGCAGTATGTCTTACGTATTCGATCCTGGTAACCGGCGGTCCTTAGGGGGAGCCTACCTAAGTCTAGCGTTGGAATTCATTCGTCAGAATCTGAACCTTTATAATCTCACTTACTCTTGGTTGCTTTGTACTAACATTATATAACATCGCGCCTGTAATCCCCGATGGGTTAGGCAGAGGTGTACCCATTAGTATTTATGTTATTGTGTTTAATTTATAAAGTGCGTCTTATATTTTGTGCAGAATGCACCATTTTTCTTTCTTGTTTTTTTTTTTCTTATTTGCGATCTATCGGGTACCAGCGTGCTCAGTTTTGAAGAAAGCCAGCGTGTCGACCGTGACATGGTCTGGTCACTTAACTCACTTGTGATTCTCCTCAAACAAGGCTGGTTTTAATACTAAATATTCGATTTGCACTGCGGTAGTGTGCAAAACATGTAAAGACTTAGCGGGTTAGCGGGTTTTCGTTCTTATTGTAAATTGTTCACTGGGTTGTCAGGGTAGACGATATATCCCGACGACTCCCCAAATAGTTTCCCCCTTTTGCTGAAAGCGAATTTAAATCAATTTAATTTGAATTAGCATCATTGGTGGCCAATAACAAGTTCTCTCTTGGCCTTGTATGAAATTTTATTTATTGATGTTTTCTAAAGGAAAAAGCTTCATTTAATCTAAGTTTTTAGAAAAATGCAAAACCCAGTAGGGGTTTATACTTCAAAGTTTCCGTCTTTTCAGTTACAATACATACTTGTAATATAAAACCACGAGACCAATTATATTATTATTCTTCTCATTGTTTTTGAAGCCATTTTGGCGAGTAGGTGTCCGAATAGTTGTTTTGTAGGTTGGTGTACATCAAATTCCCCGTTTTGCATCGGCACAGTTTATTATTTAAAATATGTTCTAGATTGACAAGGCACAAAATAAGTACGATAGCGAAACAACAAAAAAAAAATGTGCTCTTTAAATTATGTCAATTTGTTTATTCAGAGAAAAATATTAGATTTCTTTGAGAAATAAATGTTTTTCCACCACAATATGATGGGAAATTTAGACCATAATTAAAATATTTAAATCTAATTGTAAAGTTAAAACAATAGAATAATCACACGATAAAAGGGGTTATTGTACATTCGCCACAAAGTAAGTTCGCTATGAAAAAAAGTATGTGTAAATTTGCCACAACTTTATTTTCATGAAGTAAATTCGTCATATATTAATTTTGATTATTGAATTCCGCACAGACAGCAGAAAAATCAATCAATAAGTAGAATAAAACGTCATTTATTTATTTTCCATAATCACAGGAATGTTAAGAAGTTAACCTTATGTCTACATAAGAATCACAGTTCTAGTTACAACAAAAAAATACGCTGACATTGTCTGGTTTTGTTCGTTTTTTTTTCGCCCGCATTGTCAAGGACAGCGTGACACGCCTAATCCTTATAAACATTTATTGCAAGTGGCTGATTTGCATAGAACATTAGAATTATAAGCAAAACAGTAGAAAGATAATTAAATCACAGGTAATAATCACGTTTTCTTTTAATTTTAATTTACGTCTACATAAAAAAACACAGTTTTACTTGAAACTAAATTTATTCTTATTGCAATAAGCTGATTTGCCTTGTCGCATTAACGACATTTAACAAAACAAATGAAAAATAAGTTTAATATTTACTTCATTTTTTTTTTGTTGAAAAAAAAAACAAAGCTTAATAAGTTACTTTAGGAACATTTATGTCTAATAATCACAGTAATTCTTTGGATCAATTCAACATACCACTGTGCACTGACTTAAATTCAATCATAGACAAAGACCGCGTATGTTACAAGTCTTTAAAATGCTTCATAACAGAAAGTTTTTAGGAACTTTAGCCAGGGACATGTTATCGTAATTGTCCAAAATAGTTTTCAGTTCTTTGTCATATGCAATAGATCAACGTGTTCTCACTTTAGTGCCAGTATATTAAATCTGAAATTCTTCAGTTTCCAATTTATATGTTCAGAACAATAATTAATATGAATAATAATTATTATTATTATGATGAATAAGTTTGTGTTAAGTGTATCAAGAAACTAAAGCATTTTAGGTTTTCCTTTACTCATTTTGTTGTTCAAACGCTTATGCCAAGCTTCTACTAGATTTATTGTTCTATGGCGAGCCCCATATATGGTTACTGTTAATACTCATTAATTTTGTAGGCTATCTTACCACCTGTGCTTTCATAATTTTAGAAATCATTATCTACCTTTCATTTCGAGCGCTAAAAACCAATAAATTTGCTTGCTACCAGTACCTTATGCAAAAACGATGAACCTATATTGAAAACTTGTGACGAATTTACACATATTTTTAATGCATGTGGCGAATACACTTTCAATGTATGGAGAGTACAAAAATGTGATGAATTTACTTTGTGGCGAATTTACAACAACCCGATAAAAGAGTGTGTTATTAAAATACTGTTCTGAGTTTACGAACATTTTGACACAAACATTTCTTGACCTTTTTACTTGCAAATTTTTATTTAGTGCTAAAAATGGGCTTGATTATTGTTTTTATATTAATTAACAAAGTAGCTTTTTATTAATTAAAAAATGTCTTGTTAAGATTTTTCAAATGATTTAGGAGTGTAACTGTAGTATGAGTGCAGTTACTGACTACGGAACCCTTCACCACACGAGGACCTTACGACCGGTCTACTTGGCCGATTTTAAAACCAAAACAATGTTTTTAAAAACATACAACCGAATTGAGAACCTCCTCCTTTTTTTGAAGTCGGTTAAAAATAAAATAACTGAATACCGAAAAAATAAAATAATGAACTGAAATAGGAAATGAAACTATTTCTGATTATTTATTAATACTTAACATAAATAAGATTCATAGATATTCCTCAGAAGAAAACTGTACCGTATGTTTATACAACACAGGTCGATCACGTCTAAATCCAACGATTGAATATGATACTTAAAGCTGATTAAATACTGATTATATTGGCGTGGAAGCTTTTGACAGTAGAAATGGACTCGCGGCGAGTGTACATAAACAGCTGCCGAGGTTCAAGACTTTTATATTTCACTTACAACATATTCCCATAATACAGAGATAGATAGATACACATCAAATATCTATATTTTTTGTTAAAATACGTGAAATTTGGCGATCGTCCAAGTTCAGTTAGCGCTTTAAAGCGCTCGCAGTGGCTTTGAGATCGTATAAGTATCAATAGACTCTTTCGGTATAAACAGAAAGGAACTACATTTTTCAGATTCTTCGTCCGTGATTTGATTTCGATATTTTTTTATGGCCGATTGATTTCCGGTAGTTCGTAATAAAGAATAAAGAAGTGAAAACATGCGTGTGCGCACCTCGTGCGCGGGCGCCGTATCTGAGCACGGGAGGGTAAGCGGTATTGACATTGTAACTAGGCATATGACGCGCCCGGTAGGGTTTATTTTAGTCCGGCCATGAGTTTCGACAAGCCATTCATTCGGCTCGAATATCTTTAAATATCTATCGCATGTAATCATTGTAACGTAACGGAACTCCACAAATTCGCTCATTTTCCAAAAAAAAAAGTGCAAATGCATTTTTTGTAACATAGAAATTAGAAAGAGTCCTACCTTTTTGTGCTGTCTGATGGGGGTGAGTCCCACCTGGGACCCCATCTCGGCGAGGATATTCTTCGGCATTTTGTCACAGAACAGTCAGTTCACTCAGTTAAATAAATGTTTAGAATTTGAAAGTTCGCGCTTGTAGCACTAGCGGTGGTCCAGGTGACGCGAGGTGCGCGGCGCGCGCGCTGACGATCGAATGAGCGCGCGGATCTGTCCGCGCGCCAATATAACCGCGCCTGCGCAGGTGACGTCACGGCGCTCGCCCGCAACCTGCACCCTGCACCACGCCACAGCCTGCGCGCCTGCTCACCTGGCCAATCTCCATACCATACCATACAGGACACATAACACACGTACTTAACCTACGGTCCAAATGAAAATAAATGATGTTTATTTCTCTTAGATTTTCTTTATCTTTTGAAGATACTTTTAAGGGTTTTTTTTATTTGATTACATAGTTGGCGCCATCATTTCCCTTCTGAAAGATCCCTGAGAAAAATCTTATCTCCTACATCCTGGAACACAGATTAGACGGCATCCTTAGAGGTGGAAAAGGAACAGCATAACTAACTTTCTTATTTTCCCCATATTCGGTAAAACTTATATTCTGACATCCGTTTTCGAAAAACTACTTGTGGATCCCTGTTCTTGTTTGACGTCAACATTAGTCTACATCAGAAACAAAACAATAATGATTTTCCGTCTAATTCAAAGCACGTAGCTGTGATGTCTATTTTTTTTTAATTATTTAACACTCCAAGTACAATGTACAGAGGCGGACTTAATGCCATAATTTTTGTTTTTACCAAATCAAGTACCTTTGTATAACACTATACACGCGTTTCGTTTCGTGCATATGAAGTTAGAGCTCCTGTCCTGTCCCGCATGCTGGATTCCGGGCATTCCCTCATACAGGAGACATGTGTCCCAGCACGGGCCACTTTGTAGTCTGGATATGTAGGTAGGGATTGTACATGAGATCAACAATCATAATTCCAACATTAAAATATCAACACCATATTAAGCTCAACTATTCAAAATTTCAACATTTTAAAAGAACGCTTAAACCTACACGGTTTTTTTTTAATAACCAAGGAAAAATACTACTTACTGCTCCACGTAAAATACTGTCATTCAAATGCATCCGGTTAGACTGGAAGTCGACCTCAACATAGTTGGGAGGCAGGCAGATACGATGATGATGATCAAATAAAGTGGCTCTTCGTGTCCACCTAGTAGATTTTCCAAGTTACCCAATAAATCGATTTTGATGCGTTTTCACGGTCACTTAAAACATTTATTCCGGAAGGTTTATGTTCATATATTTTATAATTATTAAGTTTTTAATCGTGCTTAATAATCATTAAAAGGACAGAAATCTCAATGGGGAGATCGCTAGTTTAATAATAATATTCCCCTACACTGCACCTATTATGTTTCTTAAGCGTTTAGAACTCATAAACAAGCTTTGCCAATAAATTCTCGCAATTATAAACAAAGACATTTACAGGTTTTAACGTTGATATGCTTGAAGCTCACCGTTACAAGTCGCCGGACGCCGTCATTACATGAAGTCAAAAGTACTATTAGTTACTAGTAGTCGAAAGTCTGACAGCCAGTCTTACCAAGGGGTATCGTATTACCCAGTTAATGGCTTGTGGCCAACAACATAACAACTTTGTGTGTGTGCATAACAACTCTGACACCAGGTTGGCACTAACTACACGATAAAGAAAGAAAGAATGGGTTGGAGGTCAGATAGGCAGTCGCTTCATGTAAAATAATGGACTGGAAGCCGACCCCAACATAGTTTTGGAAAAGGCTAAGCAGATGATGATGATGCTTGAGTTCACCGTTCAGTTTCTGACGGTAGGTCCGAAGCTGTTCCCGATTTATATTTACATACATAACATCACGCCCGTAATCCAAAAAGGGGCAGCGGTGCACCTAATAGTACTTATACATGTTTAAGTCCCATCAAAAATAGTGGGCGAGCCTATTGCCATCAACCACGCACAAGTCCTGACTCTATTACTGAGAAACTTCTGATGGGAAAACCCAATAACACTTATGTACATCACGATTTATAATAATATTGATTTATTCACGAACACAAGCTAACATAACATAGGATTCCAAGGCGATATCTTGTTATTATCTATGTACACAGAAAAATTACAAGTATATGATAAAAGTTTTAGAATAGAACAGAATAGAATAGAATTTAACTTTGCAAATATGGCTAATACATAATAGTTGTTATGCAATATCAGAGCTCAGCCGTATTTTACCATTCGTCATGCAAACCTTTAGGTACATTATTTATGATACATGTACTTACTTACATTTGAAGGACCAGATTCAATTAATTATCACTTTCATTAAAATTATCATTCAATTTATTAATTAATAAAGGGTAATTTATCAATTAATTTAGGTATTTTTTTAGCGTCGGTGTCCCTTCCACCCTGTATATATATTTAAGTCCCGTGTTATAGGGGGTGAGGCTATTTCGATCTACCAGGAACTAATTCTGACTCCGGGCTGCACTGAGATATGAGACTAACTAACAACCCTATATGCAAATGACAGTACAGTTACCATAACATGTACATAGGTAATAATAGGGACATGTACGAAATTGACATTAATGAATCCCTGACATCGATAATATCATGGCTAAATCGGTATAATCTTAAAATTAACTTAGATAAGACTACTATTATGCATTTCACTCAACGGACACGGACTGATATTGCGATTGAAGCCCGGCACAATGGTTCTAAAGAAAGTTGACAATGATAAATTTCTCGGTGTAGTACCTAATTGACGCGAATTTGAACTGGAAAGCCCACATTGAACACGTGACTAAAAAGTTGAGGTCATCCGCGTATGCGCTTTTCAAACTGACCCCAGACGCCCTGATAACGGCTTATCATGGACTGGTAGCATCAGTGCTGCGCTATGGTATAACTTTTTGGGGAAACTCGACAAACAAAGAAATTGAAATGAAATACTAGGTATCACACATTGAAACTCGAGAAGGCTCTTATATTTTCATTGTCAATAACGAACCAAGGATCCATTGATATGATAGCTAATTGAACTGTGAAATTATTACAATGTAAGTGTTTATAATGTTGGAGTGTGTGAAGTGGTCAACATGTTTACAGAATGACAAGGCAACTGTATCTACCAACCTGCATTGGGACCGCATGGTAGATTACGGCTCACTCGCTTTCGCAGGGCGGAGGCCTGTGTTCCAGGATACTGAGTATCTACTGACTATTTAAAGTATCTACGTAATCACGATCTTCAATTCGTTCATTCAGTGTCAAGTGTCAAAAGCCTTCCGTGCCTCGGAAAGCACGTTAAGCCGTTGGACCCGGATGTCGTTTGTAGATCTTTGACAGTCGTAACAGGTCGTTAGTGACCCGAAAGTCTCACAATCAGTATGACATCCAATCTGACCAAGGGGTATCGTATTACCCAGTACTAACTGGGTTGTGGAGGTCAGATAGGCCGTCGCTTTACGTAAAATACTGGTATTCAGCTGCATCCGGTTAGACTGGAAGCCGAACATAGTTGGGAAAAGGCTAGGCAGTTGATGATGTCACAAGCCTGAATCACTGGATTTAGAAGCCCGAAATTTTGAATAAAACCAGTTCCTTTTATTTAAAAAAATGAACAATAAGTCAGGATTCTAGAACATTCACTGCTTAACGATCTAAATAACGGAATTAAAATTTGTTTGGAATTCCGTCATTTCATTCAATTCAATCATTTTTCTTAAAAAAAAAAAGGAAAATGGTTTACTTATTATTTCATAAAAACCTACATACATGAGTTATGAAACGTCAGAGTTTAAGTGCAAAGGTTACGCTTAGGTGTTCCAATTTGATAATTATACAATGAAGAAGAACCTTGGAGGAACTCCACGGCTGGGTATTATTTTTAAAATGATGGGCTTTTACTATATTGTTATATTAAAGAGTTGATTGAGCTGTAGAAGACAATGCGAGGACAGTATAAGCTTTACAGTTAGTAGGTACCTGGATACATCCTGCTCCTAGTCCATAAGTTGGTGCCGTGATACTTCATGCATGGCTATAATATGATCTAATCTAACAACACTGCTAGCATAATTGATATATTATTACAAAGACTTTGGGAATGCGTTTCCCAGCAGTGGGACAGTACAGGTTAGAAAAAACACTACTTGGGTTCAGGGTTACATCTTCCACACAAAAAAAACATAATTGGATTTAGATACCGGAAAATAAATCAGCAACACCATTAATGTAGCTAGAGTATATATTGTATGTACATATGTAGTAGCAAGTAGGGTGTCTGTCAGACTCCTCAGCTGGAGGAACAGATTTTTAGTTTTAGCTCGAAAATAGGACTAACAGGAATGCGTCAGAAAAATGAAAAGTTAACTAATAGTGGAGTTAAAATGATTTAATTAGAGAAATTCATCTTCGCCAACACTCTGCTTTAAAGTATTGGCAGAGATGCAGTGCCAAGATTTTTTCACAGATTATGTACCTATACTGTTGTCTATTGGTACTTACGTTCCTATGAAAGAAAATCCGCAGTGTGTGCCTGTTTTCATTACAACTAAGCATCCCTTTTGGAATTACTTTAATATTTAATCATAGAGGTGTTGCTTTATATTGAGCTGCAATTAGTGGTCCAAAGTGGCTACCCAGGAATGAAAAGTCCTTTAAAGAAATTTTTAAAGGCCTCTTTCCAAGGGATTTTATGTGTTGTTTTTTTAAAACATGGGACTTAAACACACACACACACAAGAGCACGCATGCATTATTTCAATGATTAATTGTTATTCAATTTTATTTTTTTAATTTTTGATGCATACACTGTTGTGAACTGTTTTGTCCAAAAACGGGTGAAGACACTGACTCCTGTAACACAGGTCTCACCTAGCACAGGAGTCAGGGTTTCAAATGGAAATGTAAACATTATTTATTTGTGTCAATAAAAAATATTTTTATTTATTATTTTATTTATTAAACATTGGATATACTTGCTGTTAGCTTATAGGTTCATTTCTGCCTAAACCCTCGAGGATGGAGGATGTGATTCCTCAGAACTAAAACAAGCATTATTAAAATAATTTTCATCTTAATCATCATTCCAAAGAGACTCAAGGCAGCGTCATCAATACCAGCTGCAATTAGCTAAGTAGGTAGATATATAGGTACGTCTAGGTAATCGTTGCATTACGGATTTGAACGGTAACTGGTGTTAATTGTGATCATTAACGTGTTTCTTATTACCATCGGAAAATCACCAAAATGTGGGCCATGGAAGATTCTAATGGAACTTGTGAAATTGTTACTGAGAACTGCTGTACCGACATGTCACGGTTGTGTTCATCAAGGTGGGAAAGGATATATGTACCAGTCACATGAAAACTCACACACTGGGAGTTGGGTTGCTCCAGGAATTGAAGGGCTCTCAGCGTGCCAGGCTCCCAGTTTCTTTGAAGAATAACCCCCGAAGATAAATTATCTGGAAAATAACCGGAGTTACTAACATAACCTGCAGGGATAGCAAGCTGAAGTGGCAGTGGGCTGATGGCGGATAGGGTAAGCGTATCCTGGAGTGTAGAACGCATTATCGACAGCTAGTGTGGAACGGCCCAGCCAGATGGAGTGACGGTGTTAAAAAGGGTTGCTGTGTCAGACTGTATGCGAAAGGTAGAAGACGGAGGGACAGGGTGTTGTGAGAGGCCCGGGTCCTGCAGTGGAATGCGCCAGGTTTAGCTGATTGTTTTAAAGTTCGGTCAAAGCCACAGAGTATGTAACCACTAGAGAGCTTATAGGCCGATTTCTCCTAAGTACACGACTCACTACCGCGGGCCGGGGGACGAGGAAGAACGCGCGGCTGCATGTGGTCAGTTCAAGGTCAACTTATATAGGTATGCCTATCGTTAGGGCTGATCTACTTGATTAAGGAAAAACAGACAATATCTAAAAATGGATTTTAAACATTATGAAAAATACTCAATTAAAATCGTATAAAATAATGATCTATGTATTTAATCCAAAACAATCGATTACAAAAAACATGTATCCTCTTATTATTGATGATTAAAATGAATTAATTTATCGTAGAACAATCCACTGTTTCTGTAAAAATACGGATTCTGTGTAATAAATATCACGGTGTATCAAATCATGTGTGTCACGCGTCCCCAGGGACCTACGTAAATTCTTTCGCTAGCTATTGTTAATTTGTTATTCAAAAGATCTGCATCACTACTGCGTCGGATGCGGGACAGAGACAACAGCCTCTTGAGCCTTGTTACCGGCAGGACTGAAACCACCCGATGGGTCAGCTATGTCAGCTTCATCTTTTTCGATTGCTTAGTACCTAACCTGGTGTCAGAGTTTTTATGCCGCCCACGGGCGCCCAAGGCATTGACTTGGCTTTAGAACTATCTCTCAGGCATGCTAATCACCTAATCGGAGTCCATGTACTGTTGCCAGGTGTCTCCAGAAGATGGCATAATTAAGTGTTATTGTTAAAGTGAATTGTTTCTATTTATTATGTAACTTGGTCGATTATACTAACATAAGTTAATAAATACTAACAATTTTATGGGAAACCAACCTGAAACAAAGATAAAAACATACATAGGTAAATTAAAAATAAAGTGAGAGTATCGCGATCCATCCATTATTGCCATAAATATGTTATAGTTTAGTCTGTGTCACCCCGCTTCTGGGCAAAGGACTGTCCCCATGATTTCCAAATATTTCTATGTAAGGCAAATAAAAATGTTATCCTTACACATTATAAACGTGAAAGTTTGTATGTATGGATGTTTGTTGCTCTTTCACACAAAAACTACTTAATGGATTTTAATAAAACTTGGCATTCATATAGTTCATAACCTGGATTAACACATTGACTACTTTTTATCCCGGTAGTACGATCCCGTGGGACAGTAACCGAACTCCACGCGGGCAAAGCCGCGGCTATAAGCTAGTTTAACTATAATTATACAAGGCGACGCGAAAACGGTTACCACGTACTCAGTACATCATTATAAACCACCCAAAAATTTTCACCCAGAAATTTTCATCGGATTTTTTTTTTAATCTACTGTTTCCTGCAAAAGTACGATACACTAATGCAGTGCAATATGTTTGCGCTCGCGCTTCTTTTTTACTGTGCTTTTCATTGTTTTTCCCTACCGATGAGTTTTGCTCAAGTTGCATATTGCTGCAGTAGTGTTGTTGGTAATAGAACAGTTGGCTGTTGCTGTCACATTACGACCATAATATGGTATCTTGGTTGGGCACGACATCAAAATAATTTTAGATTTAAACAGAAACCGCAAGTTCCACAGGCATTAGGACTAAATTTTTAGTTATTAGTATAAATAAGCAATAAGAAGCTGCATATCGTACGCTTGCAAATGAATTTTATTGAGTGGGGCAAAGTTTCATAGAATTAATTTCTGGCGCGCTCAGAATGATGTACTGATCTAACAGTTTTCGCGTCGGTGTCCCTTCCATCCTGTAAGTATACGTGAAGTAAAATATCTGATAGTTTGATATTTTTATTGAGATTTTAAAGTTATACTCTTGAGTATATATTTAAAGCTTTTTTCTCTTGAGGCAAAATGAAACGATGACTGATGACTAGAGATCGGATATTCGGGCGCATATTTACCTAAAGTACGTTTTTTCCCCGCAAAGGCTGGAAAAGTATGGAAGCAGATTCTTAAAATGCCAATTTTTATCCCGGGATCGCGGAATATCATATTTTTTTGTGTTTATTAAAAGTAGAACTCACAAGTACCTATAACGAATATTTATAATCTATATAAAACCAGGCCAGAAATTTGTTGAACAGAACAAGTTAAAATTACTACAAATATTTGAACTCAAATGTTGCTGCTGAAATATTGATTAGGACAAAATGGTAAATATGACAGGGCATAATTCGTTTGATAATTCAAACGAATTATGCCCTGTCAGACACTAAAATGAAAAAAAAAAATACTATTCATTGAAATAAACTGGGACTTTTCACGTAATGACGCGCACTCCATCCTAGTCAACCTCAAACTTTAGGTAAATATGCGCCCGAATATCCGATCTCTACTGATGACAGAAAAGTAAAAAATTATGACAGAAAATTTTATGGATGGAGAGGAAGCCGAAAGTAACATGGATGGTTGGAGTGAGGAATGATATTATGAAAGTAAAGGCAGAAATTGGAAGAATAAAACATGATGCACCGAACCCAAGTAACATGGCACAGAGCAGGGAGAAGATGATTTGTCACCAACCCAGCTTCCACCGCTAGAAAATACAGTGCGATTTGAAAACGATTTAGACACTTCTCAATTGTGTCTCAATTACTTGATGCATGGAGTTCCTGATTGCAGCTGCTGGCCAGTGTGGCTGCAATCGGCTTTATCCTCAGGATGAATCCACTTCTGCAACTTCCTCCAATTACTGTAAATTTTCTTCGACCGTTATTATAGCATTCAATTCCTATTGTAACGTTTTCCTGGTGCCTCGCGATGTTTGTTAGTTGTAGGAATACCTAGTTGCGAACTTCACCATTGAAACTGATTGCGATCAGTGGGGTTACCATGAAGTCTTAATGCAGGAATGATTTACTTCATTTTAAAGAGAGAAAGAATGTTACACCAGCACACATGGTAGTCCACCGCACATTTACACCGGGTTAAGAGCTGTCATTATTGCATTGGATTTTGGAATACTCTGACGGCTCTTCTCGCGGTTTAGATGTACTGGTTAAAAGGAGATGAGAAAATAAATAAGGTAATAAAGTAATATAAGAAGTTTCTGAACAATGTGATTCCTTTTTTAACCGACTTCATAAAAAGGAGGAGATTCTCAATTCGGTTGTATTTTTTGTTTTTGTTACCTCATATCTTCGTCATTTAAAAAACGATTTGAAAAAATCTTCTTTTATATGAAAGGATATACCCCCCGATTGGTCCCATAGCAATTTCATCAAATCGTTTCAGTAGTTTGGTTTTTAAATCAAAATAGCTGGAAAAAATATGTCATCCAAGTAAAATAAATAACGAAATTTATACTTGACAAGGATTTGTGTGTGATACGATGACTAAAAAGGGCAAATAAAAACATTTTACAAATAAATAACCGAGATCCAAAAAATAATAACACTAAAAAAGTAAAAGTTGGAAGCAGGCGGGACCCATCTGAGTTTGAAAATATAAAAATGGAATAGCTGCCGCCTGTTCCATCTTTTAAGAATTTAAAATGTGCTTGTTCTTTGCTTTTTAGTGTTTTTTTTTTAACTTAAAGTTTTTTACCGCAGTCGGGTTTTTTTTAGTTTTTTTAATTAAGTACTTTTTTTTTTATTGTCAACTTTTTAGTTTACAAATGTGAAACATTTCGCAGACGATTAGCCAAACAAATTTTTACCGCCTTCACCGCGTGGAGACCGGTACTCCCAGCTTATGTTGTGTTCTGATTCAAAATTTATACCCGATGTCACTTTCACAATTAATAGGAATCTAACGACACCCTTGAAGCTAAAATCCATGTAGCCGTACAGGCTGCAGAGCGTGTCAAACATTTTAATTTGGCGCCAAAAATCCACCATTTTGTTATTTTTTTTTATTTTGATATACCAAGAGTCACTGTCACAGTAAATACGAATCTAACGACACCTCTCAAACTAAAATCCATCGAGCCGTTCAGATCGCAGAGCGTGCCAAACAATTATACATAGATACATACTTACAGTACAGTACATACATACTCTCGAAAAACATAACCCTCCGTCTGGCGCAGTCGGGTAAAAATAACCGACTTCCAAAAAAAAAACTCAATGAAACAAGCAATTGTCACCGACTTCCGAAAGTAAAGTTATTTTCATTTTTTTATGTTTTTTTTTGGAAGTCGGTTATTTTTTTGTAAAAAGTTTTTTAAAGACACCTCTTATTCTTCAGTGATTTTCATTCAATGTCGTCACCATAATCCGTCAGGCCGCGCTGAATTTAATTGTAATCAAACGTGACGTTATTCTTATTACCTACCTATACAACACTTGTTATTGTTGTTGTTGTTTTAAATTTAATCAAAGAAATACCGCAAATATATAGATTTTAATTTTCACCGTAATAGACGTCACATTAATCAATATGTATAAGCTTTCAAACCACGATTTTGCCAACGCTGAGGCGGTGTGGGTAGAAAGTTTGAGTAGGGCCTAGGGGCAACGCAGAACACTCGCCCAGGTGGTAAAGCTGCTCCACATCGCACCCAGTCGTAGTAAGTATTTAATTAATCGTGTAATAGCCATGACTATGAGGTGAGAAACTCGAGTGTTAAACTGGTATTATTCCTTTATCTATTTTTCAGTACACTTCCTCGAAAACTTGCTCTTATTGCACTACTGTTAGATTCAAAATGAAATACGAGTATATTTCACACTCGTGGATTTTTTCATTTATTTCCACAGATAACAATAAACAATTGTTTAATTCCGTTAGTTGGAGGTGATAGGTTATTTTCATAATCTCACGACTCACGGGCGCATGTTTTTAAGGTTAATACAGATTATAAGGGACACCGACGAACAAACGGTGACCATGAATTCAGTACGTCATTCTGAAACCCACCACATAGAAATTTTCATCGGTGATTTAAAACAGTCTGCGGGTTCCTACAAAAGGGCAACACCTACACGTGAAAATGTATGGAACAGGAGATTTTTTTATTACCGATAAATCCCAAGTAATAGTGAGCAGCCATTTTTTTTAAACTCATAATCAATTAAAAAAAAAAACTCATCTAAGACCATCCTGCGGGCTTCCTCTACCAAATGAAACAAGTATTACGTAAACCGACTTGAAAAAAAAGATACGCGCCGAATACCCTCCTCCTTTTCAAGGAGTCTGTTAAAATGTTGTCATGCTTGTAAAAATTCGGACCGATGGAGACCCTAGTTATACCTCACCCCCTAGCTTTTCTGTAAGTGGCGCATGCGTACGGGGCTATATTTATGGAGGCCGGCGAGCGCCGCGAATGGCTCAGAGTCATCAGCAACGGCGGCTCTGATGGACACCCGGTTGCTGACGACTCTCCCCAATACTATCCATACAAATAAATGAAATTGTCTGTTTGTAATATTAAAATAACAGCTTTACTATGGTAACAACAAAATATTTTTATTGTTTGGTCTGTCGGTAAGTCTGTCTGTTTGTTACGACTAATCTCCGAAACGGCTAAACCGATTTTGACGGGATTTTTACTGATAGATAGCTGGTGTTTTAAGGAGTAACTAAGGCTAAAAAAAGGATTAGTGTTCCGTGCAAAAAATTGAAGACCCATGAAATTATTAATAAAATCCGATTCAAATATCCCAAGATATATTTTTATAATTATTTCACGCGGACAAAGGTCGTGGGGCACAGCTGCACTAGTTTTATATAATACCTATACTGCCCTAATAAGCGCAAAAGCGGTATCTCAAAAAATAGTAAAGTTGTGTTTTTATGCCATCGGATAGCTTTAAAAAATACGCATCTAATGAACTAAGATTTTTAGCGCTATCTTGTTCAAAACATATGAAAAAACCTTAAGAAAGATTTCCCTATCTCAATTTTACCTTATTTCTATTTTATTATATACTAATTGTATGTTATGTAGATTGATCTTCTATTCTTCTGGTACTGAAAATAATATGACTATAAAAATATCTTTAGGATGTATAACATGATCTGGACAAAAATCACGATTTTATCTGTGTGTCGGGTTCAGAACAGTAGTTGTATACCCCTCTGGGTGTACAGGTAAGTGGGGAAATGAGTGAAATCAATTAGCATAAACATTTCGTCTTCATTTTCCTTTTGTTGAAGAAATCCTGTAAAAATAGGTTAACAATGCATTCATTGTAAGGTGACCAAATCTTAGTTCTTTCTAGTTCTATCGGGCGACGCTACAGTCAGGTGAGCAGGATTCGAATGGCGTAGGGGCGCGTGTTGGTTTGCGTGGTGGCCAGCCACCAGCGGATTCATCAGACCCGTGCAGTCGATCTCTAGATGCCTTCGTACAATTCCAGCTGTTGGCAGTGTAGATGGCTGAAGCTCCTGTTTGATTTAGGCAGCTGACAACTAAGAGTCGAGTTCCTGTTGTGGGTTCATGTTGGACTGCAGTGTACAAGGTACGGCATGGCTGATCCATATTTGCGAGTACGCGATTTGCCGTTTCGTGGTAGAGCGTCATGTCGAGATTTTATTTCTGCGTGTCGAACGATGTTGTTTGGGTAAGGCGGGTAGCTGTACCTCCTCCTTTTTTGAAGTCAGGTATAATAGTTTGAAGAGTTCTATTTTAATTATTATAATTATGTCCACCTTTTGCTGCATAAAACTTGCCCAATTGTAACCTAAATGGAAGAAGTCACTGGCTCCTGCAATCCGGGTATTCGGGTATCCGGGTATTCTAACCTAGCTCGGGAGCCAGGGTCTCACATTTTTCTGCAACCTGTTTTTATGGCAATAAAGAAATTTATTATTTCCTTTATTATTATTTTTTTTTCTTATTGTTTACATTTTAAATATTTCTTACAAAAAACATTTAGAAATATAAAAAATAGTAGCCCACAGGCACCGAGAACAGGGTTCGAGCTAGCGGTGGTCAGAGCTCTTGAGAGAGGAACCTCCTAACAATACGAGCCATGTCTAGAAGTACTGCTTTCTGAATCAAACCCTTGATCCAGCCGCCAAGCGAGAGCCTCCTCAGATGTTGGTCGAGGCTCTTCGCTATTAAACCATTGGCCGACACGACTATCGGCACAATGACTGCTGTACTCACGTCCCACATGTCGACAACCTCGCGAGCAAGATCTAGATACTTGAATTGCTTATCATTCTCTGCTTTCACGAGGTTCTCGTCATACCGTTATATCAACAATCACTGCGCGACGCTCCAATCGATCTATCACCACAATGTCAGGCTTATTAGCAACAATAGTCCTGTCAGTGACGATAAAAAATATTTTTCGAGCTTCCAAGGGAAAGTTGTCCAGTTTGATGGGCTGAATCATTACCTCACAGGTATGTATATTACTTACTCTGCTATACAGTGTATAATACTCAGTTACGTGAGCTAAGCTATGGGCACAGCAAGCAATATTATATCTGCACGCGTACTTATACTGAATAGATAGGTAGTTGTAACATTATGAGCTGGTAGAGAAAACCAGGCCTCTCTCAAGTACACATTTAATTGCTGTTATAATGCACCGACCAATAATGCTAGCTATTGTAAAATAACAATTGTAATGTATTGTCGTTCGGTCATATATCGTTGCCTTGACAATTAGATGCTGATGTTAAGGTCGCGCTCGTTAGTGATCGGGCAACGTATTATTAGTTCTTACTGTTATCGACAGGCTCGTGGATAAATAATTCAGCCGCACAGGTCGATCTTAGAGGTTAAGCGGGGCTTGCTAAGGTTGGTCCGTGGGTGGCTGACCACCCATTACATATCGAGTTATTCCGTGCCTCGGAAAGCACGTTAAGCCGTTTGTCCTGCGCCTGATCTCTCTCCGGTCGTGTCGGACTACCGTCCCATCGGACTATGAGAGTGAGGGAACAGAGAGTGCACCTGCGCCTGCGCACACACTTGTGCACTATAATATCTTCCGCGCCAATGGCTAATCTCCGTTGAGATTGGCCGCCGTGGGCGAAAAACGGCCAGGAGGACTATGATAGGGAGCGAGCCTATTGCCATAAATTCCTAAACGAAAAACCCAATAGTACCTTGCCCGACCTGGGAATCGAATCCAGGACCTCGTGCTCAGTTGCCGCTGCGTGCGACCACCTAGACCAGGGGTCGGCAACCTTTTGAGTCGGAAGAGTCAAAACTTACAATTTACAAAATTCCTAAGTTTTTAAAGAGCCACAATTTTTTTTCTTGTCAACAATATATAGTACTTGCAAAAATAAAGTTCTTTGATAAAAAAAAAACTAGATAATCTATTTATTCATATATAAGTAGTGGTTTTTCACAAGAAATTAGATAATATATTATAATATATGGTATTATTAAATAATTACTTATTATTTAAGAAAAAAATTAAAACAAACATTTACTTACAACACTAACTTGTACTTCAATAACAAACAATTGAGCAAACAAATTCAAAACAAAAATTAAATAACAATTTATAGGTACTTACATTTATAATTACAATTTTAACGCAAATTTTTCTTTTTTGACAATTCTTATTGACTTCAAAAAAGTAGTTAGGTATATTATTTGGAAAAAAAATATGTATTTCAAAAATATAATACTAATTATGTTACATACCTACATCGTTTTTTTTTACTATAATTATATATGTACATACATACATACTTTTGAGAAGATAATTCGCTTCAATTCTTCTACTTGAAACAGCAAACTAAACGTCACAGCCAAAGCACTGGTGAAGACGCCACACTGTCTTGTGCGTCGAAAGCGAATTAAACCGACATAGAAACATCCGACGACAGCGTTATTCGAGCCCTCCGACGCGACGCGACGGACTGACGACAGTGACGACGCGTGTCACGGGGGAGGGATGCCGTGAAAAGCGAGTACATGAGGCTGAGAGATAGAAATGGTGCCTAATCCTCGTTAATCGATTCAGAACGATTTTTAAATGTTTATTTTTTTTATAAAATAAATAATTAGCCAATGAAATGATTAGCCGGAACTAAAGAGCCGCAGCTTCACATCCAAAGAGCCGCATGTGGCTCGCGAGCCGCAGGTTGCCGACCCCTGCACTAGACCAACGATGAGAGTAATAATCCATTTAACACTTCTTCTTAAATCGACCCAAAACCAGAAGACCAGTTTCACACTTACGGTAGCGTCCATCAGTTCACGCACCAACAGCACGCGCAGGACACGATTATTTAAGTGTTCCATCTTTTATAGAACAATATCACATTTACCATTTAACTAACTTAAACATAACCGGCGAAATGTGGGTGTACAATGTACATACGTTCCTACAATAGATACACCTCTGCCTAGACCTCCAGGTATTACAGGAGTGATGCTATGTTAACTAACATAACCTCCTTGATGCCTATGGAAGTGATTCTGAGAGTATTGTCCCAGAACATGGAGCGACTACCTATCTGACCTCCACAACCCCATTAGCCTATTGGGTAATACCGTACCCGTTGGTAAGACTGATTGTCAGACTTTCGAGGCACTGACTATCTGTTACCTACGACTGTCAAAGATCTACAAATGACAACCGGGACCAGCGGCTTAACATGCTTCCCGAGGCACGGAGGGAACTCGATATTATAACCATCTATCATTAGTCACGTTATCACGTACCTACATGAGTTGGCCCTACAGTGCGCATCATTATTTTACTAATTTACCAGTTTATTAGGAAATACGGATTCCTCACTTCATAACTATTTTATTACGTACTTACAATAATTATTATACCTTCTAACAATTAACTTTTGCATTTTCCCAACTACGTTGTGGTCGGCTTCCAGTCAAATCGAATTCAGTTGAATAGGTTTCAAATTTTTACTCGTACTGCCTATCTGACGTCTACAACTCATTGAAGGGGAACACGACACCCCCTAGTAAGGCTGGATGCCAAACGTTCGTGCGTTTGACTACCGACAACGACCAATCAACATCATCAATCATTCGACATAAGTACATACGTCTGACGAATGACCCTGACTACCGCTTACAGCGGCTCCTCGCTGAATCTAACTTCGAAGTCCGTGACTTTTGTTTGTTATTCACTCGTTTTACCACCACGTTACAAAATGGAGCATCAGGACTGGCCTTTTGACGAAAGTACCAGATACAGTTTGAGTAACCAGACCAATAAGACTATCTTTACATTCCTTACACTCAGTTAAAACCTCAAATAAAAAAGTATAGTATTGTATGATTCTTGTCCCATAAATCATAGATCGTCTCCAAGCGTTTCCCTGCCACCTGCGCACGCGCTTGTGTCGTTGTTAAGGAGCGCCGAGAATAACTCGAACCGACTCGCGCCGGTTTGAACTGGCTCGCGAGCAGTAGGGGGCTACCGGGGCAATTAGGAGGCGCGCGGCGCAGTCACCGCGGGCAAGTATAGGCGGGCGCGAGTAGCAACAATTGAATCAAGAATCCGCACATACTCGTAGCTTTAACCGACTTCTAAAAAACGAGGAGGTGTGCCACCATCATCGTTTTTATTCATGTATGTTGTCCGATTACTGGGCCGATTTACGTGATTCCTTTTACGCAGGGCCCTAGGGATATAGAATGAGAAACCTGTTATACTAAAATCAGTTTTTAAATAAGCCTTCATTTTACAAACACAATCACCACTTTATGATTAGGTGCTGTGGTGGTTTTGAGGTAGGTAGGTAGTTTTCAAATAGATCTAATATTCTTTGATTATATAATGTCTAGATGGAGCGTCAAGTGAGCGCAAACGTGTCAAAAAGTGTCAACCAACTATTGGTTCACAAGTGCTTGCCCGCCAATCAGTGCAGATCGTGTCATACACCTAAAACTTATCTTATTTAATAAGTCTATTTTTTAATGTGATTTATGAGAGAATTGTAGTAGCTGGTATCATTATTTACGCACACAAAGACATAGACGCATAGTGTAAAACGACGCCTGCACGCACACATACTTGAAAATGTTGACTCGTTTTCTTTGATACGATTGTAGGGCGACGCTCTATCTAGACATTATATAATCAAAGCTAATATTTTACTTCTGACTACAACAACCCAACCGCAACCTTATTGTCACGAGAATAGAGTTCACTGTTATTTTGACATTGACGCAATGTTAAAGGTAACATAACAAGAAGAAGTAGCTTGCAGCTTTTGTAAAATAAAAATATTATTACAGTTTAGAAATAATAAAAAAATCACTCTAAAAGTGAATTCATTTTATTTCTCTTATACTTCTGAGCAAACCCTTTCATTTGATACCCTCACATATCGTGGGGATGCAAAAAAATAAACTAGTCCGCCATAAGGTCAATGTGCGGTCTTCAAGTAACAGATAGCTGTGTTCCTTGTTTTAAATCCTTGAAAATATTAACTCTGCCGTCATTATATATTTTAGAAACTGCGTTGTTTGTAAAAATGAATCCTTATCTGTTCCCTAAATTATCAGCAGTAAAGAAAAACCCAATACGATCTCAACATGCAAATCAATTATGTAATTTAAAATGTAAAACAGCTCTTATGTCTAAAAGTTTTTTCGGATTAGCTCCTAAAATCTATAATAAATTACCTGACGGCATAAAAGACATGCCAATAGTTAAATTCAAAAGAGCTGTACAGAAATTTTTTACAGAAAAATGTTATTACAGAGTAGACGAATTTTTAAACGAGAAATATTTATAAAACTAAAAACCTTACTGTAATAGTTCCAAATTATATTTTAAATTCATTTTATTGTTATAGTTTAATATTTGTTATTATTATCCAAGCATGTGAATCTAGTTATTAAGTTCACAACAAAAAAACATTTGTATGCCAATGAAGCAAAACATAGAGCTACTATTTTTTTTTTGTTTAATACCATCTATGTAAAACCTATGTTTACAAATGAATAAATGATTATGATTATGATCATATTTGGGAGTGCGGTATTCAGCTAATCATGCATTGTCATCCAAACTAAACATGTATGTAAAATTTCAGCTCAATCGGCAACCGGGAAGGGGGTCAAGACAATTCAACAGATGAAGCTAATAAAAGGCTGTTCTACAGGGGAATCATTCAAAGCTCAGCTCAGCCAACTTGATATCTAGATTAGCTAGGCGTAAACTAACTGTGAAAGGACTGTAGTTGTCCGCTCTCGCTGTCACTGGCGCCAATCCCTCGATGCAGATTCCTAATCGACAGAGGCTTCACTTTGAGCAGAACTTTATTGATGATGATGAAACTTTTCCGATTTATTATTGGTATTGATGTGTCCAATAAACGTAGCGTTTTTATTAAGAGATATGCGACTACAATATCTGTTGTTTTGTAGATAGGTACACGGTACCTAATATGATACCATTTTAAGAAGCCAGTGTTTATTGCTCAAGTACCTGTGCAAAAATATACTCTGTTTCCAAACTGAACTTGAGTTATATTGTGAAGTGCACTTCGTTAACAAGCAATTGGAGCATAATATCAATAAGATGAGCAGACCTTCGGGTGCTGTGCTGCAAATAGGCGGCTTCCTGTTGATGCCCCACATCCTCGATCGCCTTGACTCCAATCAGAGCTCACAATGGGATCACATACTTATTTGTATTGCACACACAGGTTGCAGGGACTTTCTCGGCGGCATCTGCTTACGCCTCCGAAATGAAACGATTTCGTGAAGCTTGCAGTTCACACAACTCTGTAAAGTATGCCCCAGAACGATAATTTAACGTAAGCTCAGCGCACCTGGGCACTGTGATGTTGCCTGGCTTTTATTTCCAGCACGGCATGAGATATTCTTAAATTGTTCGTCTGAATAGATCAAGAGGCAGGAGGTCTGCATCAGCGGCAGGCTCTCAGTTGCTCCTGCGTTGATTTTTACCACTCTGGGGATATCATGACATCTTTTACATCTTAAGTTTTTAGTCTTTTTAATCTTCACTAAGCGAAAAATACGGCCAGATTAATAAATACTCTTTACTATTATTATGTATTTTATTATACTTACGTGGGACACTCAGAGAGTTTTGCGACACTAAAAAAAATTGTTCTATAGGTACATATATTTTTATTAAATCTTTTCAAAGTACTCTCCACCAGCCTCTATACAAGGATTCATGCGTCTGAACCAGTTTTCAAAACACTTTTTCCAGTCCGCCGCAGACACCTCGTTTACAGCCTGCTCGAACGCAGCCAGCGCATCTTCCGGCGACGAAAATTGTATCCCCTTGAGCTGATTTTTGGAAATATAAAGAAGTCACACTGTGCTAGATCAGGGCTGTAAGGAGGGTGACCCAGGAGTTTGACTGGTGTACTGCCCAGGAAGTCCCTCGTTTTGAGCGCGGTGTGTGCAGGCGCATTGTCGTGGTGGAGCAGTAGTCCGCGGAGCCCTGTGTTTGGTCGCTTGTTGCTCACAACAGAAAGAACTTCTGGTAAACATTTGGTAGTATACCATTCGGCGTTGATGCTTCTTTGATCTCGTAAGGGAATTGAGGCCAAGTGGCCAGTCAAATTAAAAAAGCTGGCGATCAAAATCTTCCCCCCGCTTCGAGATCGCTTCACTTTGGTAGGCGTTGGTTCATTTTGAAACACCCAAACTGTCGACTGGCGCTTGGTTTCTGGATCGTATTGATAAATCCAGGACTCATCACCTGTTACGATGTCGTAAACACGCCGAGACGAGCCTGCTTCGAATTTGTTCAGCATATCACGGCACCATTCCACCCGGGCCTGCTTCTGAGCGTCGGTGAGGTAGTGCGGCACCCAGCGCGATACTATCCTCCTCACGCGAAGATGCCCGTGTAGAATCTCGTGAACGCTTCCCAATCCAATCTTTAATATGTGCTGAATCTCCTGATATGTAATTCGCCTATTATCTTGGATTAAATTTTTCACTGCTAGTACGTTTTCTTACGTAATAGCCGTCAAAGGGCGACCGCTTCTTTCTTCATCCCCCAAGGTTGGTCGACCGCGCCTAAATTCGTTATACCAACGATACACGGTTGCCTTGGAGGGGCCTTCATCCATAAATGCCATTTGAAGTATATCGAACGATTCATCCGGTTTCAGGCGACACTTGAAAAAATCATAGCTCTAAAATGTTCCCGGCGCAGATCCATTTTTCAGTAAGACACGATACTTTGAATTGGCTCGCAAAAAATGTGGAGGGAAATTTTGAAAATGGAACACACATATTTTTACTTACAAGTAATCATATTTTCGAAAAAGATTCTAACTGACCAGTCTCCCATATATAAAAACTATTTATCGCAATACTTTCTGAGTGGCCTGGTACATTTACACTTTGATACATACAAGGTATATACGGACCCTTCACGAAGCCGTCAACCAAGCATTCTGTACATCAAACTAAATAAGTCTTCGCAATAATTATTGCTGGAAAACGACTTTTTTTTTTGGCGTGACTATCACGTTTTGCGGTAGGACTCAATGTTACGCACTCAAAACACAGTGCTGATGGATGCATTAAATAGTACGGGGGTCATGGAAGTATGTTGTCAGCAAGATTTGCAATTAAACTCTTTAATAAGTACACCACACTAAGAACAGGTATAAAAAAGTAGATATTATACACAGGGTGACACAATGGGGGTTCTTATCGCTAAAAGCTTTATTTTTGAGACTAGCTTTGGATAAATTTTAAGAAGGAGGAGAGCTGTTGTTCAAGTAGGTTTATAACAATAAAAAGGCACCGTATCAATGTTATGAAACCCATGTATTTCAAAGAAGTGACACTCGTTACACATTTGACAAACAAATATAAGTTCTTAGACCGCACTTGACCTTTACAATAACTCATCTACGGTATAGATTAACAAAAACAAACATGTGAATAATCGGACCTCATTCATTACAAAAGTATTTAATTTACATTAACATTTAAACAATGAAATAAGTACCAGTCTTCAATAGCAGAGAAAATGTGAGAAAATGAATAAGATTCGGCTTCCCTTCTCAAACATGTCAATGACTAGAGTCAATGATTTCATGCAAATCTTTCCGAATGGACTTCTCTTAGCTTTAACCGTTCGCGTTGCACTAATACATTTTTAATTAGCTGGCACTATTTAAATGCTGATTTCGCAACGGCAGTTAGGAGTCATTTGGTTTGTAGTGATAGCCGTCAAACTTATATTTAACTATTTAGTTATGAGTATTTTTGTAACAACTCTTAGATACTTTTTTTTTTGTAATAAATGAAGCCCAGTTCACGGACATACAATTTTGTGATGTCGCAAACACATAATTATATTATTTCTAAAATAAAATCATTTTATCTACATATTTCTAGTCTATAGTAGACAATATATTTGGCCTCTAGTTGGAACATTATTAAAAACAATACTAATTCTGATAATATAAATAATACACCCACTATAATAAACAGTAGCGGCGAATAGAATGTCAAGCGAGGAAAATAAAACAATTTATTTAACATTAATAAAAATAAATAATGAACATAATAAGGAAAGACTCTTTTGTAATATTTATATACAACAATATTTTATACTTACAATAACAGTAGAAAATAATAATACGAAATATACAAAATTTTAATTCAGTCAATTATTTTAATATACTAAGGGGAAGAAAAATGCTTTAAAGCATATCAAATATAGCTTTAAAATATGGGAGAATAATACTTACGGAGAAAATTATTAAATGTTATTAAGCTGGTGAAATTGAAAGCTATATGAATAACTTGCCGATTTTGTGAGCCATGTTTGCTGAAGCATTTAATTTTACATTATGCAACAATTATATTCAAGGTCCCAGGTATAACAGGTCTATGCCCCAGCAGTGGTAACGTGTTGGGAATAGGCTGCTCGTGTATGCAGTTATATCAGCATTATATCATATTAAACATATATGAGTCGAAACTAGCGAACTAACTTAGATTATAAAGTCAAAAAGTCGCACCTTTAACCTGTTTCCTTATCAAAATGCATTATAAAATTTCCAAATATTAACTATAATAAACTAGCTACACCCCTGGGCGGCACAATTTCGTTAACAGCTTATATTTACCAGTACTTATCGATATCGGAACCTGTGCTAGCGTTTTAACTAAGCCACCTAATAATTAATTTGTATAATTATAAATGATTTTTTTTTGTAACAAAATAAATAAAAACAATGTCTTCCATGTACTTCCATAGTTTGCAAGGATCGATGCGCAAGAGTACACAAAACATAAAAACCATGAAAAGTCTTATGCTTTTCCTTTAAACCGTACCATCCATAAATGGATATGTGTATAGCGTATACCTAACCCATTTTACTGTGAAAATTTCCCTAATATTAGGCTTTTACAGTAACATAAATTTACATAATAATATTATCTAGTTTAAATTCTGGAATAATCATATAACTCGAATACATACCACATAAACGTATTACAAAATTTAGGGCTTTAATATCATCATTTTATTACTAAAGTGTATTTTTCTTGACGCGCATGTCTGGTAAACAAGTATTTATGGCATACTGAGATCATAATTTAAGATTGCATTTTGCTACAAAAATTGGGCCGGCTTCTACACAAATCACTAAGTGCGAATTTGAACAAGGAAACTGAAGGCGAACAGCACATTTAAACTGCGATTAAGATCTGTCACTGGTAATATTCTACAGCAATGATGACAATCAGCTAAGACACGATGTATACACCGTGTGGAGCATGAAGCTATTAACTAGAAAAAAGGTGACTCACTGCCGAGATGGCGAATAAAAAAAGAAGTATGGAAGAAGAAGACAAGCTGCGCCGACCCCATATACATTGATATAAATGCTAGATAATGATGACACTGACAGCCTTAGAACGTACATAGTTTAGATGTGCTGATCGTTGTCAGTTATGTTGGTGAACAGTCGTTCTGTTTCTGCTAATCATTTGCATATGACATTATGATTTTTAGACATGTTTAAAGTTATTTCTTTTTGGTGAATTGTGATAAAAGTGGGCCTAATTATTACAATACAATACCAAACATCGCGGTAATGTGTGGACAAATTCACGAGTTTTGCACCAACAAAACTCGTGAATTTGTTTGTGTTCATGAAATACAAGCGATTTCCCTAACTGGTCCGTGTGAGGACCGCCTGGCTAGTTGCCTGCAGCTACAGGGGTATGTACTATTACTACTGGGTTACTACGTGCTTTCAATGAATATTTGACCTTATTTAAAGTGTTACAACATTTCATTTAATGAGTGCGGTGTTTGCAGACATTACGGACTCTAACTTTTGTCGTGTTAATTAATTATTAGATTACTTGTTAAGTCTGTTTTCAGCAGTCTTTTATTTGGAAATGTGTATAATAGTTTCTGCCCGATATCTTTGTCTTGTACTGATTAGGCTATCATGAATATATGAGCAACAGTGACTTGGACATGCAGACTGAAATATCCATACCACCGCCGGCGAGTAGACCTATCAAATATAAAAGTTGTTTGTTTGACAATGTTCTCGCCGGGTGTGCGAACAGTCAGCGACCAACTATTAGAGTCCACGCAGAATGGAGACTTTCTATCGACCGATATTTAAGTCGGGTTGGGTTGCTAGCGCGCACACTAGGCCAGCTAAATGGTCAGGTTGGTGACGAACACGCAGACCAACAGTCGGTCGACTGCGCGCGAACAAAGTCTGCAGTCTGCGGGACTCTAAAGGTTTCACCTTGTGAACCCCCTCAATGCTGCCTTTACATAACCTGCGCTGACGTACATATGTACTAACTTATCCCTGCTTTTTAGAGAAACAGTATTTTATCAATCGTTTTTGTAATATTATTCAATTAATATATTTGTTTAATAAATATAATCTCTATTTAAACTTTTCCTAACCTATTGGAAGTAGAAGAAAACCCAACCATGGGTGGATGGATGGATATATCAGAGCAGAAAATAAGCGATTTGTTTCCTGAGGTATTTGACGCGCTAAGATGCGATGTTGGATTCTCTCTGTTGAATGCTCGGCTCAATTCCGGAGCGTTGAAATTCGAGAGCTAGTTAATAAAATGAATTATGGCCCTTTTGGGCTAAGATAGATAAGAGTATAGACCAGTAATTCTTATTTCCTAACCTAACGCACATTGCTTATGAACAAAGTGACTAACGCTGAGGTTTTGAAGTTGCAAATATTGGATGACAAATAAAATTGGCAATCCGCTTTGAACAAGCGAGGTGAGCCTTACCTGAATGAGGCCTTTGCCGAGCAGTCAGGTAGTCACTGGCTTTTCTTATTATTTTACGACGATAAAATTAATTAGAAACCTGCCCAACCTTTTCCCAGCTATGTTGGGTTCGTCTTAAAGCCTAACAGTGTAATAATATGTTATTATGTTAACAATTAATAATTGGAAGACTAATAATGCTTTTCGTTTCATTGCTTGGGATTTTTGAACTGTATCCGACAGGTTAGTATGTAAAAGCAGCAGTGAACAGGATCATACATTGTCCCCGTTTGTTGGAAAAGGGATTAGACTTATACATAACCGGAGAGACGTGGTTGTACCCACTGTATACTTCTGCCTGCTTACCTATCGAGGAATGTTTATTATGTCATTTACTTTTATTGCGACCGACATAATGTAAGGATTTCTCTCATTTTTCGGCACTACGTACATGATAATTATTTCAGTGATAAGTTTACTTATAATTATTTTATTTTAAATTTGGTAGCCGGTAGCGGCTGTCTTTTTATAAATAGTTATTAATATTGACAGTGACCATTCACCTATTATATAGATACTATGGAGTAGTTCGAACGGAGTGATGTGTGCGTGCATAAGTTTCCATGGTACAGACATTTTAGGTTTTCAATTATACTCTGAGAGTTTTGGTGATAAAAAATAAAATAAGTGTTTCAAAAAGTAACTCGTCATTTAAAATCGACTAAAACATTCAGTTTTGCAACATTAGAGGTAAACTCATTTTTTTTTATCAGCAGTGTTTGAGTACATTCCTGAAAACCAGAGTATACTTAATTACCAATACCAATATCTACTCATCACTTAGCACGCACCTACATTGACTCGTTAAACCCCAACACTTACACGGCCTACAGCCGTCGCACCTACGTTGTTCTCGTTGCACTCGGTTCCGTTCTCTTGTCATAGCATAGGGAAGTGCTCGCTGGAGTTGTGGTGCAGGGCGGCGGCGAGCGCGGCGTGGAGGGCGTGCGAGCGGCCGGGCGGGGGCAGGAGGGAGAGCACCCTCGCCTCCCCGATAGCCGCCGAGCTGCCCGCCGCGCCCGTGTAGCGTGCTACCCGGGCCATCGCCGCGGCGCTTATCTGTGTGACAAACAGGAATATTACACTTACTATACCAGTGAACTTAAAGACGCAGTTGTGTGATTGTATCACCTTAGCTGAATGTAATATTTACTTAGCTGAAGGTTTCAGCTACTATTACTCTTCTTGTGCTTAACCTTGACTAATATCTGCTTACTGCATTACACGGTTAATCATCAGAGATCGTAATAGGTAGAGTTTATTTACCTCAACTTCAAGGTAATAAATAACTTGTGGATGTTACTTCCATATAAAGGGTGTAAATAGACCCTTAACAAAGCGGAAAGGCGCTTGGTCTCCCGGCCATTGCGATCATTTTTTGTTCTGGACCATACCTGGGATCCTTCTAGTTACGGAGATATTGGCGGTCAAAGTTTCAAATTTGCACAAGTTTTTTTTTTTAATACTAGTTTTTAAGGTTCTAACTTTAAATACCTCCATAACCCGTTTACAATGCATTCATCAGCACAATGTTTTGAATGCATAACATTGACTTTTACCGTAAATGGTGATTTTTCACCCAAAAATAAAAGTAGATTCCCAGCAATAATTTTTGCATAAGGATACTTAGTTTAATGTACAGAATGCTTGGTTGACGGCTTCGTGAAGGGTCCGTTTAGATCTTGTAATGATCCCGAAATGATTTTTAAGTTCCTATATAAAACTGTTAGAATAAAGGGAAGTATTATCCACGTGTTAATTTCTTCCTTTAAGTTTAGTCAAATAAACTTTACCTTTTCCGATCTCTGTTAATCATCATTCGAGCCAAATTCTGACCAACTAAAATAAAGATATACGACTTGGCTATTAAATTATACAATATGCAATCATGCTTTCAATCGTCCTCTGAACACAGTGGGTTATACTGTGCAAAAAGAAAACGATTTTCCCACTTATCCGAAAACATATAAGTAAGTATGACAATATTGTGTGTTGGCCGATTTCACCTGGTTTAGCCATACATTCACTGCGCAATACCAAAGGCCAGCTAATCGGTAGCTAAAACGTGGGATAATGACGTAACGCCAGTTTATACTTGTGGTCCATTATAGTTTTCTGTACAACGATCTTTGACGAGTGGCAAAAACGGAACTAAGACCGCCGTTTTGTTTTATGGTGTCAACATCTGAGGATGTCCCGTGTAAGGGCAGAACACGTGTGGAGTGCAGGTGCATGGCATGCTAATTATTATTGCTTCACCTGCAACATTTTTGCGGGCGGGAGGGCGGTGCTGCATCCTGCATCCAAACCTGGATCTCATACGCTGAATTAACACTAAATATATTGCATAACATTTAATTCACAAAACAATTTCTCAAATGTCTACCAACAGCGACCCGTTGTAAAAGTATTTCAAACACAATAGTATCCACCTAGAAGGTTTCTTGCCGTTTATCACAAAAAGCAAAGCTTATAATGCTAGAGCAGGTCCAAACATACCTGGCAGTCTTCATCGTCGTCAAATCGATCTTGGGTGGGTTCGGCCAACTTCAGCGGTTTGTTTCGGCTTTGCTTCACTACCAACTGCAAACAATAATAATAAAAGCTGAGAAAGAGAAACAAATAAAATATCTCGACTTGGCATACGAGGTTGTCTGCATGTGGATTATGAACAGCTCATCTATCATTCTTTGCCGATTCGCCGATTGTCGTTACGGCCAATGGCCTGACGGCCAAGAGTCTCGACGAACATCTGTCGAAGAGGTTGTTGTCTTGGAGGTTGGATCAAGGGCCTGAGAAGGCAGTACTCCTCGATACGGCCCGCACTGTGAGGTTCCTGTCCCGCGAGCCTTAACTATCGGTAGCTTGGATCCTGTGTCATACAAATGTGTCTATAGAATCTATAGAAACATTTCTTAAAAAAATGTGCGCCCACCTGAATGATTTCTCCTCGATACGGGCCCAGGGTGCAGTAGCGGAATTCGATCATCTCCACGATGCGCTCCGTGTCCGGGTCAGCAATCACCAGGAACTAGAATATTTACAAGCCTTTAAAGTAGTGTGCAATATTCACTTGTGTTTTTGGTGTTTGTTTTTTATTAACTACGCTGCGGACGTAAAACTTAGTAAATAAATTCATAAAATTATTGTTTTATTCATTTATGCTTAATTTTATCAATTGTGAATCATAATTTTAATTTATTTATAAACTGTAAAGATTTATGAACGCTAATTTAAACTCTATATTAAGTGTGCATGTATTACGGAGAACGATTTCTGGTAGAAGAAAGGGCATTTTATTTTCGCAAAATCTTTTAAACAAAAAAGGTGAAACTAGTAAGGCTCATTTTCCTGCATTACGTTTTCACAGATGCTCCCTTTTTACTCATGACGGCAGACTGTTGTTAGTGCAAGTGTACCTTGTGCGTGAGCAGTAGCTGTAGACGCGCTTGCTCCAGCAGCACCTCGTAGCCGCAGATGGCCGTGAGCTCACCCAGGCGGAACACCCAGCGCACGCAGTCGCGGTTCCAGCCCGGCGTCAGGCGCAGCTCGCTGGACGCCCGCAAGTGACGGGGCTGTAACAAGCGAGGTTAAATTTCTATATGAAGACGTAAACCCTAACATCCGCATCTACCAGTCTAACCGGATGCTGAATAAGAATATTTTACATGGAGCAACTGCCTATCTGACTTCCACAACCCAGATAATACTGGGTAATACGATACCCCTTGGTAAGTGGTTGACAGATCTTCTGGTCACTGACTACCTGGAACGCTTGACCAAATTCTACCAATGTCAACCGGGACTAACAGCTTAACGTGCCTTCCGAGGCACGGAGGGAACTGGGTATGTAATGGATCGTCACAAATTCATCGACCCTGGCAGGCGCTGCTTTACCTTGAAGATCGATCCATGCGGCTGTTATTATTTAGCCACGAGCTCATGGAAACGTAAACCGTAGTTAAATACTAATAACACCCATTTAAAGAACTAAATGCGAAAACCAAACCCGTTAACATAGATAGAATACTAACATCATGAAGAAACCCGCAAGTCTTATGTCCTCTGTAGAGGCTCTCTTACCTCTGGCACAGGGTCCCAGCCAGTCTGGCGCAGTAGCCCGGAGCCGGCATAGGCCACTAGGTCAGCTGTAGCGCTGAGCGGCTTGGTCAGTGCCCCCAGTAGACCGCGCCGTAGGGCTGCTGCGCCGCTCTCGGTCTCTCCGACCGCCACGCCGACAAGTGGATGATGTGCTAGACCGCCAACGGCACCTGAAAATATACATTATCTTAGTGCCGTGCACAAACCAGCCGGTGACTGTGATGTTAGAGCCAGCTCATGCAGTCAGCAAAAAATTGTGGGGGCGTGTTATCAGAAAACGTCTACGGAGTATATCAAATATATTGTTGATGCTTCACCTTTAGTGTGAAACTTTGCATTCACTTCGTAAGCACAAAATCAAAAAGCTAGAAGATAGAATGTGATGTGAAGGATTGAGAAATGAGAAGACTTTTGTGTATGAACAGCCACAAGAGAGAGTAGGGGAATAGCAAAGAAATAATTATAAAGGTTGGATTGGTGAAAAATGATATAGCTAGAATGGGGTGATTACTGAGATGTCGAGTAACAAAGGACGAAGAAGACATTAGAAGACATTGCACCGAACACAAATAAAGTGGAATAAAGACACAAGAATGACGATGCATGCTAAAAGATCCATAACTAAACAACTTTACCAAGTATATTGATAGCGAAGTTCGTGATCCCTGCCATAAGTCCCGCCAGTAAGCTGGGGGGTGGTCTTCTCCTGGCGGCTGCCGCTCGTCTCGCATGCTCTTCATCGCCAGCGAGAAGGTCCAGGTTCCTGGCCAGCGAGCCTGCCCAGGCGCTGAGGGACCGCAGCAGCGCGGCTGCCGCGGCAGAGGCCACGCCCCGCACGCCGCCCGTGGCGCCTCCCACGCGCGCCGCAAAAGCTCCCGGAGCGCCTAGAAGCTCTAGGCCGCCGACGACCCAACCTGTTATTGTATCGAGTTTTGGTTGACACTACGCAACTCACAAAACCTATTTTGTATTATGAATAACAAATATTATGTATAACTTAATTATGATTAACATTCAATTTACTTATTGGATCGCCAACAGAGGCTATACAATTACATGCATGTTATCATATACACGGGCAATACAAACGTGCGCTTCTATTTACAATAAATATTTATATGTAAACTAATATAATAAAGATAGGAGGTAAAGTTTGTATGTTTGGATCCTACATCCAAACTTACAAACAAAGGTGGGATTGGGTAATCTTCGGTACCAGTAACCCACAGAGAACCTTCTCTAGATTCCGCAAAGAAGGCAACTTATGCGCGCCGTACATTTGTGACTTAGCACTTATATAACTCGATGCGCGTATCTATCTCTTCAGTGTCGACCAGAAGTTAGACCCGTGATGACGCTAGACTCAATTTAGAGAATTCAATATGTATGAAAGTTTGATTGTTACGGTTTACTTAAAAAAAAGACTACCTATGCTGTTAAATGGTGAGGAAAATTATCCGGGACCTTGAGTTATAAAAAAAGATGGGATAATATTCAACTGTTAAGTAAAATTATAAAATGAACCATTTTAGAAAGAGCTCAACTTATAGTGGCTGAGGTAGTGACTGTCGTTGATATATTTCCCTTTCACTCATTAGGTACCTACTCATTAGGTTACGCTTCATTCTGAAAAAATAATCAGGTTTTGTGCGAATTCAACCGTCAATTAAACAAATGGCATGTAAAAATGTTAAAAGTTAAAACTTTGTTCATTCCTAATGAACAAAGTTTTAACTTAATTTTGATTTTTCGTATTACCGAATATTCCTAATATTTGGTAATACGAGTATATTACATATTGTAATGAAGTAGGATCTTTACAACATAAAAAGGGAACATAAATTTATCATTCTGCTTAAAAAAAATATCGACGTCAGAATCTAAATTTAATGTCATTGTCCCATTACTACGGCCGGTGACTTTACCTTGAAATAGCCAATCGGATTGTACTTGTCACTCCCCGCGCACCGGGTGCCTACCGCTACATTATGTGAACTCGAATTCAAACAAAATGTTTATGTTACGGAATCTAGAGGAGGTTATCTGTGCAGTAACTCCATTCATTCCGAAAATTCTTTCACTAATGAAAAGCTACTCTAGACACAGAGGCTATTTACATTACATTTCTCACAAGTGCATTATTATTTTCTTTATTTATTTCCTTTACACGTTGTTTTACATTTTTAAACATTTCTTAATAAAACGTACAAAAAAAAATACATTTAAAAATATAAAATATAGTAGCCCACCGGTATCGGGAACAGGGTCCAAGCTACCGGCGGTCAGGGCTCCAGAGAGAGAGGAACCTCCTAACAATACGAGCCGTGTCCAGGAGAAGCGCTTTCTGAATCATGCCCTTGATCCAGCTGCCTAACGAGAGCCTCCTCAGGTATTGGTCGAGGCTCTTGGCAATTAAGCCATTGGCTGAAACGACTATCGGCACAATGATCGCTGAGTTCACATCCCGCATGTCGACAGAAGAGAAGAAAAAGTCATTTAGAAACAAGTGCGTTCATTTGGAATCCACATGAAGGGAAATACAGCCTCATGTTGGAAAAAATGCAGAATAAATTCTGTAGATTTCTCTATCTTAAACAGTACGGAGTTTATCCCTTTTATCCCCTGATGTACCCAAGTCTGTTCGTCCTGGGCATGGTTGGGTACACCAGGCTGGCAGTAAGAATGGACGTGGCGCTAATCAAATACGTGGCTCACGTTCTGCTAGGGATGCTGCACCACCCCGAGGTGCTGGCAGCGCTGCGGCTGCGCGCGCCAGATGGGTGCGTGTGAGCGCGCCGCCGCTGTTAGACGTGCCAGCTGCTAGGACTAACCTACTCAAGTTTACCCCTATGTCGTAAGCCGCACATTAATATTATAACGGTATCGGAAGATATATTTGGGCAAAACCTGCCGAGATTTGTGCAAAGAGTACATATCACAACCGAAAGAGGTGTGCAACTATAAACATTGTCATGTTTAATTAATATATCCATTTTCATATTTTTTTTCATCAAAATCTGCCTAGTCTTTTCCCAACTATGTTAGGGTCGGCTTCCAGGTTAACCGGATGCAGCTGAATGCCAGTATTTTACATGGAGCGACTGCCTATCTGACCTCCATAACTCAGTTAGTACCGGGTAATACGATACCCCTTGGTAAGACTGGTTGTCAGACTTTCGGGCCACTGACTACTTATAATGACTGTCAAAGATTTCCAAATGACAGCCGGGACCACCGGCTTAGCGTGCAATCCGAGGCACGGAGGAAACTCGGTATGTAATGGGTGGTCACCCATCCACAGCCTAGGCAAGCGCGGATTAACCTGAATATTGATCCGAGGGGCTGTTATTATTTTAGCCACGAGCTCCTCCATATAGCATATTATTAGTATTATTTTACTGGGTGTAATTTTACTTGTTCTATATTAGTTCTGTTTTGTTACTTATAGAATCGTATTGGACATGTCTGTAATGTTGCTATAATTGGTGGTAAATAAATAAATAAACAAAATAAATAAAATATTTCAAAAGTTCCCGTGGGATAATTTCTATCCATCAAAGAAACTTACCTGCTCCTAATATGGCGGCCGATAGATAGTGCACGGTGAGCGCATGCGTGAGGCGCTCTGCTGACGTCATCATGTCGTGAAGCTTGAACGCGCTCAGGCGCAGCGGGCTCTGGTCGAGGGCTATGTACATTCGTGCCTGGAAACAGAGAGCACACAATCAGCTCATTAAGTTTTCCAACTGGAATCAGTCTGTCTCCGAATCTAACATAATCAATTTCTTTTATAAGTTTAAAAAAACACACTTGAACATCGGAACAAACTCAGAGGTTAAAGTCCCCCTTAAAGTCCAGACATAATCTTGGTCAAGTTGTATGAGGACCAGGCAGATTAGCATCTAAGATGGTCTTTTGAGTAAAGAACTGACGAGTCAGTGGCACGTATTTATCAGTAATCAAGTAGCTTGTATCAGAATTGGAGGGTCTCAATTACAAAGCTTATAGCTAATTTGAAAGGTGAATCGCGAAGAATAATCAGCAGGATCAAGTGAGGGAGCACCCAGCCAGTTATATAGCTGGACAAGAAGCACCTAGCGAAGGGTAAGAGTTTCTTTTCTGTTAGCGCAAGTCTTGAGCATTCCTTCCTAACTCGATTGCTTTTACCGGAAACGGCTGGAGTGGCGACGACGTGCTGGATGGCATAATGTGAGTCCACAAGGAGGTCCACGGCTTGGTGTTGAAGATCATGGGAAATTTGCTGTGGAGTTCCTGGGGGCGCCCTATCCCGTACTGGGCGTTTTTTGGTTGAGCGATGTTAAGCTTTCGATGCGAGGACATAATATAGAGGTCTTTCGAGGGACAGTGGGCCGTATTCCAACGCCTAGTGTGTAGTGAATGTCACTGTCTGAGTTGTAACAAGCTTTTATTTAGTTCTTGGTTCTAGGGACATGTGTCGATTGAGAATACTCTATATTCGTTACCGTTTAACCATAAATGTGTATGAAGATATGCCATTACATGGCCCAGGTACTAAACGCTCGTCAGTAACACCAAGGCATTGCTGGCCTTTAGCTACCTAAGAACTGGGGTGGATCAAATCCTCAGTTCTCCCACCCGTAAGCAAAACACGCGCTTTAAACGTGGAGTAGCGGACACCAGCCCGTTACAAATTGAGGACACGACAGTTCCTGTCTATACTTACGGCGGTGTGCAGCGTGAGCGTGAGGTCGAGTGGGTGCACGTGCAGCAGGCGCAGGCGCAGCGGGCGCTGCAGCGAGCGCTCCTCGCTGGCGCTCGTGTCCGCGCTGTCAGCGGGCACCATCAGCCGCGACAGCTCCACCAGCGCTTTCACGTACGCGTCCTCCACGTACAAGGCTAGCGTGCCCACGTGAAGTTCTAATTCTGTCAGTTCTGAAATGAGGTGTAAAGATAATGTGGAGAGCTCATTGCTACGAAGGGGGTTCAGGAAGAACACTCATTCTGACACTCGGGTAACTAAAAAGAATCGGAAGAAGTAAATTAAAAATGAGAAGATCTAATAGAGTAGAAGTAGAAATAGCAAGTAGTTTTGCGGCCAATCTCAGCGGAGACTAACCATAGACACGGGGATGCAGTGCGTAGAGTGTTCAAGTGTGTGCAGACACGGGCGCTCTTCCCTTACTCTCGAACCGAGAGAGGTCAGGCGCTGGACCAACGGTTTAACGTGCTCTCCGGAGCTTGGTGAAAAATAAAAATGCCAGATCTACAAAGTAACATCTACTCGAGAAGAAATAACTGTAAAAGGACTATAAAATCCTATTACATTTATTTAACCTCTTATTCTGCATCACTATAAATATCACACAGTGACCGTCGGAGTAAAGTTGCTGTCAAGTGGTTGCCAGTGAAAAATCTGTCAAAGTAACAGTGGTCTAATCACTTGTATGGTCCCTATTGGATGGCATATGTAAATTGAAAGGAGTGTACCCACCATTGAAGTTAGCATGAACGACTTCCCACTTGTCATGCATCGTCTTGAGCAGCAACCTTGCTGAGCTGACATTAGTCGCAAAGGCATCTCTCTCGGCGAACATGTTCCACATCGGAGGCCAGCGGTCGGCGTCGAGCGCAGCCGCGCGCGTGCTCGCGACCACCGCGAAGTCGTACTGTCCTGTATCGTATTGCAGGTTGTCGATTTGAGCGTCCGCTATTGAGAGTGTTGTTTTTATTTTCTGTCAAAGAAAAGTTAGTTTATTATTTAAAGTTTATTAACGAAACTAACCATCCAACGACCATTGGTCCTGGATTGAAAGAACTGGAACTCATTGGAAGAGGCCTTTTGCGTAGCAATGGGATGACGCAGGGTAACAGTAACAGGTTTATCAACCAAATTCATACACAGCAATCATTCACACCCTTTTTTCTCATCATATATTGTATTTAAAGTTTCATGGCGATGCCGGTCCGGTGACAAGCTGAAATACTGCAAGCGGTGACGGCGGCTTCATACAATCACAAAAGCTTGGCTTGAGTATAACCTTCTACTGTTAATCATTTAAAGGTGTTAGTCCTGTCCTGTGTTTGATAGAGTTTACCTTGTTGACAGTCTGCACTAGGAGCACGGTGCGGTCTAGATGCAGCGCCAACAGCGGCGGGACGTCAGAGGCGGCTGCTAGCTCCATGACGAAGCCGGCGACCACGCAGCGGAACCGCTCCGAGTCCGCCCACGTGTCGTCTAGCTCGTCCAGATCTGCGTCAAACAAACAACATCTTCTAGTGTCGCACGGAATCCGCGACGTACGAAACAAACACCGGCTTATTCCACCCCGGAACATGTGCTCGCTGGTACTCCGGACAAGTTCAAACTAGTCCAATGTTTGTGCGATGCGCCGTCACTTAGGACACACACTAAGCAGACGATGAACTTATGCCCGTGGAGAAAAAAATCGTTAATGTGTATAAAAGATGTTGATCGAGGACTTACCACACGCTCAATGCGCCCGGTGTGCTATGTCCTGTCAGCTTGCATATACGTCTTACATAAGTATGTACAGGGAGTTGTAGCAATTAGCTGACCCACCTTTGCATAAATGGTTGAGATTTTTTAGAATACCAATCGATAGAATTTTATAATTCTTTTGTATTTTATCTACTTTGCCCAAATACATAAAATATAAAAGAATTATAAAATTCTATCGATTCGTATTCTAAAACATCTCAACCATTTATGCAAAGGTGGGTCAGCTAATTGCTATAACTCACTGTACGTCAGCGCTCAACGCGGAGCAAATATGCTGTGTGCGATAATGTGCCATGGCACTTTAGTTTTGCTTTTTCAGGGATTTCCTCTTAACTTTGTGCGGCCTGTCCTTGGCTACTCCGGGGACTTTTTAGAGCAACTACTTTTAGTCTCACGTGTGACGAACAAAAGCACCCGACAAAAGTCGCACGCTTGCGTTTACCTCTACCATTACCAGAGATCAGAGTAGGAACTTGTGGATAATACCACCCTCTAATTTAACGGCTTTTTTTTTTTCGAAACTTAATAATCATTACGGGATTTTACACGTAGTTATTATCTGAAATTTCAAGGGTCAGCATCCCGCCCAAAGTGATGCTCATTGTCTGTGTAATATTTGAGTTTGAACATACCCTCTTCTTTATTTAAATAGTATATTAATTTTGCAAAAAAAACCGACTTCCAAAAAAAACACTAAAAAGTGGAAAATAACATTACTTTCGGAAGTCGGTGACTATGGTTTGTTTCATTGACTTTTTTTTTGGAAGTCGGTTTTTTTTTGCAAAAAAGTTTTTATTTTAACCTTTTTAGTTATAGTATCACACACAAATCCTTGTCAAGTATCAATTTCGCAATTTCTATTACTTGGATGACATTTTTTCAGCTATTTTGATTTCAAAACCAAACTGCTGAACCGATTTTGATGAAATTTCTATGGGACTAATCGGGAAGTAGATCTCAGATAAAAGAAGAATTTTTCAAATCGGTTCATAAATGACGGAGATATGAGGTAACAAACACAAAAAAAAACATACAACCGAATTGAGAACCTCCTCCTTTTTTTGAAGTCGGTTAAAAATAAAAGAAGTCATCGTCTCGTTTCGTAATGAATGCGATCAATACGTGATCGGCTTAAGCAGATTCCGCGGCGGTAAGTGAACAGTCACGAACACTGATATGGATACACTTTCCACAAAAGCAAGTTTTTCGAGAAACGACAATTGTAACTTGGAGATAGGATCGATTTCATAAAAATATGAGTTCGAAAATGTTATGTTCGTAACAACACTTTAAAAAAATGCAAAGTGTTTACATAATGGTGCTCATTACTGTACAACTCCGTGTACTTCTCCGTACTCACCAGGCTCGTCGGAAACGGTCTTATACATATCTTCGGACGTTAATCTGCAACTCGCGCTCGTGTTCTCTAGAATGTGGGTCACTATGGGTGCACTCTTGGCTTGGAATTCCGAAATGTTGCCTACAATGGAAGACGATAACAATACGTATATTGCAATAAAACTGTCATACTCTGACAGTTGTATGAAAAGGGTTAGGGCACTTTCAATTTATGTAGGGAGGGTGTCAGTCAGTTTGCTTCATATTTTTTTCACAGATACGCTATATTCCTCACATCCTCAGAAGCTAACAGTTCAAACGCAGTGGGGAAATATGCATCATGATCGGCCCACAGCATTACCTCGGCTGGGAGACAGACTCCCCTCAGTGAGTGGGTAGCCTGGCGCATGACTTCGACTCTTAGGTTCTAGGATATGCAGCATTCCCTCACGATGTTCCCTTATTAAGAACAATTGTTATGAAATAAATTACAAGTAGTGCAATATCTGCGTTAATGGAAAACAGACTAACCTCTCAAATTCAACGTTTCTGTTTCTTCATCGGGCGTCGGTTGTTTCGGTTGCTGTAGCGGTGGGTCGACAGTCTCCGGAACCAAGGTTACGATTTCGGATTTAAGTGGATGTTCGATTGTTTCGGGCTGCCTGAGCACTGCAACCAGTTGCAAGATTTACTTCAGCAATGTGAATCACTGAGAGATTACCGGAATTACACAGCTCACCTTAAGCTATTCTAGCTTTGTTGACAGTTTTTATTAACGTTATTGATAAAAGCTGTCAAAACGAAGCTAGATTTATACATAATTTTGTATGCGATTTTGCCACCCGTCAATGTTGAGTGTTGCGGACATGTGTGTAGAACCCGTCACAACTGAAAATGCTTCTCAAAGGGTTTTGGACCACATGGGCGTAAGTCCAACAGAATGAAACTATCTCTCAACTATACTATGACTCACATGTATGCAATGAACAAGTACTACAGAGTGTTATAGTGATGTAAAGTAACTTACGTCCAGAGTCGGCTCCCGTTCGCAGCAAGCGGGATGCGGTTGGCCCCTCAATATCCTACAATAGCGTAACAATCAATTATACAGGGTGTAAAAATGTTATAGAGTAGACTGTCGGACAATCGGCTTAATGAAAGTTAATTTGTCAAACTTTGTAATTGGCTATAAAATTTATATTTGTAAGTTTTATATAAACAGATGCAGTAGCTGTTCAATAAAGAAATAACAATAAGTGTAAATACCTCTTGGGTGGTGTTTAAGACTATCAAACTGAGCAAGTTTCCCTAAAGAACTACATCTGCCTAGCCTTTTCTCAACTATGTTGGGATCGGCTTCCAGTCTAACCGGATGCAGCTAAATACCTGTATTTAACATGGAGCGACTGCTTATCTCCCAAACTCAGTTAGTACCGGGTATAGGGGTGTTGTCGGGTGTGTAGATAGGTAGGCAGAGGTGTAAATGAAAGTAACTGCCTAGGGTACTCACGGTTCTATTGAGATATAGTCCACACGTACAATACAAACAGAAAAAAGGGGAACAAACATATACATGATACAGCACAAGCTCAATAATCACAGACACACGGTACAGTTTATGGTAACAAGGCAAATATATAAAACAGAAGAAACACACAGGAAACGTGGGCGATCCAAGTGTCACAGAACATATGCGCGCACGCGTTTCTCCCAGGCTCGTACCGACTGGAGGTCACGTTGCGGTCGGGCAACGCTCGCGCGCTGCCCCACTTCTCGCCCACGGCTACGTCACGATGACGTAGACCAGCCGCGGCGCGATTCCGGTGTACTATACTAATCAAGCGGCATTATATTGATGTGAACAATATAAGATGCCGTTGATGTGTAATAAAGTGATTACTATGAATAAATGTTAATGTATCTGTGTTTGTATGTAAATGTGTTGTACTGTGTAACTATATAAAATATATGAACTAAATAGTAGGTGTATACCCCACACCGGGTAATACGGTACCCCTAGGTAAGACTGGTTGTCACACTTTGGGCCACTGACTACCTGTTTCCCTAAAGAACACGAGTCGCAAAAAAACCCACATCCCATACAAAATATTGTTTCGACTGACGCAATTAGGGTGAAGGGCCCAATACTTTTTTTTTCGACCCACTTTCCTTTGGGAAAGTTATCCAGTTTGATGGTCTGAATCACCACCTAAGAGGTATTTGCACTTATTGTGTTACACCCGACTCGCCTCTGCGTCGCACGGTTTTTATAACTTTCTTATCAAGTCGTTAAACCGTTTGGGAAACGGAGGATATAAACATAAAACCTTCCGAAATAAATTCGTTCAATGATGGGAAGATCAAAATCACTAGCACAGATTAGAAGTACTGTGTGGGCACATGCCATGAAAGTAGTTTGTATGTGGTCATGTCATCACAATTAGAACAGTTTAGATTTATAACAAACATCACTTGCCTTCTCAGACTTAGTAGGCATATCATCTTTAAAAGCACCCTGCAGTCTCCGCCGTATGTCGCTCGCCGATATGTCATTCTGAAATATTTGTCGAAACAATCAAAATCATGATTCTTATTTATTTGAGAAAGAAAATAATTAAAATACCCATTCTCTAACGTGGCTAAAGGTTGACGAAAAAATAACGCATTCAATTATTTTAATATTTTTCCTTATTTATCTTGTACGGACCCAAGCTGGGATGCACGAGAGCCACGTTTACCAGTCACAATATACTATAGCATATCATCATCTGCCTATCCTTTTCTCAAATATTTTGGGGTCGGCTTCCAGTCTGACCAGATGCAGCTGAATACCAGTATTTTACATGGAGCGACTACCTATCTGACCTCCACAACCCAGTTAGTACTAATACGATACCCCTTTGTAAGAATGATTGTCAGACTTCCGGGGCACTGACTACCTGTAACGACTGCCAAAGATCTGCAAATGACAGCCAGGACCAACGGCTTAACGTGCTTTCTGAGGCACGGAGGAAACTCGGTATGTAATGGGCGGTCACCCATCCACAGAGCAACCTAAGGAAGCGCGGCTGTAATGTAATGTAGTAATGTTTAGCCACGAGCTATAGCATGATGAGCCCATAATGTGCCGGCTGCTGGGGCACAGGCCTCGTCTCTACGAGAGGGCGCGGCCTATAATCCGCCACCTAGCTTTGTTAGATGTAATAATGTCTTCGAATATTTGGTTCGAGAACATGATTCTCAAATGTTTTCTTTTTTCAGTCAGGGTGTAACCCCACGCCTCTTAACTATGGTCGTTAACACTGAACCACTTCTGCTTTACAACAAGGCTGACATAAATAATAATTAGCTGTTATTTCCCAGAGACAGTTCGTGTATAAAAATACATACATAATACAGTAGTCTCCGAAGTGTTAGACAGAGGTGTACCTAATAGTTCACCCCTACATTTCGCGAGTTATGTTTAAGCCCCATATATAATAGGGGCGAGCCTATTGCCATCAACCGGACACAAATCCAGACTCCGTAGCTTTATCCGTTGGCTTAAATTATTGATGGAAAAATCTCGTTGTTCTAGTGGTCGTAAACGAGACTTCTGAGAATGAGGTACTGCGTTTGATTCTTAGGTCAGACAAAGTGATGAACCGTTCATAAAGTACATGCCTGGTCGACGTCCTGCAGCTCGAGCAGCGTGGAGTGCGGGTGCGTGCGCACGCGCAACTTGATGGTGAGCCCGCTGGCGCACTGCAGCAGCTGCGAGCCATCCGCGACCACCACGGGGGGGCACCACTCGAGCTGTGTCTCTACCTCGCCTGCCAGGGCGAGAATATAACATGACAAATGAATGATGATGATGAATATACCATGTAAGGATTTGTGATAGCTCTTTCAAAAAACGTTATAAAGGAATTGAGGAATTGGACGATTTTTATATGATGCCTGGCAAGCCTAACTTCCGCCATTTTATTTGAAGCTATTAATTAATACAGGTTTTATTTTTATTTTGAAAATAAAATGGTTGAAGTTAGCAGGCCAAATAATTCAAACCCTTTTTATTAACCTTTTGAACGCCATTGTCGCCTGTAAGTGACATGCAAGCGCGTGCCTTGTACGCCAACGACATATGTAAATATGTGGCAAAAATGCGATGCAGTATAACACGAAATAAACAATAAAATCATTACTTTGGTGTGTATTTATTTGTATACTAGCTGTGCCCGCGGCTGCGGCGCGTGAAGAAACCTTCAAATGGTAGTCTAAAACTGAATATTTGTAAAAATTAAGTTTTAAGAAAGGAATATTTGTTCAAAATTTGAACAGTAGCACATATCGTCGCTGTAGAATGATAACCTCGTATGTCCAGGAAACCAAACTTCACAGGAAACGAAAAAAACGTTTAATTTTGTGAATGCACTCTTTGTTATGAAGAGGTCGAAAGAATTCTCAAGACATGACCTTATTATCCTCCCCCTTTCCCCCAAACTTGCCTCCATCCCACATATCCTCAAAAACACACACACACAACACACACACACACACACATTCCTACACAAAACATAATCACAATACACAAATGGTTGCCTTTTAAGTTTTTAAGTAATTGTAATTATTTTTACTATATAATTAAATTAAATTATTTTTAAGTATAATTCTTTTTAGTTTTTTGCTTGCTTTTTAAGTAATAATGCTTTAGCTGTATAATTTATTTTTTATTTTTTTATTATGTCTTTGTTTTATGTTTGACGCGTACCAAACACCGAATGTTATGTATTTACTCTCCTAGTGAATTTAGAGAGCCCTGACACTCATAACACAAGTTCAATCTTAGCTTGGGTGTCAGAGGTGTATAAGTCTGAGTTAAGTACAATTCTCAACGTGACTTAAATAATATATTGCTGTAGCAAATAATTATGGACATTGGAATTGTAAACTGGAAATAAAGATTTTATTATTTTTATTATTATTCCTTTATTTATTTTTCTAACTTATACATATACATTTTTAAATATCCCTATACAAAATCAGTATAAAAAAAAACATTGAAAAATATATAAAATAGTAGCCCACCAGCACCGGGAACAGGGTCCGAGCTACCGGTGGTCAGGGCTCTTGAGAGAGGAACCTCCTAACAATACGCGCCGTGTCCAGAAGTACTGCTTTCTGAATCAAGCCCTTGATCCAGCCGCCAAGCGAGAGCCTCTTCAGATGTTGGTCGAGGCTCTTGGCTATTAAACCATTGGCTGATACGACTATCGGCACAATGACTGCCGTATTCACGTCCCACATGTCGACAACCTCGCGAGCAAGATCTAGATATTTGAATTGCTTATCTTTCTCTGCTTTCACGAGGTTCTCGTCATGCGGGACCGTTATATCAACGATCATTGCGCGACGCTCCAATCGATCTATCACCACAATGTCAGGCTTATTAGCAACAATAGTCCTGTCAGTGACGATAGGTCGATCCCAATACAACGTGATATTACCATCATCGAGAACTGGGTCGGGCGCATACTTATAGTATGGCACTTCTGATTCCACAAGGTTGTACTTCAAAGCAAGTTGCTGGTGGATAATCCTAGCAACGAGGTTGTGTCTGTGCAAGTACTCTCCGTTAGCCAGACGAGAACACCCAGAAATAATGTGTCGGATCGATTCTCCCGGACGGTGCCATGCCCGACATATGTCAACCGTGCCATCCTTCACAATGTATTTCCGATAGTTATTCGTCATCATAACTTCGTCCATTATTGCACAGACAAAATATATAATGTTTAAAATATTTTTACGTGCTTTTGTCTCATGTTTTGAATATAATAGATGGCACTAGTAGTCATATTATACTGGGTTCACAGTTTCGCCGTATTATAAAATACGTGGTTTTCATACGATTTTTACAAAAAAAAAGAAGAATTTTTGACATACGAGGTATTCATTCTACAGCGACGATATGCAGTAGTTGTTGCTCTATTTCTGAAGTTCGGAATATCGTTTTGAATTTATACAATTTTACTATTGTTTATGAATAGATTTAGGAAGTTAATCAATCAAAATTTACGACCATACTTTCGCGAGCATAGTTCATTCAAGGAAAATCTTAATACCGCGATTCAGAAACTGGCGTCAAATGCACAACGTCATCTATCGAGCACTGAGTTAAACTACTAATATATAATGCATAGAAAGCGATCGTTCAATCACTATACCAGGCCACTCAGAAAGTATTGCGATAAATAGTTTTTATATATGGGAGACTGGCCAGTTAGAAACTTTTTCGAAAATATGATTATTTGTAAGTATTAAAATATGTGTGTTCCATTTTCAAAATTTCCCTCCACATTTTTTGCGAGCCAATTCAAAGTATCGTGTCTTACTGAAAAATGGATCTGCGCCGGGAACATTTTAGAGCTATGATTTTTTACGATTTCAAGTGTCGCCTGAAACCGGATGAATCGTTCGATAGACTTCAAATGGCATTTATGGATGAAGGCCCCTCCAAGGCAACCGTGTATCGTTGGTATAACGAATTTAGGCGCGGTCGACCAACCTTGAGGGATGAAGAAAGAAGCGGTCGCCCTTTGACGGCTATTACGGAAGAAAACGTGCTAGCAGTGAAAAATTTAATCCAAGATAATAGGCGAATTACATATCAGGAGATTCAGCACATATTAAAGATTGGATCGGGAAGCGTTCACGAGATTCTACACGGGCATCTTCGCGTGAGGAGGATAGTATCGCGCTGGGTGCCGCACTACCTCACCGACGCTCAGAAGCAGGCCCGGGTGGAATGGTGCCGTGATATGCTGAACAAATTTGAAGCAGGCTCGTCTCGGCGTGTTTACGACATCGTAACAGGTGATGAGTCCTGGATTTATCAATACGATCCAGAAACCAAGCGCCAGTCGACAGTTTGGGTGTTTCAAAATGAACCAACGCCTACCAAAGTGAAGCGATCTCGAAGCGGGGGGAAGATTTTGATCGCCAGCTTTTTTAATTTGACTGGCCACTTGGCTTCAATTCCCTTACGAGATCAAAGAAGCATCAACGCCGAATGGTATATTACCAAATGTTTACCAGAAGTTTTTTCTGTTGTGAGCAACAAGCGACCAAACACAGGGCTCCGCGGACTACTGCTCCACCACGACAATGCGCCTGCACACACCGCGCTCAAATCGAGAGACTTCCTGGACAGTACACCAGTCAAACTCCTGGGTCACTCTCCTTACAGCCCTGATCTAGCACCGTGTGACTTCTTTATATATCCAAAAATAAAAAATCAGCTCAAGGGGATACAATTTTCGTCGCCGGAAGATGCACTGGCTGCGTTCGAGCAGGCTGTAAACGAGGTGTCTGCGGCGGACTTGAAAAAGTGTTTTGAAAACTGGTTCAGACGCATGAATCTTTGTATAGAGGCTGGTGTAGAGTACTTTGAAAAGATTTAATAAAAATATATGTACCTGTAGAAAATTTTTTTTAGTGTCGCAAAACTTTCTGAGTGTCCCACGTATTATGTAGATTTTCAAAGCAGCGCCATATAATTTAGAGTACCTTTTGCTATCATAACGTTTTGAAAAACTCGGGCAGTAGATTTAAAAGTGATCTTGTGAACACATTTATTCATTAGTACCATTTTGATTCAATAGATGTCGTTGCATGTCTTTATCATTATCTTAAGTAATGATGATGATTGCTTCTTGAACACTTTAAATTAATATATCTTTTGATAAGGAGCACGGATTGCTATGAAACCAAAATGAATACCTTCTCTAAGTTACGCACAATACTTGTGCATTAAAACTAACCACATTGGTTTTGTAATTTTCACGTGATACTTGAAACAAACATAGCCGAAAACTCACAGACTGCAGACATAAAGATAAACAGACAAAAATTCAAAAAAAATTAGAAATGGGTTCTGTTTGTTATCCTTTAGGCTTTAACACCCCTACTGTTTTATTTTTTCTAAATATTTTCAATGTACAGAAATGCCACGTCTACAGATTTATTATATATATACCTTAAATATTTAAGTTCTTGTCTTGTTTCTTTAATTATATTGTTTCTTGATAAAGTTTTAGAATCCCTATTATTTTATATGCTTTGAAATTGTGGCTTGGCGTGGAGGGCAAAAGGTTAATAATTCCTCGTTATAAGAGTCCACAGTTATTTTACGTCTGATTGTCCATCACAGTAAAAATTAAAATGAAATTTAATCTTGTTGTATTAAGGTTGCCGTTGTCGGACGTGATGTAACCGTGGGATCAGTGCAGACTGTGCGGTAATTGCGCGAGCATTTTGTTTTTAATTTACCCGTTGCTATCCCATTAGCACAGTCCTTGACAACTATTTCCATGTATCACCCAACGAGTTCCATAACGCGATTTCCAATATCGAAGACCTGAAAGTCTTTTACATGTAGTCCTATGTAAAATAAAATATTTAGTTTTACCTTTCAGTTTAGCAAAGGCGATTATGGGCGAGGCGACGGAGGCGGGCGGCATGGTGAGGGGCGGGAAGCGCGCGCAGTGCGCGGGCGTCGAGTAGTGCATAGCCGACTTCGGAGACACGAAGCACCACCACTTCGCGCCCGGGCATTCTGGTACCGCCTGTAATGTTAAGTTTACACGCGGTCTTTTATCGGATCTTTGGAAAAACCTGGGATAATTACGATTATAGGAATTTAGTGACACAGTGCAGTCATATGCACTCATGTGTAAACATTTAGCAATGATTTGAGATAAGAGCTATTTCGTGACAGTATGGCTTCCGAAAAACTGTTTATTAATACTGCTGGAGAAAATCACTTTTAGAAGCTTCATGTATACATATTGTACTCTTGGCATCCTTAGTATGGGTTCCTAAAATCTGTATGTATATACTCGTAATAAGACAAAGAATTGAGGTTTAGAAGGCATGAGGAACAGGGTCTAAACTCCCTCATTCTCCACAGAAAAAGGATGATCCTCCTACTAAACAGGTGTTGTGCCTGGTGGACTACCCGATGGTTGTTGGTAGCAGGTGGTGCAGATCCTCAAACTGAATAACTTTTTCCTTGTTCGATATAAAATTTCAATACCTACTCAATCCTAATGTAAGAGAGAGCTGTTTTGTGCGAGTCTATACCACATCCTTAAATATCCAAGTTGCTGACACTGTTCAGGTTAATTGCGCGGATAACTTCAATATCGAGCCGTGGGATACAGTCAGTTTAGTTCGTACGCGGCGTTATATGTAAATGTAAGCACAAAAGCTTGTACCTCTGTGTCCGTCGCGGTGGCTTCTTCGAGGCGGCTGACGGGTTGCGCGACAGCGAAGGTGAGGTGCGTGTGGTTGTGCACCACGAACTGGGGACACGGGTCCTCCGCCACCACCACCACCCAGCGACTGTCCTGCTTCATCTGCGTCACCACTATCGGGATCTGAGGGGGAATGGTGAATCTATACTTAAATGGTAAAGTTTGTAAGTTTGGATGTAGGTTTCTTCGATTCGATTCTGAAAATTATTTCACTAATGGGAAACTATGTACATTATCTCCAAGTTTCTATCTTTATAAAGTTTCCGTTGTACCATATCGGGACCCATACTGCCGACCATAACGGGAGCGAGGCCGCGGGCAAAAGCTAGTATTTATTAAATTGACTCGTTTACAGATTGTCAAAATTAGGTGGAGACTTATTCAATGTAATTTTGGGAAACAACATACATTGGATAAGGTTTTAGAGCTAAAACATAATGCACATGATGTGACCGTGGTGCGATGTCGTACGCGGTACGATGCATGGCACATCACGGGAAAGAGGACTAGGTTTATCCATTTCTTTCCACCATTAGAGCAAGATTGTAGTTTTTGCGGCGCAACGTCGAGTTGCCATATTTTGCGATGCGCGTCGTTTAGCAGACTCATAATTTTTACCTAGTCACTTCCCAATTACACCCTAATTACTGAGTAACACGGCAGCCTTTAGTAAAACTGATTTCGAGACTGTTGACAGATTGTTTCGCTCCTGGGCAGGTTGAGGCGCATATACATGTCTTTTTCTTAGCGTTAATATGTTTGTCCAAAATTCAAGAACGCGAACTCCGCTCGCTGATGCAGTCATAAGATCATTAGTCCGCGGTGGCAGGTCATGCAGCGCATGATGGAAGGTGGGCCATTGTTTACGGAGGCACGCCTGAGATCTGAGCCATATGGCACTTGTAGCCTGGCCGGCTATACCAACCGATTGTGAGTCGTCGTTGACAAGCGCCACGGCTCTCCGGAGCGGCGGCTGTCCGAGGCGGATGGGCACGGTGTTGCGCGCCGAGAACGTGTCCCCGGGCAGGTTGAGGCACATGTAGGCGCGTAGCTCGGCCGGGTTGCCACCTCGCCAGCGCCCACGCAGCCAGAATTTACACATTTGTAAGCCGCATGCATCGCTGCAAGTGTGAAAAACAATACAAATATAAAATAATACTTATTTAAAGGACCATGCGTCAGATTGGGCTCAGTGTCCAACAGAGTTGTGGCATATGCCATTGTAAAGTATTTTGTACGTACTTAAATTGTTACTATCGGCACCACCTTCAATTCCATTGCAGAAAAAAGATATGCACCTAACTATGTTTTGTAGAAAAAGACAATTTTTAGTCTTATAACTGTTATTGTAACAATAAATGCATACTCTGAAGCAGTGGTGGGCAAACTTTCCTCATGGGGGGCCAGAAAGTTGAAACAATTTCAGAGAAGGGCCAGAATTATAGCAAAAATGCATTATAATTTGAAATCATAAAAATAAACATTACACACCATGTTATTTACAAATCACAATTTAACTTGCGACCCGCAACACATGAACTACGCGGCTAGTATCGCTGGCTCCTTTACCTATGCATCTATTATTCTACGAGTAGTTCATACTGCTGGACCGTCAAAATATAATTATAGCGGGCCATATTCATTTTGAGAGACCGTCGGCGGGCCGGATTAAATCCTTTCGCGGGCCGGAGCTGGCCCGTGGGCCGTACTTTGCCCATCACTGCTAAAGTAATGGTAAACAATAGATGCGCTTGCGCCCGTGTGATCGAGATGCCATCGCTCAATATTACTGCTCGTGTCTAACAGGTAGACGCACAGTAGGAAGTTGTGCACATACCATTTTAATAATATGGTAACTAGGGTTAGGCAGGCACATAGAATTTAATCCACCGGCAGGTCATCTAAACGATATTATTATTGATATTGATTGAAATGTTAGTAAAAATATTTTTAACTGATAAAAGCTGTTTTTTTTATGTATTTTTTTGCACATGGAATTAAAACTAGTATAAGATGTCAAACAATAAAAACTACAATGTCATAACAACATTACTTTGCAGAAATATAGCTTATTTATGGTAGGAGAAAAATATTTATAGTAAAATAACCCCATGGATTCTTCACTAAAATGAGTTAATATCTTTATATTTAGTGTTGTACAAGTAAATTCTAAGTGATATCATCTCTGTTGGTGGGTGAGCCCAGACTTCATACATTTTTGCCCATGGTCCTTTAGTCTACGTATTAAAATTTTAACAATTTTAAGTTCAAATAATCAATTGTTACTAATATGCGCGTCATCTACACACCTTCAGCTACAGTCTAACAGCGACCTTATTTTCAACGTTATAAATATCAATATAATTAGCTACGTATAGCGACGACTAGGCAGGCGGGATGTGCGCACAAGAACGAATTATTGTTCGATCCATATGCTGGGTGCTTTGCGCCGTAAGTGTTAAAATGACAATTTAGGACGTGATTTTGTTGGTTTTTTACCAGAGTACGGCACAGCCAAAAGGTCGCCATTAGACATGACATATTTAGTAATGACGTGTGACTCCGGTTTTACGAAAACTGAAAAAAATCACATCAATATTTTGCTTATATATGTTTAGTTGCCATTTTTGTCATAGTTGGGTTTTAGTTATTAATCAATCATGCTTTAGATGATCAAACTCATTGACGTGGTAACGCATTTGCAGAAAGCGAAATGATTTTATTCGCCTCGCCTCGGTTCGGACGACGCAAATCATCGGGTCAACGCGATTCCGCATCGATAAAAGTGGTCACTCACTTAAGAACCGAACGGATCTGTATACAGTGTCATCTCATGAGTCCTTTCTAGCCATATAGTTCCCCTACTCTTATATCTGCATCCTTCAAGGAGGTGAGTCTTAAACATCTTTCTCAAAGAAATTCAAATCTGATTATAACAAATAATGGTGTGTGTGCCACTGACCTTGGTTCCTGAGTCGGCGGGACTATCTTGAAGCTCTTGGGGCGCAGCGTGACGCAGTCTTGTATATCATCCGGCACAGCCATTGCTGACACCTGCCAATAACGGACCCATCAAATAAACAAAATACTCATATATGCTGGGGTTAAAGATGGGTGTGAAGATAAACTTAAAATTAGTCGGCAACTTAGGTATAACCGCAACCCCTCGTCTTAAAATGAGGAATGTTCACGGCGCTTTGAACAACGATTGTTACTGGCGATTTGATACACCCAATTTGGATGTAGCGCCCGCCAGCCGCTGCCGCGGCACTTGTTGAGTTTCATCACAGTTCTAACTTATCCTAACCAATATGGTCGGGGTGCATAGCTTAGTTACTGCGACCATCTCGGCTCGCACAATGTTGGTCATGGTTCTAACCTACCTAACACTAGGAAAGAAAAATACTTCAGTTTCACTTATATTATTTATAATCAATATTTTTGTGAAACACAAAGCGATATTCCATTATCATTAAGTAATATTATAGTAAATAATTCATCATAATAACGGAATATTTGATAGCTATTTGCACCGCTGCCAACTTTAAGAACGACACTCTCAATAAAGGTTGCGGGAATCGCTGGTGGAAGTAGTTGGATGTGCATAAGAAGGAAGCATAAGATTAGTCGGTGTGGCGATGCTTGGGGGAGGCCTATGTCTAGCGGCAGACGTCCTCCGGTCTGGATGAGAATGATGGGACCCTTAAGGTAGGACATGGGCCGGACGCAACAGGACACCTAATATTGTGTCGTGCCTGTCCTGTTGTCTGCACGAGACAGGTACTAATTTGTCCGACTAAGCGCAAAAGCGATATCTCAATGAAAGCGAGTTTCGAGATAATTACAGTTATTTAAAAAGGCTTGGTTCGTTAGATTTTTAGGGTTCCGTACCTCAAAAGGAAAAAACGGAACCCTTATAAGATCACTTTGTTGTCCGTCCGTCCGTCCGTCCGTCCGTCTGTCAAGACCGTTTTTCTCAGGAACGCGTGGAGGTATCAAACTGAAATTCTATATGATACTTAGTTCTACTGTCCCTGGAAGCTGTAGAAAAATCAACCTTCTAAGTCAACGCAATCAAAAGATACAGCCACTTAGGCCGCAAATTTCCGCAAATTTTCGAAACTCGCACGGGAATCAAAACCTACAGGGTACTTCCCGTGAACTTAGAATCTTGAAATTTTGTACGAAGTCACGTCTTATAGTACAGATATAGGAAAAAATTACGAAAACCGTAAATTTTTAGTTTCGTCATATAAAAAAAAGTTATATACCCACAGGTTTGTACGGAACCCTCGGTGCGCGAGTCCAACTCGCACTTGACCGGTTTTTTAAAGCAAAATATTAATTTAAAAATGTATTTTTTTAGTGACATAAAAATCAACTTAGTTTTGAGATACCGCTTTTGCGCTTAGTAGAGCAGTAATGGACGCTACTGATGGTACCAAATACTGGGCCGTTGCAATTTAGACTGCCATCGACACGGTAAGAGGTAGACGCTGATGATGATGAACAGCATACCATGATGTCGAAGTTGAGTCTGTTGATGAGCACGTAGGACGAGGCCACGCCCAGCACGTTGATCTGCTCCTTGATCTCGTAGTACAGTGTCAGTAGCGCCACCTGGGGATAGATCATAACATAACATCACACCTTTTATCTCAGAAGGGTGCGGACAAAGACACACAAATTTTGCCAGTCATGTTTAAGTCCCATGTAATAGGGGCCGACCCTATTGGTATCAACCGGGCACAAATCCAGACTCTGTAGCTGCTACTAAGAAATTCCTGATATAAGTACCCAATAACACTTTGCCCGACCTGGGAATAGAACCCAAGTATTCATGACCAGCAGTCGCACTTACGAGCACTAAACTAACGAGGATAGATCATGGTACTTTTATCGATTTTATGATAGTTAAGGATTACAATTTTGTAAAAATACACTTTTTACTCTTCTTTATATCGATCTGGTACCGATATATGAATTTAAAAAAAAAAACACAAGAACATTTGAATTTTGCCGTCCACCCTAGCGCTATAACACTTACTCGTATATCAAAAGTACACTTTGTTAACAAGCTAATTAGTGTTTGTAAATGTTTGTGAGTTTCTTGCCCATGGTTCTCTAGTGATCTATACTTTGGAATGGGCAACTACAGTACTTTCACAAGTTATTTTGCCTTTGACCGCGACTGTACCATCACCATCACTATCCCATTCATCATTTTATTTTTGACATTCAAAGAAAAGTGCCTGTAATGGTCTTGTAAATAAAAATAAATGCTTTGAGTTTGACGATGAATGAAAGAAGACATGCTGCGTCGACCCCATATAAACTGGGACAAGAACAAGAAAATAATGCAAGAGCTGGTGTATTGAGCTCAATATTGTTTAGTATTAGACTGAGATCTATAAAGCGAACTTTGACCTAACTCAAGCTGAGTACAGTCGCGCTTCGTTAAAATGAATGTTTCTTATTCATACGATACGCTTGATCACAGTCGACTGCATGAATATGCACATCAACTGTATACAGATAAGGTTTATTTTCCAGCGACCATGCAGTTGGAGCTCACGTGACTGTATACAGGTTGCTGAACAGTACCTTCTGGTTGCACAGCACAGCGAAGTTGGCGGCGTGGTCCAGCGTCACGTGGCCGGGCGGCGGCGTGCCGTAGCGGCCCGGGTCCAGCGCTGACACCTGCAGCTGCGAGCTCACGAACGTCTCGCGACCCATCTCGATTGAGATGTAGAACGGTTTCTAAAACAGCGGGAAACGCAAGTGTCAAGGTTTTTTTTTAATTAGACTGTACTGTTCTACTACTGGGCAAAGACCTTCCCCAATTCCTTCCATGTGCTCTTTTCCCGCGCCGCCTCGAACCAGCCCCAGATCATCTCGCCACCTCTTTCTGGGCCGGCCTCGGCTGCGCCGTCCGTCTTCCGGCAGCCATCGTGTTGAGACTTTTGCCCAGCGGTCAGTGTACATTTGGCCAATCCCATTTTAGCGTACTTAGCTAAGTTTGTTTAAACAGTTTTTTATTAAAAACCTGTCGCGTTTGTTTTTATTTTCCTTTTCCTCACGCGACATGCTTTTAAGAAAACTATTGTTTTTTTAGTTGGAAATAAGTTACGCTCGTTTTTGCAAGGACTCTTGCTGATTAGTTTTCAACAATCCAGTTATTCAACTAGAAGTTGTACGCGTGTACAAAGTGTTGAGCCCGTGCTATTAACCGTTGAGGAAGTCTCTCGTGAGGAGACGATCCTGGCTGCATCAGGTCATGTCAAACATAAAATTCTACTGCCATCAGAACTAAAATAGCATGATAAATTTCAGCTCAATCATGTTGGGGGAATGTGGTTTAAAAGTCGGTTGCAAGATTTGACCCACATTTACGACTAAATAACTAACAAGGCAAGTCTATTATTAGTATGTAAATAAAATAGTAGCGTGTAGGTGGTTCTAGCACCGGTATCTATAGTCAAGTTAAAGTAATTACTTGGGCTTAAGTAATTACATGTGCAAAATTTATGCAATACGCATGAATTTAAACTAAGTAAGAACCATCAAACAAAGCAAAGCTAAGAATTCTATCTTTTTACAGTTCTAACTTCAAAATCGTATCTTAAATAATGACATTTCCTCAAGTATAAACTTTGACTTGTTTATAGGTACGGGTGTTAGTGTTTTTGTTACTTTCATTCAGCTGCCATGGAGTTTCTTCCTGAAAACTTTGTTTGTTTTATATTTGACAGACATTACTTTTCTTCTTTTATCGGCACAAAACATAACGTTTGCGTGAAACGATGCAAGTCAGTCAGTCTGAATTCTTAATTGAAAAAAAAAACCTTTTGATGAAACATTACGCCAGTATGTCCCGTAGGATTGGGCGGTAAAGTACATAAATAACAGGGGGCGAGCCCATTGCCATCGACCGGCCACAAATGCAGCATAGGCAGGGGGAACTCGGTATGTTATGATTTTAACCTTGAAGATCGATACAAGCAGCTGTAATTATTTAGCTTATTATACCTAAACTTACACTGTCACTTACGGGATATTTCGCGATTATTAATTATTGTGAGCTCCCGATATTTCGACGCTGTTGCAAGCGCCATGGTCGCGGGATGACTGGAGAATGCGGGTGGATGGTAAAAAGTAATTAAATGCAAATCTGTCTACCCTCTACGTTTGTGTTTTGCTACGCGCACTACTGGAACTTATTATACCTGTATGATGGTTGAAGGTGATGATACGGCGGTGCCGGCCTGCAGCGTGCAGAGGGGCGCGGCGTCGAAGGAGCGCAGCGTGAGCGATATAGGCGACGCGTTGCACAGCAGCACTACAGGACACAGCTGGATCTCCAGGCTGCACCCGCCGCCCGCCACCACGGCTGTGTAGCGAACCTGAACGAATATGGATTTTGTTAACATTTGCAGAAGGTTTTAAAGTACAAACGTTAGGTGTTGTCAAACCATTACTTCCGTCGAGATCTGAACTGTTTAATGCTAAAGCCTTATTACTTTCAGTAAGTAATACATGATACAGTGCTTACCTATAAGAAATTTTTACACTAGCCTATAGTACCTCACGCACTACGCACTACGCCACGACCACTACTTATGGCTGTACCGACCGTTATCTTGAACAAAACTGCTCGGACGCCCGGTTGTGAGACCAAACTTTGTTCATGGTCGGAGCTTCTGCGGCCAAAACTCGTGGTCGTGGGCGTGTAGTGCGCGAGGTCGCTAAGTCTATCGGATGTATCTCATATTTTGATCATATGATGTATCACTGTATTCAATTGTTATTTGTTGACGAGTCAAATAAATAAAATTCAAGGTAAGGAAAACACACCGACACACAACACAGGAGGGGGAGGGGGGGAAGGGACACTGACCCTAAAACGGTTACCACACATTCAGTCCATCATTCTAAACCCACAGCGCAGAAATTTTTCATCGGTTATTAAAAAAAGACACTACGCTAAGCTTTTTTCTACAAAACTGCAATACCTAGACGGTCAAAATGCATGAAACAGCAGTATTTTTTTTTTTTTAATTGCCTATGAACAATTTCTATGATAAGAATGATGTAAGTACTGAATACGTGGTAAGCGTTTAGCGGCGGTGTCCCTTCCAACCTGTGTTAGTGTAAACTTACAGTGACATCGCACCGCGGCTGCAGCGCGGCGGGCGTCCACTTGTCCTTCCAATACTTCTTCACCACCGAGTACGGCCACGACTTCTTCGCGTTATTAGCCGAGCGCGACAACCTGGACAGTTACACACATTGAGCTTTATAATTGGCTTTTTGGTGGTCCTATTTTGTTTGTTTTTATTAGCTGTAAGTCCTCTATGTATTAAATAAATACACTGCCTATGGTTCACATTTAAACATAGAAGAATAAATGGTTCAATAGACGCTCATCATTACCTTAAACAGGGTTTTGAGTGAACCCCATCAAATCCATACTAAAATAACAAATACGAAAGTAACCTTTACCTAAGTTACCTTTTCACGCCTTATTCTAACAAATGGCTTATGAAGAGACGAGAGTGCATCATGAAACAATGTGGTCGTTAAGTCTCTGACACTGACTTAGGTTGGCTGCTACTGAGAAATTCTTGATGGAAAAACCCAATAAAACTTTGGCCAACCTCATCAATACGTCATGCCCAGCAGTAGCGCTTGCGACCAGTAGTAATCAAGTTATGCCTGCTCATTATAAACCTTTAAGTAAATGTGAACGAACCAATTCATAATATCCTTAATGACGTCTTCGATGTTCATGACGGGCAGTCGTTTGTCGAACACCGAGGAGTCGGTTACTCCGTAGTGCATGGGAACCGCGTCGCGGGTCACCGGGCTTCCAATATCCCTGTGGGTCACATAAAAACATTATTCAAACTCATATGGACGGCGATTTTGAACATAGTGGCCCTTGCCAAGTGGAAACCGGAAAATAACACAGTGTTCTTAGGCATAACTTTGTATGCCAAGCTTCACTGGGGCCCCCCATACAGGCAAATTATCAAAAAAACTTGGCTCTGCAATATACGCCGTTAAAAACTCGTGATTAAACTGATGTAGGGTCAGCCCGTTTAGTTTACTTTCGTTATTTTAACAGAACTAAGTCTAGGAGACAAGGTTGACACTGAGCGAGCGATTCGCTACTGCGTTGCGTATCACGGATTTCATCCCCGCACGGAACAATTATTTGGATGACCTTCGGGGAGTTGTTCCGGTTCTGGATGTATGTGTATGTCAGTTTAAATGTTAGCAAACGCACCCACGATAATGAAGCGCTGCGTTCGGGGTTCAAAGTAGCGCCCGTGACGTAAGACACTGCTTCGTCCCTTTGGTGTATAATCGACTATTACATACCCCGTACCTTTTTCGCTCTTATGCGTGTTTCGCTAACAATACATGTATTTTATTAATGAGCAATAGAATCCGGCCTTTACTGGAAGTGTATACTTCGACTACAGATGTCATCAAGAATCCCAACGTTCATTCATATTTTGAGTTAACGGTATATTAAAATTTACAGACAATGACACGTAACACCAATTTAATATTATCTTTTAATAGAAAAAAAAAACATTTTCTTTCACAAACTATGTATGTACAACATCTAGTGGTTGAAGTGATATTTTAGACAAACATTGCCTGTGTTAGGGCATTTCGCTCTTCTGAAGCTTAAAGTTACATGGTGTACCAACAATTTTCTTATTATCTTAAGAAAACAATTCAAAGTAATTTGAAAAAGATATGCCAAATTTTGACAAGTTAATAACTTACTTACTTGACTGAGATGCTACAAAAACATAATATTGGATATATTAATGTAAAGTATTTGTAAATAAATGATGACTTTACTGATAACTGTTTGTTTTTTTAAACTACCTTAATACGTATATATCCGAAACGTAAAGGGTAAGTAAGAAATAATATTTGGAGTCGAAAATTCTGCTAAACGTACAATATCGAATCGTCCGCAGCCGCAAACCGCAGTCACGAACGCGGCCAATCGCCAATGACGGACCACAGCGTCACTCCTTGTTTCTATATAGCTCTATTAAAACGGCTCCGTAGTGCATACATAAATATCAATAAATGAATTAAGGTGAAATCACGCATGGTTCAGCGTTTTCGAGTCTGTCTCATTCTATCACGTCAAGGCGTCATATGATGGAGCGAGAAGTCCGGTCGCAAGCATCCGCATTAATTCGCGACGATAACGCGACGACGACTGTAACGTGCGATTGGACTTCTCAGTTTCTAATTCTAAGAAAAACATGCAAAAACATGCTGATCAGTGAGTGAAAATGTGATTTCATCGTACGTGGAGGAACAGACAACAACACCCACCTGTATTGGAAGGACAGGTTGTGCCTAGCGGAAGTGGTGCCGGGCGCCTGCACGTGCGTACTAGAGCCGCGCCCCAGGATGGTTTGTATCTTGGGCGGCGGGGGCGGCAGGGACTCCTCGGTCGATTCTATTGCGTCAGTTGATATCGTTACCTGCGAGAGCACGGAGATAAGTATCTAAAGCTAACAGATATTTCAAATATAGCAGAGATCGGAATGGGTAGAGTTTATTTGATTGAAGTTTCCCTATAAAATGCTGGAATTATTTTGAGGTTCCGAAATAAAGCTGTAAGATTAGAGGGAGAATCATAAGAGACATCACAGAGTGCGCTTTCGGCATTTCGATTGTACGCAGTCGTTAATTATATGAAAGTTAAGATCAGCCATCAACAAGTTTTACATCGCAATATTGTAAAGATTAATCTTACAAAAGTGTGGAAAACTAAGAAAAAATCTTCAGTTTTAATATCGTGTGGTAGATTAGATATCATGGGATCAAACATTACTGTCGACATGAGGGTGTACATATGTGCAAATAATTGTGATATCATGGTGTTTTAATAGATGTTTTATGTTAATAAGGGGTGCTAAACTCTAGTTCGGGTGCACATTCTTTGTTTAACAGCAAATCAGACCTGAAGCAATTACTACACATATTTTGCTTTCGACTACAAACAGAGAGAAACTACACTAAGCATTTACCATCACGAAGTTGAAGCGAGTTGCTTAAATGTTTTCTATGCACGGTGAAAACTTTCAGCAGGGCGGTAAAGGAAATGCCTTAACCATTGCAGCTACACGAAAATGGTCTTAAGAGACTATCCAAAATTATTCGTAAAATTTTGATCATTCTCACATTAAAAAAAAAATGAATTGTTGGCAAGAAAATTACTATTGTACACAAAAACATTTATTGATGCCAATCGATCCGGTTTCTAATACTGATCAAAAACTTCTATGGTTGGAGTACAAAATAATTCAGGAATGCCAGAAAACTCTTCCCATAAACGTTCTCCTTCCTGCCCCACTGGAAGTTTCCACCCTGCATACGAATATAATCGCTTTGATAACCCGGCTGAGCTGGAACACGTGTGTGGTATTTCAGAAGTCGCCACAGTATACTCACGTCTGTATCGAGCGGCAGGTGCGAGTACAGCACGTACAGCGGCCACACGGTCGCCAGGATGCGTCCGTCGGCGCGCCCGCGCACCACCCGGCACCACACCGACACGTACTGTTGGACGCCACCCGTTGGTACTGCGGGATATAATGCGTATTTTGTTTAGTGCCATTAAAAGCAGAAGACATGCAGTCATCATCTGCCTATCTGACTTCCACAACCCAGTTAGTACTGGGTAGTACGACACCCCTTGGTAAGACTGGTTGGAAAAGAAGAAGACGTGCAGTAAAATTAAAAAAAACATTCTTGTTATTTTCTGACGTATTTTGTTTTGTGTTATTTTCTGCGAGGCTATTCTGGGTCAAGCTCACCTTTGTAGTTATGCTATAATATCAACACAATTATATGTAATTTTTTTTTATCAACAGTGAATAATGAGAATTATGTAATTATCAATTTCAATAGATGTAGGTCCCGTTTCCGTAAAAGAGCTAATTAATATTTGAACGCTCACTCTCCACACTGCTAGAGAGACTCTCCACTTGTTAGTCGCGACGACCAGAGCTATAAAAGAAAAAACTCGTCGTCGTCGACGTCGTGCTAGCTCATGGCCCAAAGATAAAACGATTCAAGCTACATACTCGCTCCTCGTTGCTCATCAACTCGATTCAGTTATCTCTACTCGCTTTACTAACCCGTCGGCGTTAGATAGATGACATAGGAAGTGAAGTTAAAACTTAGAAGCTCGTGGCTAAGTCGGCCAGCCGCACGGTTGATCTACAAGGTTAAGCCATACTTGCCAAGGTCAGCCCGTGGATGGGTGACCATTAATTACATACCGAGTTTTCTCCGTGTCGTTCTTACCCATGGGTATCGTATTACCTAATACTATCTGGGTTATGGAGGTCAGATAGACAATCGCTCCATGTAAAATACTGGTTTAAAAATATTCAGCTGCATCCGGTCCGACCGGAAGCCGACGCTGACATAGTTGGGGAAAAAAATTACGACACATGAAGGGGAAGTGAAGTTAATAACACCGTGCCGAACTTACCTTTGACCAGCCATGGGACATTCTCCTTGGGGCATTCCTTAAGCGGGATGTCGCCTGACCACGTGTTGTGGGTACTGAACTTAACTCTGCAATTAAATATTTACAAAGTTTCTATGAAGATAATGATGGCAATTTATTAGTAAGTAATAATTTTAAGGCCTAGAATAAAAAAAAAAAACAATTTGGTTTTCGGTCATTTAGATCTTAGATCGATTCGTAACCGAGTCCGGACCGTAGCTTGGTGTTACCACTTAAAAAGCATGAGACTGTGTCATTGTGTGACATTCGCTAAAATATGACGTTTTCTGAATCGCGCTATGGTTTCGTTCCAAGTCCAGTATACAGGGTGTTTTTTTTTAAGTTGGGCAACAATGGGAAATCTGTATTCATAAGAAAAAAAAATTGGCCATTTTCACTTATTTTTATGGACAAGTCAAACTTGACTAATAAATTTTGAACGCCAATTTGTTTTCAATGAGCGAAGTTTCTTAAGAAAGTTTACAGGTATCGCTTCCCTTTGTTGTCCAACTTAAAAGAACCACTCTGTGTAAGTTCCGGGAACAACAGTCTATCTTCAATCAAATTATGTCCTAGCTCCCAGCAGTTTAGCTGGGAGTGTAATAAATTCTTCCCTTCATATCAAATTTAAAAAAGAGTAACGATAGTTTCTTGTCCATTCTTCTCCATAAGAAACCATCCTTGCGAATGGGCGTAAAATCAATTTTATTTCCTGTGTTTTAAAGTTTGACGTTCAAAAGTTTTATTTTGATAGTAATTCACTATAATAAACAGTGTACTCACTTGAGCACCATCTCGCACTCGCCGCTGCAGACGACGCTGCGGCCCACAGTCTCCGAGTACAGGTCACCGGAGGTCACAGTGTGCCACTGCTGGTTGTCGACGGCGTGGGAGCGGACCTGCAAACGAATATTGTTCATTGTAAATAAAGATAAAAAGGAGACGCTATCAAAGAAATATATATCTAAGGAAAACTGTGTTGCAATGTCTCACAGTCAGGCCATAAAGCACCTATAATGTTGTCACCGCTGGGACACAGGCGTCGTTTCTGAGAGGGAGTCAGGGAGTGGCTTGTAATCTACCACGCGGGCTCCGTGCTGGTTAATATATGTCTTCGAATTTTCAGTTCTGGGTCATGCCCGGTTTCATATTGATGTTTTCCTTCACCGATCTTTGTCCGATTGCGGTTAAAAGCAGCAACATTCCTTATAACAAATCCCAGCATTCTAGAAGCCCTTTTGATGACGTTTTCAACATGAGCTACAAAGGTGAAGGCGTTGGGAAAAATAACCCCTGAGTCCCATATTTGATTGATCATCCTTCCCACGTCGATATGATGAATTAGAATTTGACTATTCTTACTCACCTTATACAGCAGGTTTTCCCTCAGCATGTTAGCCAGCACGAGCCTCCCAGACAGGTGCATGTACCGGCTGCCTTCCGTATCCTCGACCTTCACACGTAGGAACGCGATCATCGCGCAATGTTTGCCGTTCTCCGATTGCGGGATCTCGATTCTCAATTTATGGCAACCCACTAAGAATGGTATGCCTGAAAGGAAAGTGTTTGTTTTTAAAGAATCGGTTTTTTGATATTTGGTGGTGGTCGAATATAGCGGAAAGTTCGTTCATAGAAAAGGGAGGATCCTCTGACAAGGGGCCGTAATATCGGGTATGAGCTTCACTCGAGCGTAAGTCCAAGTTTTTAACAGGGCTGTACCGCTGGTGATCAAGGCCTACCTGTGTGCCATTGAAATTTTTTGGCCGGAATGGTATCTAAAAGTAAGAAAAATACATACAGATAGACAGACCGACAGCCAGATTTCATATCATATTACAATGGATTTTTGCCATCATTATACGGCTGCGCTGAATGACAGAGAAAATGAGCTGTTGCTACCACTGTAAACATTATTTCGCCAATATTAAATATTCTCAATAAACGGGAACTTATTTAGGAAAGTAATCAGGAAGTCCCGAGTCAAATGCGAGCTCAAGCTTCAAGCAACTCAGTCGCGTTACATCCGAAAATGAACCTTATTAGTATAAGTTAATGTTCTTATTTGTATGATGCACTTGATCACAGTCACGAATATGCACACTAACTATGCCAAAGTACTTAGGATCCAGTACTTACTGGATGACCACTGCCAATGAGTCGAGGGCCCGGCTATGGCAAACCGCAGTCTCTTTGGAGCCGTTGGGGAGTGCCATCTGTAATGCAAACAGAGAAATACAAAAATTCAATTGCAATCTATAGTGACCATGAAATATAGCCAGAGCAGCGGCGGCCAATGGTAACGGCCTCGGCTTCCGATTGTTAGGTAGGGCTCGACGGAAGATACGTTGTAAATGGTCGCCGACCTGTTGCGTAACGCTAAAACCGACCAATGGATTTTAAAACATCCAACCTTACGCACATAACTGAAGATACGTTTGTCGAGGGTACTAACTGACTAGACTTGTAGCGAGGCAGGTCCAAATTCGACCGAATTGACACAACCGACGATACGCTCGACACAATATCTTCCGTCAAATGTGCGTCCACCCTAATGGCGGTTTCAGATTTGCGTTTCTTCGGCGCGTATAATCTTGTTTTTGGAAGCGCGTGTAGGCGTATCCGAGCGCCTTTTGCCACACGCGCAACTCGTACGAGCATTCACGCGCTTATCAACTCGTATAAGCGCAAGCCGTGAGAGACACCTACGCGCGGTGTTCCAAGGTTTGTGCGAACACGTCATAATAAGCGCGTGTGCCTTTCAGTTGTTTGAAGCGCAAAATTGTGGTGTGTGTTTAAGCCCGTAAGCCAATATGTGCTTATACGAGCAAAAAAAAATAACCCTGGTTTGAAACCGCTATTAGGCTAAATGACTTCTTCGTAATAAGTGCACTGACCTGTAGGCCAGCCTGGTTCCGGACCCCAGCGGGACCACTTCATCCGTATTCTCTTGGCCCACGCGCATACCGGTGGAGCAGCTGTTGTGTATCCACATACACACTCGGCCATCCAAGGCCCGAGCCGTCACCTTCGCCACTTCTCGCGAACTCTTGTTGGTGGCATCGAGTACTTTCGCATCAAAGTCCTTGCTTGACTCGCGGATATACTGCAAAAAAGGAGCTAGTTTGTATTTCATGTAAATATAAAATGTGTTGGCAGACCAAAAGCCAGACGGGTGGTTGAAGATCGCGGGCAACACTTAGTTAAGGCAGGAATGGCACAAAAAGGAGGAGTCTTATACTCAGCGGTTGGCGGGACAAAACAGTAAGTGATGACAATTATGACGAAATTTAGTTTCTTTAAATTGTTTTAGAGCTTGAGGTAAAAAGATACCGTCCGCATTCCTTTCACAGTTATTTTCGTTCTGCCAACCTGTCATATACATGTAACTTGGTCGTAAGCGATATGCCAGTCGTTGGCAAGACCCTATCAGGATCCCAGACTTGACTGTATCACTAATGACGATGCTAGTGGACAAGATAATATGTACTGCGGCCCGACTGTCTCGTAGAACTGACCTGGTCAAATGATCTGTTGCCGCTCCGCCCTTCCCCGGTTCATCCGTCTACCCCCTTGCCCGCCGAGCACGTGTTGCGTCACCACACGCCGTTTCAACGCGCTGTATAGCAGGTCAGTGGCATGTCATACTGATTTAAATGTAGAACGACACAGCGTCACCGCTCCGTCGTCGCATCGTGCGGCGTCACCGCTCCGTCGTCGCATCGTGCGGCATCACCGTTACTTGTTCAACTCACCTGGTCGTAAGCGATCTGCCAGTCGCGGGCAAGCGCCTGCAAGGTCCTCAGCCTCAGCACTTGCATCGCCATGACGATGCCAGTGGTCATGACTCGGGCGCGCGCGGTCGATAACGACTCCTTTACTGACATGCTGCTCTGCAGACGGAACTCTTCGATAGCTTCCTCCATCGTGCCCGTTGTGCTGTCTATTACGTCGCAACTGAGGATGAAGATGATCTATGTTGAGGGTGAAGTCACTTTACACGATCGGATCGAGGTGAAGTGAGAAGTCCAGTCGCAAGCATTCGCATTCATTCTTATCGGAAGCACTTTAACGTACGATTGAACCACTCACTTTAGTGTGAGATAGAGATACTTGAAAACGTCGAGCTAAGGTGAGGAAACAAGTAGAACTACAAGGTGTTGGTGCCGGTGTATTTACAAGCACGTTAAGAGACAATTATTATTCAGAGTCTTGCTTTTGGCCGCACCTTGCCTTGGCTGATGTGAAGCGATGATGCGGCCTAGGGTGGAGCACGCTTGCCTAGAAGAAACCGATTCATAATAATACGCAAAAGGACAATTGGCAGAACGTCCCATTCGCAAAAGGTCGATTGAAAAACATTCGAACATTCTGCAAACAAACATTCACACAGTTAATTTTAACGCGATTTTACTAATCGGACGTTCTGCGTCAAGACCCATTTCAGCTATGTTCCTTGGATGGCAAATTGGTTAAACGTCTTTGCTGCCTCTGATATTACAGGTACCTAGGCCATTGAGCCGTCAGCATGTTTACCATTCAATAACGTCAAAAAAACGATGATGCTGGTTAACTCACGACAGATTAGTGTCGACAACGAACAGTATCCCGGCGGGCGAGTGGAGCAGCGCATGCGCAGATGTATTGCGCGTCGCAACCGTGAGCACGCGGTGCGTTCGCAAAAGAGGCTTCGACACGTAGTAGCCTTCCAGATACTTCGCGTTGCTGATTAAAAAAAAAAACATGAAAGGGGTTTAAAACATACAATAATCATAGGATTTTCGCAAAGTTTTGATTATCAATATAATCCCGCGACAAATTTCTAAGCGGACTTCGATTGAAGAGGCTTATGGCCAGCAATTGACTGCATTGTAGGCTGATGATGTTGATGTTCGGTTAGTCACCTGTTGAACCAAGGAAAACCTGCTGCGGTGGAGATTTATAGACGACTTTAGCCTGATGTACAAATGACATGGCCGAATCCTGCCCTCAGAACAATTCAGAGTTGGTAATATACATCAATTATGATTATATGAAAATGACTTCCAAAATAAATAAAAATTAATCGCAACAATAACAATTCTCTAGAATAGGCGAGAAAAAATCCCAAAATAATATGTGTGTTAATTGTTTTTTTCTCGTTTTGTTTCATTGCAATCATGGAGGATAAATCAACACAAAGTGCATCCACGTTTGGATTCACGCATAAGACAAACACTGTACCTATCTGTAGTACGCCTGAAGGTCAGACTTAAACATAAAATACCCGTGATTGCCAGAATTGTATTGCTAAGGCACCTTTAAAAAGTTAACGGTTTCATGATTATCGTAGACACCACTTTTCAAGCTGCCGCGCGTCTGGATGGCACTCACGTTCCACATTATGAATCGACAATATATTCAAGAGTGTGTATCCAAACGTCCTAGAGTTATTTTCTCGCTGTCAACTGTCAAAAGTTCAAAACATATTACTGAACCCACGGTATCGTTTATCGGACTTTCGTTTACGCTTCTAATATTACCTAATATTCTGCTGTGCATATTGTTTGTTTACGATTTAAATTCTGACGCTCACGATGTCAAGGTGCCTGAATTGTAGTGTGGCCACTAATCGAATGCGAAGGCATATTGTAACATATTTGCCACCGCAGTTACAAAATACATTGACTGAATGGTTATCTGGACAAGAGGTATGTACCCATGTAGTAATTATTTTCATATTTTACCAACTTCACCTGAAATTATAATCAGCTGAGTTCCATAATCCGAAAGAGTAGCACAATATAACTATCATGTATTACTTTACTGAGTACAATATTTAATGTTTTTCAGCTTCCCTCAGATAGAGTGATTTGCAATGCATGTTATGTATTGTTAAACCAACGCTCGGCAGAAGGTACACATAGCAGAGCACTGGGCTACCCAATGGTGTGAATTGGTTGTGGATGCTCAGTTATGTATATTACTCAGTGCGATACCACACACTTGAAGAAATCAGTCCATTAATCAATATTTTCTTCTCATGGAATACCCACAATCAGGTTAGTGTGCTGTTGCCTACCTTGCCCTGGCTGCTATAAATTATTATTGTGTTGTGCCCATGAGAAAGCAAATTCCTTATAATTAATGAGTCCGCCAATTACATGCCCATGTGCATAATGTGGACGTTATATTGATAGTATTATTGGGTGCTAACCCAGGCAAACAAACCCGCCGCAAACTATTAAACCAATTGAGACTGCGCCCTAATAATTACCAGTTATTATAAATACTTACCACATTTATTAGACTGCCTGAAACATTTCAACCATTTACTTAACAAACATTATTACAGAATCGTAGGACAAACAGGCAAGCATTTCATCACTGTTGGATGAGAGCTAATCGGCACTTGGTACTAAATATACATAGACAGGTTAAAGAACTACTCGTAAAGGAAAATTAACCTGGATTGCCTGAACCACCTCTAATTCCACCAGTTGCTAATCCTGCTGTCGGACATGAACCACCACCACCTGCACCAGCTGATAATCCTGCTGGAGCACGAAGAATTGACCAAATGAATTATCTGCTTATTAACAAAAGTGCTCCAAAAACTTCTAGCCATTGTATTTTTAGGGAGTGTAATTAGGCTGGGCCAGGCATCAAGCAAACATAACGGCACCAGCCTCATTCCTTGATAACATTTTGTTCATCTCTGAAGATGAATAGGCTTAAGATTGGATGAAAACATTGAATGTGTCTTGTCTGAGTAATTGCAATCATGTTTTTCTTAATACTTCTGTAAAACAAGTAGAAGTAGGTAAATATATTTTATATGCAAATGTAGGTATATCCTACCTACATATTTAGATACTTAAATAAAAATTCAAATACCATTTTAGTGTTTTACTGCCTATCTAATTATATATGTTTAGTCGCTTAGGGAAGAATCATAATTTTCAGAAATATCTGTTGGCGATTACGAGCTCTTCTTCGCTATCGTGACCTGCTTTGACGACGCGCGACGATTGAAAGGTCTAACCCATGGACATAAAGAATGGAATGAGCATTCGCCTCACAAAACTGACCACTTCTTTCTAGAAAGAGAAAGCGAATACGCGGCCAATACCATGTATCTTTTCTGCAAACCGCCGGCAAGGGAAGGCGTAAAAAAGACAGAACTACTGGCTGCAAATTCGCTTTATCTCTCTCGTACTTTTCGGTCTGTATTCACTGCACAACTGAATACAGAACGCTTATATCTTTTATATATAGGTATTTATATAAATTGATAATAGCATTTCTCGTATTGTTTCGAGTCGAAACAATACGAGAAAAATGTGCCTAAACATTTTGAATAGCAATGAAACACTTAAAAAAAATACTATTTCTAGTAAAACTTTTTTTCGTAAAACTTTTTCATGTAAAACTTTTTGCTATTGACTTTTTTTTCTTTTCTTTGTTGACAATTTGTGTCAATATGGCATATGAAGATTGACATATTGTCCTGCAAAATGTTTAGGCACATTTTTTGTATCCTATTTATAGTATCTCTCGCCTATTCTCTGATCATAAAACTTAAACTATTTTGAAGACATACCTATAAGCTTTAATATGACATACTGTATGTCATTGTACATGAAATTTTTTTTTCAGGGCATAGCTCTCCTGAAACGTCGGCCATGTCCTTTAGTGCCGTTCCACAAATAATGGGACACATGACATCGTGCCCTGCGTGCCCTAATGTACGTAAACTTCAGTTCATTGACGCTAGTGATAGCGCCGAAATCATTTCGGATACGTAGTGTTTGGTTGCTGGCAATAAGCTCGCGCCCTATTACATGAGAATTAGACATAACTGGTGAAATGTGGGTATAGTATAGATTCATATCTGTTCTACTTTACGGAGATTACAGGCGTGATGTTATGTTATGTGCATATTCATTAGTCACGTTGTGAGGAATGTTTTGAGTATTAATGTGGATGGGTATAAGAGTAGAGTAAGACCAAAGAAACGATGGATGGACTGTGTGAAGGATGATATGGCAAAAAAGGAAGTGTCTGATGAGATGGCCAGCAATAAAAAAGTATCGAAGAAGAAGAAATGCTACACCGACCCCAAAATAAATTGGGATAAGGGCAGGAGAATGATGACATAACTTTTTATAGTATCAATAACACTTTGTTTAACACTTAAAATAATAACAAAAACCAAGCAAAAAAAAATAATATGGTAAATATTCCGTTTTATGTGTTAGTCAGATTGATGATGTTAGTCACCTGGTGTATGCGGGCAGCGAGTTGTGCACGTGCACGAGCAGGCTGGCGACGCGCAGGATGGCCTTGGTGCGCGGCAGCAAGCGCGGCGAGAAGTACGAGTCGACGCGCAGTATGCCCCACAGCTGCTCTGCCGTCACCGACGACTTGGGCTTCACGGAGTACGGCTCATCTGGTTCTTCTTGCACCTGCTAGAAGATCAGTTTGGTCAATCTATTTATTTAGGGGTAAGAGGAGGGACAGGGTGTATAGTTCCTCAATACTCCACATAAAAGGGAGGATGCCCCGACCACACGGGTGTTGTGTCTGGTGGACTACTGCTATATTCTATATAGTCTTAAGTCGCGGGTAATTTTGCTTGCGCGATGTAGGAATTGGATGTTGTTAGTTCTTCATATTTGTCATAGATGGCGCTATAGTAGATTTTGTTCCATGTTGCTGTAGTACTGTTTGTAGTGTAGCTACATTCCTTTAATTTTAGTTAGATTGTGACATTTTATGTCATGACACGTTGTTGCCAACTAAATGTTGTTCTACAATAAGTAACTACAAGACAATACAGTTAAAGCGCATAATAGCGAAGTGGCATAGCCAGTTAGCCGACGAACTATTTCCTACTGAAACACCCGCTGTTGTACTCAGACAAAGTGTAGTTGTTCAGACGACTTATAACAGTCCATGTTCGGAGAATCATGTTCAGGTTGGTTCATCACAATCCGAGTAAAGCTGAGCTGCTTTTTCCCGGAGTTATAACTACTAACGTAAGTGATGTTCATCATTTATTTTTAACAAGCATTCCGGCTGGCTCGTTCCTCAAGTGGTCGCAAGCGCGAATACCGAGCATATCCTGGGTTCGTTCATTCCCAGCTCGGACAAAATGTCAACGGGTTTTTCCATCACGAATATCTCAGTAGCAACCACGGAGTCTAGATTTGTACCTGGTTGATGGCAATAGGCTCACCCCCTATTACATGGGACATAAACATAACTGGCAAAATGTGAGTGTACAATTAGGTACACCTCTGCTTAACCCTTCGGGGATGACAGGCGTGATGTTATTTATGTTATTTCGGTAAAAAAGTGTATCTATCTGTGGCTAGGCAGCACCGGAACTACAAACTTACTGTCACTTCTTGTTTCGGCATAAACCTCCTCATGTTGAACTCGTAGGGCGGCGGCATCGGCTCGGGGTCCGTGCACACGCGGAAGCGCCACAGTACACCGAACACCGTCTCTGTGCACATATTAATATTTATCAAATGAGGTGCTTCAAAAAAAGATGTGCCACGAAAAATACCAGCCATTCTCGAGTCTGCTCACGCAAAAAGGGTTGGCAAAAAAACATTAAAATTAGAAAGAGAAAAAAATAGTATGAACAGGGTCTCTTCGGAACTACTGATCGGATTCCAAATATTTTACTAACGGGAAGCCACACTATCCCCGAGTACTACATTTAAAACTTTCCCGTTGGATTAATTTCCGTACATAACAGGAGCAAAGCCACGAACAAAAAAAAGATAAAAAGGTGAACTTCACAAACGTAATGTACGTTCCATTACGTTTGTGAAGATTCACCTTTTCTTCCTCCTTTGTTTAAAGTCGTCCATTAATACGAGCATGGCACTAGTTACCTGGCGGCCTGACGAACAGCTTGACCTCGCGCGGCTCACCGACGGGCAGATTGAAGTACATGTGCGGCTCCCAGCGCTCCAGCATCGAGCTGTACAGCTCCAGGACGCACTCGATCTCCGTGTCCTGACCGTTCGCAAGACGATTAAAAATAACGTGAACATAGCATACATACACAAGGACAGATTAATCGGGTTAAAAGGTTAACCTGTTAAACTTGAACCCTATGTTTGATTAAGAGCCCTCCTACATTTCGGCGTTACGCTAATTTAGGTAATTTACGCACCGAGCGGGAGACGAGGAACGCGAGCGATACTGTCTTTCGTATCTGTTCACTCGCACGCACCATGATAGTGCAAGTATTGCAACTAAACGATCTTGATCTTCCGTAACACAAGTTTTCTTAGGCTGGAGATCGGTGTATAGAAAATCTTTCGATGTGACATTTTAATGTTATAAATTATAATTTGTTTTAATAGGTTTATTTTTCATTAGGTATTTAAGAATCATAAAGTGTTGAAATAAGTAATAATAAATATATATATTTTTTAATATTTTTAAATGTTTTTTTTTTTGTAGGAATAAATAAAGGAAATAATAAATATTTTAATTGATACGCAGTAATCGATTGTTAGCCGACATCCGTAGCATAGTAATATAGAAAGCATTATTAGAAAGTAAAAGCAGCCCACAATAAAACAGATTTCTTTGAAAACTAAACAATAACTTTTGACCATCGAATTCTGCATCGATGTTCGACATAGATAATATACAGACAAATATGTCTGTCTAAAATCTTACGTGTGTACGTAAATAAATAAAGAGTATGGTTGCAACCTGTTTCAGTAAATAAAACATACAAATGTAAATAGTACTTTTTTATTAGGTACTGTCAATTTATCAATTATTATCATATTTTTAGTTTACATAAAATTTCCCGCAACGGCATTGAGCGAGCTTACAACGATCAAAATTGCGAGACAAGGACACTCCACCCGCGAAGCTATCTCGATCTGAAGTATTTTTCCCCTTTGAATGAATTAAAGTAAAACGAACTCTATACGTTTGAAATAAAGTTCATTTTAAAACGGTTTTTGATATTAAAATTTTGTTTGTACTCATTCCAGTTAGTATAAAAGTTCCTTGGTCACACACGACAATGCTTTCCAACTTCACACGACAACTCGTTTCGTACCAATGACAAATGACTCTCCCAAGATGCGTCTCTGCTTAAATCTGCCTATCAAAAGGGTAAAAGGTCTTAGTTCATAATAACCTGTCCAGGCAAGGGGAAGGCGACGACTCTGGTGATGGCCCTGGGGTGGGGGTAGCGCCACGACACCGCGTCACCATTCAACACCACTTGGTACGCCATCGGCAACTGACCCCCATTCAGGATCTTGAATGCACCGCTCCTGTAATCACGTAGCAATTGAGCATATTACGCAAAACTGAGAGAGCAAATGGCGGCACCTTAGACCTCTCAGCAAGATAATTATCAAAGGGCATCTCATTAACAGTCACATTGCCAAAGATTTTTACTTTTATTATAAACTTAAATCACAGTCGAGGCCTAAACCACAGATTAATTAATAGTTCTTCACGGAACAGATACTTCACTCCGTAGGACAAGATATACACCTAACGCTATAATTACCTACAAACATATTACGGGCCTTCGTGCCCGCTAAAATATACCTTACGCGCCCGCCCGAGAGTATCTACTACGTCGTCTGCCGTGGTGTCGGGCGATCACGTGCGTCACTGAACGCAACGCTAGGGCTGTCTATAGGTACTAAGAAATTATTACACAAAAGAATGGGTTACCAAAAAACAGTTTTTTTACATTTAAAACAATGTTTTTAATTTATTTATTGAAAATCACAAATGTCTCACTTTAATATAAACGGTTAATGAACTTTGTAACCTCCCGTAAATTTCGATTATTTTACTTCCTTTCGCATGCTTCCTGGCGGTCTAGTTAATGTTTTTTAAAAATTATTTAATAAATAATTAGTTAAAGGTGATTAAAATAAAGATAAACTTTTGTTGGGTAAGCTTGTTTTATTTTGACTAAATGGCAAAATCTCATGCAAATTGCAATGTAGACTCATTGCAGTTCGCCCGGGCGAACGTGAGCCGTAGGTACTTAAGTAGATGACTTCGAACGAGTGAAGGAGGTCTGCCTAAACTCCATGTTGTGCTGTTGACGTTATTTATCTTTATATATCTTAATAACTATCATTACAGAGTTAATTACCTAATGCGATATTACACGTTCATAAAAAACATAAACGTTAAAATGATTTAAGTACATTTATTTACATTTATTCTTATCAAGTCCTAAATACGGCGCAGGCGGGGCCTTGTACTAAATAAATAAATAACTGTCTTACCTGAGGTCGTCCTTGTAGTAGTGGTCAGAATCATCGATATCTGCTGATTTCGGTCGCGTCCATTCATGCATTGATGCTTCCGATTGACGCGGCGATGAGCGGAACGACTGATCTTGCGAATCATGTAGCAATATTTGAACCGATGGACGTCTCGATTGGGATCCCAAAGCTTCCGTCTCGACGATCTTCAAGGTAAGATTCCTCGATTGTGAGAGTCCTCTTATGGAAATTTGCGACCTGCTTCTCGAGGGGGAGTTGTAGCCGGACATCCGCCTCGTTGGGAATGCTGGGATATTCGTGACGACTGACAACATCTGTTGGGAAAGAATATATTGTTTTTATTACTAATCTAACTACAAACAAGACTAATCTACCATCTAATATGGTGATTGTTGTTTGGATCTGCCTATGTTAATCCCATTAATAATATTTCATAATTTGATAAATTAAATGGCCTAAGAAAAAAACAGACGGAATTGTTGTACGGTACTGAACAACTAGTAGCCTCGTTTTGGGCCGACCCAATTTAGATTGCCATCGACACGCTAAGAAGACGAGGTGCAGAATAACAGTAACATAGTTACTTTTTCGGGCCCCAACTGGGGAGCGGAAAACCTGCATCTTTAAGCCCCCAAAGGAATAATCACCTGATGTTTCTTCACTAGTTCGTCTACAGATCTCCGCAGTCGGCTCAAAGTGGCGAGCTCGGAGGGTCTCAAGTCAATGATGACGTCGTCGAGTTCGACGCCGACCTTTAAGGTCGGCTCACGCGCAGTCATCCCACCCTCCGCCCGCCGCCACGCCTCCCAAAACGCTTTAGCATCCACGCTGCGGACATAATTTAACACGTAAATTGTCGCGCGATCTGAGAGCCACCTAGTAGCTAAGTGGTAATGTGTATAGGAATAAAAATAAATTCAATACATTAATACATATTACAGTATGTGAGGGGCATCGACACGCAAACTGTTATGAATGAATTCTCACTCATAAGATGAAAACTTAAAGAGAAGTATGGAAAAAGAAGCATGCTGCCGCGACCCCAAATAAATTGGATTGAGGGTAGGAAAATGATGCAAAAGTGGACACTAGCGAGTAATACATACCCCAGCATGAGCGGCTGCAACACCACATGCCTCCTGTCCTCCGCGGAGCCAGCAGCCACCAAGAGCGCAGTCATCAAGAGCTTTGCGACCACGTTCTCGGGTCTATGGCTGGCGATGATCTGCAGTGATGCATTGTCCCAGCCCACGATACCCTCGTGCCCGCACACGCTGATCTGGCTTGTCTGGATCGTTATGGTCTCAATGCCTTCATTAACTGCAAATATTTTTTTTTATTATAAACTTGAAGTGTAGTGGAAAGATAGCTTAACATACTTCAGAAAAAAATAAAAAATCTAAGATAACATTCGTTTGTATCACCATGTAGGATTGTGAGCTGTATGAAAGTACTAAAGTATAAAGTGTTAAACACTTGTAGTGGCATATTCCATTCGTCAGTATTTGTTGAACAACAAAGCCAACCCGAAGCAAAAACTAAAAATATTCGGCTTTCATTCGGGTTGTGACCATCGGAAAACTCCGTTTGGCATTTGAGATTTCACTTCTATATATGTATAAGTTACATATTAATTTATTATACACATAAACCTCCAGCACAATATTTGTGAAAACTGCATCAAAATTGCTAATCTACTAATTCAATAAGAACTCACTCATTCGCTTCTTGAATTTTTGCAGGAAAGATGGATGTTCATGAGGCTTGAACCGTTCACGCGTTTCAGGATCGGCGAGGTTTCGCTTTACCTGTAACAACCGTTTACCTATTTGTACACTATTTTTGACCTGGTTATCACTAAAAACGAGACGAGCAGAGGAGACATGCAAGATTCCACCAATCACATGAGAGTCGAGAGGCACGACGTGGATTTAAGCCAATGTGATTGTTCCATTTCTGCACGTCTCCTCCCCGCTCCGCTTTGGTGAAAACCGAGCCTTAAAGACGATAAAACAAAATTAATTGGCTCCGCACAAAACTAAAGATGTCTGAACTGAGGATTTGCTGACGACGTTGAACTCTTTAACTGTATTTTCACCTACCCTTATCCCAATTTAATTGGTGTCTGTGCAGCATGTATTTAGCTTTCGTCCTTCTAACCATATCATCTTGCGCACAGTTCATCCATCGTATCTCTGGTCTACCCCTACTCTCTTAGTCATCCAATCATACTCAAAAGGGGTTTGAATAGGCTTTAACAAAAATATTCACACCCCTTTTCCACACGAAATTTCCTCATTCCTCTGCATCACATGCCTATACCAATATAACCGATTAGAAGATTACCACACAATTCTCAATGAAACAGTAATCTTACAAGGTCGACGATTCCCATGAGTCTTTTCAGCTTGTCAGTAGATATTTCTGCTTTAACGGGCCTCTCTATATCGAGGTTCACGGAGCCGCGCGGCGACAAGGTCATCATGGAGCTGGCTGTAACAAATTATCGGAGGTTATTGTCACATACAAGTTTTAACAAGAAATAATCCATGAATATATTATAAAATGCTAAAAGTAACTCTGTCTGTTACACAATGTCAAGTGCTTATCTGGGTCCGACTCCCACACATTAGGACTCTGAAATCGGTCCTATACTATTGGGCCACCACAGCTACTTAACCACACTTATACAGCGGGTCTCATATTTACGCATGTTGAACACACCATCAAACTGAACTCCCTTCTCTATAAGGCCAACATATCGATTAACAACAACAGATTATTTTTTTTTGCGTTTATAAGTTGTTTGGTGGTCTATACCACACTCTTAAACATGACATTTCTGATACACGTTATATTTGCGTCTTTCTTATTTTATGATCTAGTTTTAAAGGTACTCACTGATAGGGGCTACTAATTTGAAGGTAGCGAGCGCAGGCGGGATATCCGTGACCGGGTCGGGCACGCCCTTAGCCGTGGAGAGCAGCAGGTCGCGCCACTTGCCCGATTTGTCGCAGGTGCCGAGCGCTATGGTCGTGTTGAACAGGGATATCTGAAGATGGCAACATTATGTAAACGCCAGTAGTATTCCACACAGACTCAGGCCTGGTTTCGACCAAGGCAGAGACGATCGGAGCGGAGAGGAAACGTGCTGGAATCTACCAATCACAATGGTTGAAATTTACCAATTTGTTGGATTATTATATCCTCCCCTATCCGGTCGTGCCTGTGCTGGTTAAAACTGGGACTTGTAGATCTAAGTACACAAAGTTATATCTTGTATTATTTGCGTGACTTGTGTTTCTTTATCGTGAGGGGTGCTTCACCCATGTTCGGATAGGAATGACAAAATTTCCCATTGGCAATCTTTCACCTTTCTTTAGTTAATAAATTTAGGATGAATGAATTTGGAGGAAATAAAAACGAAGGAAATCTAGTGAAAATTGTACCTGCTTATAGATCCAACAGTTCAGAATGTGCGTTGTATGACAGTGAATTAATTAATTTTAGAACTACAGATGTGATTCTGGGTTATGCTCGCCTATGTGCGTAATGTAATTAGTTTGTGCCCGCGACTTCGTTCGCATGGTCGAAGTTTCATACAAACTTTCAACCCGATGAATTTCCAAAATTCCCTTCTTAGTTCACACTTACGTCATTTATGGAACGTTTGTGCAGAATGTCATGCTTCTAGACCCAGCGGTTTCTGCTGTGCGTTGATTGATCAGTCAGCCAGTCAGTTTCTTACACAAGTTGTTGTTTATACATATCGATTTTTGTGTACAAATGACGAATGAAAATGTGTTAATATACCTGTAAAGTTTTCTGTGTCCTCCTCTTCCAATAATAGACGTTGGGCTGCAATAGCGTCGCGTGCAAGAGATGCAAGGTGCCAATGAACGCCGTTTGCTGAAGAAAACACAATTACTTCTTACCAAAACATTAAGGACCAACTATCAAAAGGATGATGAATTTCGACATATTTTAGGCTTTGTTGCGGCGGCATTATAATAATAACTAACATTTACTTAGAAACTTATTAAGTTGTTGTTTTTTATTTTGTAATCATTTGAAAAACATCTCGTTTTAGTAGTTTTAGGCAATTTAAACTGAGGCTTTCTGAAACAACATTTTTTTGGATTGACTCGAGTCAAAAACGATTTTTGACATTGGAAATCGCGTTGCGGAACTCAAATGGAGTTGGGCAGGACACCTAGCAAAGCGCGGTGATGACAGGTGGACTAAGGCTGTCACCGAATGGCGGCCAAGAATAGGGAAAAGAAATGTGGGTCGTCCGGCGGCGAGATGGGCAGACGACATAGTTGCCATCGGGGGAAAAACCTGAATGAGGCTGGCACGGGACCGTGGAGATTGGCACAAGAATAGAGAGGCCTATACCCAGCCGTGGGGGAATTCAGGCTGTGGATGATGATGATGAACAGTTTTGTCTGTAAGATATAATACAGGGTGGAAACTTTCAACTGGGCAGTTAAAGGAACTACCTTAACCGTTGCAGCTACGCGAAAACGGTGTTAGGAGACTATCCATAATTTTTCGTGAAATTTCGATCCCCATACAGTTTGCTACCTGTAATTTGAAAGAGGATAGATTGGCATGAATAAAAGAATTTCTGTAAAATGAGTTGTTTATTGCTAACTGTATTTTTTTTTTGAAAATCTGTGAATGTCAGAATTTCGCGAAAAAATATAGATAGTCTCCTAAGACCATTTTCGTGTATCTGCAACGGTTAAAAGGTAGTTCCCCTTACTGCCCCGCTGAATGTTTCCTTATGGACAAGTTTGATTGCGCGATGCAGGATTTGTAATTGCTAACTAGCGTCATAGATGTCGCTACAAGTTCTTTTTTCAAATCGGTTGCGCGGCTACAGGGTAATGTCTCACCGGTAGCGCGAGCTGTGCGTGTACGGCGGGTGCCTCGCGCGTCAACAATGTGATGCTGGGATTGCTGAATTGCTTCACGTCTTCTCTCATTTTCTGCATCTTTTTACGGCCTTTCTCAACCTCTTGCTTTTTCTACAATAAAATGATAATTATATTGTAAAGGTTTTTTTGGAATAATCAGGCGGTTGTATCAAAGGCCTGATTTGGGATGGATGGCAGTACTCAATACGTTCGAATTGAGAGGAAGTTTCTGTCTCTGGAGCACTTACCACCGGTAGCTTGCTCGCAACAGATGGTAAGGGTCTCCCTTTAAAAAATACATAATCGTCTATTATATACATTATGTCTTAATAAAATTAAGCTTGCGAAAATATTTTTTTATAAATTGTTTTGGGGTGATTTTATTTTGTTTTAATAATTCAGTGTACTTTCTGAGTTTTTTATTAAAGGCAATGTCGGAATTACGTCGATTATTTTTTACAGAGTAAAATTAACTATTTCTTATTATGTAGTTATAATGCTTACATTCTTTTATAAATATTTGGAAAATTGACACTAAGGCACTTGTTGTTCTATGCATATTTTTGAACAGCTCAATAAGTCTGGCGAAAATTTCATTAAACACTGACATTCGAAATGTGTTGTAAAAGCTTTAAGCATCTTCTAAAATCGATTCCCAACATGACCTTATATCATTTTCAGGTAGAAGTGGTAAACACGTTGTCATTCTGGTAATGTTTCTAACTTCACGGGAGTCATATAATTTTAAATCCTTCACCGTTTTTTTCACGGCTTTTTGAAAGTGAAAGAAGCAACCGTTGACGGATACATTAGGGAATACTAATACATTAACAGCGTTGATTATTGCATTTTCATAATCGCACTTAAAAGAGGCCATCCTTTAGCCCAATATATCTTTGACTAGTTGAAAAAATCGAACATACGTCTCTTCAGTCTTATTTGACAATAAACCATAAATCATAGGGTAAATATTTCATGTATTTTCATCACCACTTCATCACCTTCCATTAGGTCACGATCAACAGTCTAATAATAAACAAAACCGAGTTGTGATATCGTCCAGAAGGAAGAAACCGTGGTTTTCCCTTTGATGCACTATTTATTTAATTATGTACTTCCGTATTTCAGTAGTAAATTCACATAACGTGTTACCAATTTTATTTACGTGTTTTTACATGCCGTTTTTCACAAGTTCAATTGACAGCCAACTGTCAATTTACCGACATTGAGTTTTTTATAATACAAATATGTACAGATAAAAGAAGAAAAGTATTAAGGGCGTCAAAAAATTCGTCCCCATCGCTGTCAACAGGAATAGTGCCCAGAAGGCTGGCCACGTCAAAGAATCAGCATTGCCACGTTTAATGGCAATGCTGATTCTTTGACCCAAAAATAGGCCAGCCCTCTGGTCACGAGAAGAGTCGACCAAACGCTTGGTGATGTCCCGAAAGAGTAGGTGCGACCTCATGGCCCTAGTGGTTCAACCCTAAACGGCTCAAACACATAGCTACCAAATTTAACAATCAAACTCTTTTTTCATTACATGTCGATTTTAATAACAAAACTGCTGTCTCATTTCATATCGATTCTTACACAATAGTTTGAATTCGACGGTAGTTATAAGATTTTTTGTAATACCCGCTTTAACCATCATGCAAGTTTTGTTTATACAATGGTATTATCACTCGTTACCCGTGGTCCCGGTGGGTCAACCCATTACCGGTTCCATGGCATTAGGGATTGTTCCCAGGACTTCTGACTATATCGATAGAAAATGAAAACCATCACTTACATACAATAAACATAGGTACTCTATGCCAGAACTATATGGAAAATGATGAATTCTTATCCGATACACAAATGATTCAAACTATATTATTTCTAATCCGTATCCAACTGATATGTCGCCACTAATTAATTCTATTAGTGTATCGGTTGTGTATTCATCATTTTCAATTGTCATTTTTGTTCTGGTTCGAACTGGATTATCGAAAAATAAAAATAATAATCCAGTTATCCAGTTATGTTTCTGATATTTTTTTTAAATTGAATTTTACTGTGCCACGACTCCAACACGTTATTGGTTCAGTGCCTTTCTCAGAAGACACTGACAGTTTTAACAATATCATTCTTCAGCCAAAAACGTTGCAAGGAATTTAAAAGTATTTATATATTTTTATTGTTGCACCGTGAGGGTCGCTTGCAAATGCGACTAGACTACACAGTCGAAATTAAGATATCAGAACCTTTAAATAAACATAAACATCACACCTGTATTTTCAGATGAGGCAGAAGTGTAACTATAATACCCACCTTTTGCCAGATATGTCTGTATATTATGTGATAAGTCCCTTATAATAGTGGAGTAGCTTCCTTCCACTAAACGGGCACAAATCGAGACTCCAAATGAAAAAACCCAATAACACTGCCCGATCTGGGAAACGAACCCGGGACCTCACGCTCAATAATCGCGCTTGCGACTACTGGTCCACCTAGTCCTGATCCTATTCATGTTTGTTTAAATGTTTGGAACCTAAATAGCAAACACAGGATACCTACTAGTGCTTCCGCAGGATTTTCCTTCACCTCTGCGGGCGGATCCTCTTCGGGCGGGCGCAGTTCGGCAACCTCAGGACTGCCGTCGTCGTCCACGTTTAGAGCCAATTCCACCACGCCCATCGTCACGTACACCTCCAAGAATTGCGATATATCCGGCCTTACAGAGAAAAAGACAATAAACACTACATTTATCTATACTGATATAACAAAGGGCAATAGTTTCTAAATGTGGACGTTGAGGGTAATCTCCATAAAAACTATTCATTAAAATTTAATTACATATATTTATAATTTACTGTACGATAAAAATATATTTGCTTTGAATACAATAAATAGTCGAGTGATGGTGTTGCCATACAAAATCTATGGGAAGCCACGTTTTAACAGCTCTAAAAAAAGTATATCAATTAATTGTTGGTGCAACTACTGTATCGTCTAAAGGAAGATGCTACGTGTATACATAATGAGTGTAAATACCTTTAACGGTGCCAAAAAGCACTTCTTCCAGTCATTGCGATACATTTTTTTTGTTTCGGACGATACCTGGGAACCCCCTAGTTACGGAGATACTGGGGGTCAAACTTCCAAATTTTTCACAAGTTTTGTTTTAATCGTTTTTAATGTTATAACATTACTGTAAATACTTCCATGACCCCTGTATAATTTAATGCATCCATCAGCACAATGTTTGGAGTGCGTTGTTACATCGAGTCCTACCGTGACAATTCACCCAAAAAAAGTCGTTTCCCAGCAATAATTATGTATAATTTTTGTAGGGTTACTACTACTTGTTAGATGTACAGAATAATTGGTCGACGGCTTCGTGAAGGGTACGTTTATTTATTTATTTTATGATAGGTAGCTTCACAGCTGACAGTACATAAACATAAAATTATTATACTAAACATTACGCCAATTACGAAGTACACAGAAAAATAATAAGATAATCAAAGAATGACTCTAATTAATTGTAGTTAAAGTTTATAGTGTGTGTGGGTATCTACGGTACGGTGTGGGTGGGTGGGTATCTGTGCGGTGTGGGTGTCTGTCTGTTTACACTTTTTTTCGTAACTGTATGATTGTAGTGACTCACGATTCCACGAAGACGACAGAAAGCGACCTCCTCATGCGCATGCCGTTAGAGAACTTCGTCTTGCAGGAAGAAGACGCCGTGGTCTCCACGCCCGAGTCTGACAACTTGCCATCTGAAATAATTATTCAATATAAATAACTAGCTTCGTGTTATTCTGTCTCAGCAGTCGCACCTGCGACCTCAAGATAAAACGGAAAAAAATGATTGTAAATAGTAGTCAAATGCTTTGTTGGCAAGGGTGGTTATTATTGATCATCAAACACACGAATTGATATTTATATATATATATATATATTGATTGTGATACTACGAGAACATATGAAAATTTTACCGGACGTTATATTTTCAATGACCGTGTTTGAGCTGGACTGGTCGGAGTCCACCATCGTGTACATCGCGTAGGGGCACACGGCGGTGTGCTTGTCGTACGACGGCCTACGACCAATCGTTTCGTCCAGCCTGTTGTAAACGAATAGAACATGAATATTAGAATGAAAAAAAAAGTCTATTATTTGCCAAAAAAAAAACAAAATACAAAAGAAAAACTCTCCGAAACAAAAAGTCTAGTGAATATGTATGTACATAAAGAATAAATATAGCTTTCAAAGATGCCAAACATATAAGTTTCTGCTTCTCTACGATTTTTTATTGAGTCAAGACTTAATGGTCACGTACCGACGGCAACATGTACCAGTATCTCTAACCTGGGGTCGGTGATAACCTCGACGAACTCCTCGCCCAGCTGTTTGAGCAGCACCAACTGCGCGATCTTGAACTCCAGGCTGCAGTCGGACACGAGGTTCAGCTCCACGGCAGGACCGCACGTCAGCACACCGTTCGTATACAACGCGGGCGCAAAGATCAAGCTGAGCTCCATTCTAAAAATGAAAGTGTATATTTTCTATTATTAGCTTGAGGAGCTTGTGGCTCTAAATTAAAACAGCCGCTCGGGGTCAATCTTTAAGGTTAAGCAGCACATGCCAAGGTCAGTCCGTATATGGGTGACCATTCATTACATACCGAGTATTCTCCCTGCTTCGGGAAGCTCGTTAAATCGATGGTCCCGGATATCATTTGTAGGTCTACAGTCAGTTCAGACAGTCGGTACCGGGACCCAAAAGTCGGACAATCAGTCCAACCAAGGTTGTGGAAGTCAGATAGGCAGTCGCTTCATGGAAGCCGACCGCAACATATTCTTATTCTTTATTGCACAAAAAAATTAAAAGATATACACACAAATTGCAATATATATATGTAGCTTTTGGCATTTGCAATATAGGCATAAAGGCCAGCTTAACCCAGAATAATGTTTTCTTACAGCAAACCTTACTTTGCGAGAATTGCAAAAAAGGATATACCTAGGTGCATAAACAGCATATTTAAAAACTTTAAATCAACCTAGTTGGGAAAAGGCTAGGCAGATGATGATTTGTAAAAAAAAGTCAATCATAAATTGGTCGTAATTGGCTGACAAAAGAAACAAGGGACACAGGTCAAGACGTCATGGCAGGCCATCATGCCATAACGTCTTATAGCAGTATTGTTTTAATCTTATTCCAAAGTGGGAAAGAGATGGCTCTAGACGTCCTGTATAGCTCTATCTCTTTCCCATTCACTCTTAACCGCCTGCACGCGTAGCATGACCAATTCCATTTCTATTCTACCAAGAATAGGCAAAGCTCTTTCTATTCAACTCGACATTTCTTCTGCTCGAGCATGGCGCGACCCGTAGACTAGAGTTTCTACGAAGACAAAGACTTGAATTATGGAAATTCTTTCCATAGCAACGGGGAAGTTGCTAGTGATTTAGATATTCTACGAATCCTACGATAACATTACGTTTACTAAACCAAAAAAGTTGTCAAATGCACGAGTTTTAGATTTTGTGCTTCTGCGTCCTGCATCTAGGCCTGGATCTTTTTCGCGGAATTAAAACTATGTATTTTGCATAAAATTTAAACCTTTTGAACTTAACTCAAAGCAAAAACGAAACGTATAACTCGAACATAGCTGTAATCTATGGCCGGACTCAGATGAAAGACCATAGACATGGAAAAACTCGATTGTTGACAAACAAAGTAAAATATTTTGAACAATAATGGAACATTGAAAGGATGTAGCTTGTTTTTTATTTAATGTTTGGTTTTTGGAAAAGTTATACTGCCGGAAAGAATTTAATAAATCATAATAGGTAGGTACTGATTATTATCATTGTGTGTGATTATTTCAAAAGAACATAGGTCTGCCGCACCGCACTTCAGGATATTTAAAAGAAGTTTGGGTATTGTCTGATAAAACCTTTTCCGTACACAGCAGGGAGATGAAACTACTCTGGTTAATGCTCGTACAGCATTCCTTTTGGATATTCTTCTCGGCCTAAAAACTGAGGAGATGGCGACGCTAGGACCCCGACATGTTTTTAAAATCAATATAGGTCAATAAACAAAGAATAGTAATAAAAAGAATCTTGTCTAAGTCCGAAGTGATGACAAGAACACAGAGATGATGAGTGATGACTATTTGACATTTGTTGAGAAGAAATGTTTCTACACCCAAGTGTCAAACGTAGAGAAGAAATTGTCGCCATGCTTGACGTTGTAGACTTTTGTCGACACAAGAGTAGAAACATTTCTTTTCTACATTTTTAACATCGCCATGCTTGTGACGATAGAAACCTTTCTACAATCTGTAATTTTGTCGAATCTTCCGTCGACAAAATCCGTTCCACGGTAGTCATACTACGCGTTCTGATGCTATGTTGTAAGTTAGGCCATGCGATATACTCACGGGTGTAATATGTGCACCATTGGCGGCATCTCGATTCTCTGGCTCCATTTTAAGGCCGGGTTCTCAGTACCCGTCCCCTTTTTGGCCTCTTCGCTTGCTGCCTGTAGCAAAAAGCAATTATTATCGTTTGGTGTGTCACCATTTTATCATCCAACATTGTGCCCATTGCAGCTTCACAGACCTCCTCGATGAAAGGGAATGGGATATAATTCACCACGCGGGCAAAGTGTCGGTTGGTAGACGTGACATGTCTTCGAGTTTTTGAGATATTCCGGCTTCCTCACAATGTTATCATCATCCTTTTGAGAGCAGTAATGATGGATATTAAATTTACACGCACGAATCAGCGTTTTATTTATTTATTAAAATTTTATGGACAAGTATAAAAAATATACTATATCTCAATCTCATTCTATCACGTCAAGGCGTCATATGGTGGAGCGAGAAGTCCGGTCGCAAGCATCCGCGTTCATCCACATAGGAAGCACTTTAACGTGTGATTGGACCTCCCATTATAGTGACATACAAGAAAATGGTGATTTGTGCGTGTAAATGTGATTTCATCCTATTAAGAAGATTCTTAATAGTAAATAGAAGAAACCCCTACCTCGACGAGTGTTATCTTCTTGAACCGGCTGGTCTGCACGGACAGCCTGTTGATCACCACCTCGTACTGGCGCCCTTCGAAGCCGCCGTTGGGCGCCGCATAGGTACCGTCCGCGCCTGCGTTCACCCCCCGTCTGCGGATTTTGTTAAGACCGTAAGATTGTGAAAAGAGAATTGTTGGCGTAAAATTTGAATAAAAAAAATAAATAATACACGTCGGTGTGTCGAAAAAAGAATATTCTATACTTGAGCACTTGTTCACCAACACCCCAATTTTAAGTGTTTATTACTGCTCTAGACATAAAAAACAAACATGCGTTTTAAGTTTTAGCACGGAATATTTTTGCTATGAAAAGTTTGTAAGCACAAATGATAACGTGGCTCGATTTTTTGAAGACCAGTGTACAACGGTTGATGTGTAGGCTGAACCGGCCACCTCAAAGGATAGCTAAATACGAAAAGAATTAACTAAGTACATACCGGCAAACAGGATTTTCTGGATATGGATTGACATTCAGTTTTCCGACCTGAAACATTGACATTATTTATTTGCACATTTTCCGCGGAATTGGCGAATACCGACGGTTAAACGCGTGTGCAAGTATCATTTAATAGAGTCTGCAACACGAAACAAGGGATACATTATAAATGGTACCTTTTATAAATTTTAACAAGAGTTATACCAAATTCGAAAAAAAGATCAGTATTAACAACTTGAGTACGAAACAAATACTTACAGTTAATACGATGGTGTCATCCGTATTGTGTTTTGTTTCTGTATCCTCACCAATGACCAGCAATCGTAAACCACCAGCGTTTAAGTAAAAGTATGGCCATTGCACGTCCGCGGAACTGCAAATATTATGTGAGAATTAATTAAGGTGTTTAACCTATAACACCTATTGTTGACACCCCACCAACTGTCGACACCCTAGCAGATTTAATAAAATAAAAAATATTTATCTTGTTTGCCGCCATTGAACCGCTAGAAAATAGAATCGTAGGGCACAAGCGCGATCCTATTACTATGCATTACATCATGCAAACTATGACATACGGTAAAGTGGGGTGAATAGGGAAACGGGGGTGAATCGAGACGAAACCATGAAAGGCATTTTCACATTAATTAAATGTTATTGGTAGCCTAAAAACACTCTGTTTTTTATTAAATTTAAACTTTGTATTCAACCATGAAATCCCGTTCAATGTTTTGTCCCTATCTGCCCTCACATCAATATTCACCACGTTTTACGGTAATTAATAGAGAATACCTTAGGTTGAGGTTTTTACTCAGCGCGCAGAACGCTCGTGGCGACATCTCGTCGACCAAAGACATCAGATTCTCTACGATGTTCGGCTGAAGAACCGCTTCTAAAGGAGCCAGCGTTGCGTACACCTCCCAAATAGAATCAATGCCCTGAAATTAATAAAACAACGGTTATGTAAGCAAGTAATGCTAATGGGGTTTCGGCTCGGATGGTGTAACGGGACAACGCGTCGGACTATTCGCTTTTAGTGCATTGACATAATGCTCTTTGTGACCGCCTCAAGCAGATTCTGCGTCAATAAGTGTGGGCACTCCGAAATCCGGTTATATTGTGGCAGTATGTGCTTTCATTCTACCCCGCATACTTTTTAAATTTATTGTTTATTGTATTTTTTAACAAAATAAATCAGTGATATTAAAAGAACAAAGTATAAAACGTTTCCACACAAACTTACAGGGTCCAGTTCTAATAACTTTGGATGAAGCTCTTCTTTCCAAGTCGGAGGTAGGGCAGCAATCCTTAAAAGACCGAAGAAAATAATGTTAACGTGATTACACGTAAATATCCTAAACATTCTTAATTACTATAACTTGTCCTAACCAGTTGCAGCTGAACACCAGAATTGTACCTGGAGCGTTGCCTATCTGACCTCTACATCCCAGTTACTGGGTGGAAGCAACAATGCTCCTTAGGAAGACTGATTGTAGTCAGACTTTCGGGCTTCTGATTACCCGTAACGACTGTCAAAGTTCTACTGAAGACAGCTGGGACCAATGGCTGAACGTGCTTTTCCAGGCACGGAGAGAACTTAGTATGTAATAGATGATGAGCCATCCGCGGATCGACCTCGGCCTCGAAAATCGACATGGTTATAGTTGGGTATAACGTAGGTCTATTACGGTTAATGTAACTGTGTCAATAGCTAAGTCATCTGACCGATGAGGTCAAAGTATTTTGAAACAAATAATGACATCAACCACAGACGATGCTTGGAACTAGCAATGCTGGCGCTAGTCGTCTCACAGTTACCTTTTCCATTTTCAAAAATAAAGAAGTGTGGCCACAAACTCACTGCGCTTGCGTGACGGTGACGGCCAGGAATTGGTCGTCCTCCTCGGCCTTGGCGGGCTCGCGCGCCTCCAGCACGCGTCCACCGAGCACGCCCACCATCCACATGTCTTCGTGAACCTCGTTCCTGCAAGCACTCACAGGTACATAACATCACGCCTGTATTTCTTAGAAGGAAACATAATCTGCTTTAAAAGCAAATGGCTGTTATGGTCAATTCAACAAACGGGAACGTTTTAAGTGTAGCCTATGACACTCGGGGATAATGTAGCTTCCGGTTAGTGAAAGTATTTCAGAATGGGATCAGTAGTTCCGAACATTACCCCCTACATCCAAATTAAACAAACTTTACCTCGTTATAATATTTGAATAGATATAGATAAGAAAACAGGTGAGTGAATGCTAGCTTACCGTTTAAAATGTTTGATAGACAAGGACGCCAGCTTAATCTTGAGCTGGTTGTACTCATTCCGTATGTCCACGGTGTTGATGACGTCATCGATGGCCAGCACCAGCTTCACGGTCTCCGAGCACAACACCAGCGTCACGCGACTCACCACCCATTGTAACCAGAAGAAGGTCTTCAGAGGTACATCTGGAAATTATATGTTATTAATATTATGTGTTCCATTTGACGTCCGAAGTCCATTATGAGAGAGTACTCGTTTCGTTCCATGAAAAGCTGCTAGATATCCTTACTTTCCGCCTCGTAATCGCGCCACTAGCGCCCCCAGCGTCATATCTGTGAACTACTTTCAAAAACCGCATACAAGCCGCCATGATGAAGTTTTAGGTCATTGTTGCGTCGATTCCCGAACTGTGCGCAGCTCTGTTAGATTCTCAGTTATATCGGATAAGCGATATTTTTTTCTTTTAGAACTTATGAGATTAAAAGAAAGTTCATTAGATTAGTATTTTAAATAACTTAAATTAATTTTCCGTCTCGTGAACTGTATTTATTTTAAACAAAATGGACGGTGAAACTATCGCGCCAAACGATACTTCGCGGAGTTCGAGTTCTTCGTCGTCATCGAAAGGAGGTGATACGGTGTCATCGGAGAGCGATGTAGATGACCCAGTGCCGCGCAAACGCCCCCGTCAAGTACGCGAGCGCTTCCTCTCGCAAAATTCCGAACTGGATCGCAGATTTGATCTACAGTTGATGAGACAGATCCCAGCAGTTGGTGAGTCATATCAATAATGCTTTTAACAAATTATATGATAGCAAATAGTGCTCCATTAGCACAAAGCCTACCCGCAACGCAAAATTATTTTCAAGCAAATCCAGAACGTGTAACGAAAATAGCAAAAATGCAGACGTTCGACTACCCTGATTGGAATGCTGTACGTTAAACAGAAGTACAGAAAAAATATGTAGCATTTCCTAGTTTTGTCGAATTGAAAGTGAACGAAGAATTGCGGCGTTTTGGAGATACATTTTCACCATTAAGATGGTTTCAAATGGAACGCAGTTTTGCGGCGTTATCTAATGCTTTCCTAACTCAAAACCAGCATGTGAACGCGGCATTACAAAAACGAATTGATTGGTCTGCAATTGGAACGGCCAATCATCCTCAACGAACCTCTTTGACAAAATAAAAGAGTTGTTTGGTGCTGAGTCATCTTATAAAACGGTGTCTCATGATATTCCCCAAATGATTTGCGGTAAACGAGCTGAGGTCATAGGGACGCGGCGCCGGTCGTTATTAAAAAATGTTAAAAGCAAATACATTCGCGACAACATAAAAAAACTCCACCCTCAATCGCATACATATTCAATCCTCGAAATTTATCGCACTACCTACAAAACATATAGAGGTAGAGATATTTAGGGGTATAAAAAAAATAGAATAATAGTACGGGAACTAGTCGTCCGATATATTTCGAGCCTTCGACGTCTTTTCAAGATAATACTTTTCGTCCGCGACAAAACAAACCGAAGCGAAACGAAAAAAAGACAAACGAAATTACGATTTTTCTTCAAAAAAGAAAGGGGGGCGAAAAGATAAGAACGAGAGGCGGGCAGGACATAAGCATAAATGACTATTTAGTACCGAGTTTTTGGGGCGGCTGTCTTCAGTATTCAAATTCAGGAGGTTGTCATAGAAGACGTAAATAATCAATATTAATTACGGTACCTGGTCAATAATAATAAACGCTGCTTTTTTTAGTTGTTCTAATTCGACACTATTTCAGAATCAAGCCCTTTTCAAAAGAGGAGAATCACCCGTTTATCGAATAAACGGTGGTATACACTTACCGATTTCCGATATTGAGAAAAAAAAAAAAAATTACCTACCCATTTTATTATTGATTCGGGTCGAGAATCATTAGCATAGTTACCTCCTTGAATTTGACGAGGATGCAAAGCAACACCTTGTATAGAACTTTGGACCCTCGTTTCGACCCTCCAAAAAATTATATCGGGAGCTCGTATCTCCTTCAATCAGGCACCACCCTTAAATCTACCTACTTCGGACAACCTGTCAAAATTTCAAAACGCTGTTTCGGACAAAATTACAATAGAAATTCGCAAGATGATTCAAGAACGAGTGTTAGAGCCTGCTTCTTCGACCCCATCGTTCCCTTTTCATGGTCGCAAAGAGCAATGGCAAAACTCGAGTGATATTCAACTTGAACGCACTAAATTTATCCATGGAGCCAAAGCATTTCCATCTTTCCACCATCAACAAATGCCTTAATTTCTGCAACAAGGCGACTGGATGGTCAACCTGGATCTCAGCCAGGCCTATTGTCACCTCCCAATACGCACAGAATACAGGCGCTTATTGCGCATCAGCCACTGTGGTCAACTTCTGCAGATGACATTTTTACCATTCGGCCTGGCTGCTGCTCCCAGAATGTTTGCTACCATAACAAAGTGGACTGCAGAATACCTTCGTACAAAAGGTCTGCGTCTCGTCGTGTATCTAGACGACTATTTATTAGTCCACCAGAACAAGGAAGTAATCAGCACGCATCTAAACATAGCTGTGCGCTTTTTGTCCAGTCTGGGCTGGTGTGTAAATCACGAGAAATCGATCACCAGGCCATCGCGGTCGATCGAATATCTCGGCATCGATTGGGACACCAAAACAAACCGCAAGTCCCTACCACCAGAGAAGGTAAGAAAAATTCGACAGATCCTCACGACCAGACTCTCAGCTGGCAGTTGGACCGTCAAGCAAGCGCAACGCCTCTTAGGGCTTCTCAACTTTGCATTCTTCATCACCCACCGGGAAAGGATGCATGGCCGTGCGCTGTCACATCAAAGTACTACGTCAAAATCCTCTCAGAGCAGTACAGCTGACACAAGACGTTCGCCAATATCAAAAGAAAGACGGGGTTCATTAACAAATTTATTTATAACTGCTAGAGATCCCGTTAGAGCAACCACACCAACTATAATCGGTGTTTGGGTAAAATGTGTTCTATCTGATGCTGGAATACAAGCCTCGCCAGGTAGTTTTAGATCGGCTGCATCATCATTAAATTGGCTAGAAAATTATCCTATAAATGACAAATTAAAAACTGGAGACATGAATCAACTTTCAGAAAATTGTACCGTAAATAAATCTAGAAACGAAATGTTCTCGGTGTAATCGTTATCAAGATTAGTTCAAGTCCCCAATTAATTCGAAGTTAACCGATGTTTTCAAATCAAATTTATTCAGGTAATTTACTCATGAAGATATTGCACGTTTTCTTACTTACTTAAGTTTTCTCTTAATGTAACTATACTGCCACGACTTAAATGGCTAGATTTTTGTTCATATTTAAAACCTGTGTATATGAAGGTACCTAGTTATAAAATGGTGATTAAAAATAATATTGGTTTATAATTCACATTGTTGTTTTTGATTCATACAATCCACCAGGAGATAACAAACATAATTATCTCTCATAATGGACTTCGGACGTCAAACGGAACAAGGACGTCTTAGGAAACTAAATACAAATTTTATTCGAAGGTAAAATTTTTATATTATTCACCAATACTTTTTATTTACTTGGCTTTTGTCAGACGTGATGGGTATTAATATAGTGCTTCCTTTGGCGCTTGAATGAAATTTTTAAGAAAGCGGGAAAAAAAGAAGATGTCGGCGTTAGTTCAAGTTTCGACTATATGTAACACCAATTCACCGGTTGTGGAATGAAAATTATATTTTATTTTTTGTTTGTTTTGTCGTGTTTGTATATCAATACCCAGCACTGCGGAGTTTCACTAGCTAAAGATAAAGATAAAGATAAAGATATATTTATTTTGTAAAAACATGAGTAGTATGTATACAGGTCTTATAAGTAAAGTAAAGCTTGGTCATTGTTTATTAAATGATAAATAGTGGTCGCCCAATGGTCGAAATTCGTCCGTAATTTGTACTATTCCATATGATCCATGGAGAAAGTTATTTAATACTAGCTGACCCGCGCAACTTCGTCTGCGTTACATTTCTGATTATTTGGATTTAGATTTACCCGGCGAGGGTCCTTCTTACACGGAAAATCTTAACACCGCGATTCAGAAATTGGCGTCAAATGAACAACGCCATCTTTCGAGAACGGAGTTAAACTGCTAAAATTTAATGCATGGAAAGCGATCGAACAAACAATATAGGCTATGAAAATTTTTTGCTATCATGACTTTTTTAAAAACCCGATAAATCGATTTAAAGTTATCCTGTGAGCACTTCATCTTTATTCATTAGTACCAGTTTGATTCAATAGATGTCGTTGCATGTATCTTAAGTAATGATGATGATTGCTTCTTGAACACTTTAAATTCATATATCTTTTGAATAAGAGCACGGATTGCAATGAAACAAAGACTAATACCTTCTCTAAGTTACGCAAAATACTTGTGCAATGAAACTAACCACATTGATTTTGTAATTTTCACGTGATACTTAAACAAACAAACATAGCCAATGACTCACAGACTGCAGACAAACAGACAAAAATTCTAAAAATAGTAGAAATGGGTTCTGTTTGTTATCCTTTGACACCCCTACTATTTTTTTTCTAAATATTTTCAATGTACAGAAACGCCACGTCTACAGATTTATTATATGTATAGATATAGATGATGGACTATACCAGATACAAAAATACGACTACACTTTTCCGGGAGACGCTGTAGATACTAGAAAATAGATATTACTCACGTTGCATCACCGTGCGATCGAATATCGCTATCATTTCTGATTGTTCCTCGCTCGTGGTCTCCGATGGTCCTTCATCCATCTCCGATACAGACCTGGTAACGAATACCAATGTTACTCAGGAGTTAGCTACAGTATAGTCAAACTATCAGTCAAAGTATTTTTGCGAAACTAATGTCGCAACCATAGCTAGCTAACCAAAACTGTTATGTCATATGTTTCGAGCTTTGCACACTTACTCTACAGTGTGTTTTGACAGGCCTTCCCCATTACACAGATTAGCTTTTACAAATATCCAAACAACTGTGCTTCTATAATATATTTTGTAGGCTCGGCACATTCGAGTCGGCAATATTTGTTTGGATGTTTCATTCGGTTGATTTCATATCAACAAACGTCGTACGGTATCTAGCATTGCTGAACCACGTTCGGGTCGGCTCGACACAATTCGAAGTTAGCCCACGGCTTTTTGCCAAACCTAATTATTATGCTGGAATTTGCGCCTGGGTATGAGTATGGAGCCGAGCCGAATATGTATGTAGCACCTCTTCGAAGTTTAGATTTAGACAGATTAAAAAATACGATACGAAATACATAAATAAAATAATGCAAGTGCGTACCGTATTATCGTTTTCTCACTCATATTGCTAGTAGTAGAGAAGCCAGACCTTGGGACCCTCAACATAGGCCGCTTAAACAGCGTGACGATGTGATTGAAACAGTGTATTGCTGCGAACACTATGTGGACCTGGAAATCAATTAGCATTAGTTTGTCAGCATCATTTCCATATGATATGAAAATAATAGCTATTTTCAGGCCGAACTAAAGCGAATCCCTCGCAAAATGAGCTTACATCGATTGTTTAAACTTCTTAGCGTGATGATGGGTGCTAAATTGAGTCGGCACAGAACATGGCTACACAGACTTCTTTATATAACTAACTAGCGACCCGCCTCGGCTTCGCACGGGTGCAATGAAGGTACTAATGGTTTCTATACTATAATATGTATGTATTATGCATATAAACCTTCCTCTTGAATCCGTTGCATAGTTTAAAAGATCTAAGCCTACAGACGGCGGGAAACGACTTTGTTTTATACTATGTAGAGATTAATATGAAGGAGTTTAAACTGGTGCGCTTACGCGCGTGACATCACTAACACGCGCGAGAGAGTTGTATTTTACCGTAAAATATAATTCATACTTCGATTCCAAGCTCAGGCTGTAGCTTTTTCAAAAAACTGTTTTTTTTTTTACTTCAACATCGAGGTCATCGTTTCTTTAACCACCTTTGCCTACTTCCTATAATATCGAACTTAACCGGTTGAGCCATCGTAAAAGCTCACATGTTGAAGAACTTTATTTCAGATCATCCATAACAGATACAGATCCATATTTACGTCAGTATGTACTTAAGATCTATGTTAATAAACCACAAAAAATAAATACAAACGTAACCAGACTGACACGTGGAGTGCAATCCAGTGTTTAACAAACGGACCGTCTAGCCTGTCCGCTATTACTTTTAGAATGCTGTTGGAGCTTGTCCGTATACGGTGCTACAATGAGGCCGCCTTCTTTCTCACATAGAAGAAAAAGCTCTAGAGTTGGCATAGCTGGACTTGGATTGGCTACGAGTGAGGGCCTGCATTATACGGTTAAGACGATTGTGTTCTGCACAGCTTTACGTTAAATATTTCCGAGCTACCATAAAGTTTGAACCGTTATACCTCCCTTCCGCTAAAAGTGGCAGAAAAGTTTGTTGGGTGATTCATTGCTTGCGTGCGCCATAGCTTATTACTTTACGCTTTCACACGATGGCATAAAAAAAAATTAGTTCAGCATAAAGCCTCGTCCCGCAATATCCTAGTAAACTGTCACCAAAACACTTTTTTTTTGTTTTCTGCGTCACATTTTTTGTGCTCTAACTATAAATTTAAAATAACTACATCTAAGACATTTCTATAAACTTCGTGTCTGCGTGTGACAGTATTTACAACGTTTCATCCTTTATTTTAATCTTTTACTGCGACACATACAAATATTCTCATTTCGTGAAATTTGTTTTAAGCAAATACTAACAGCGATCGCTAAATATAAAAAAAAATAAAGTTGTCATTTTCCAAATAGTACATTTATTAGAAGAATTCAACGCTTTTCGATTTATAAAATACACGATAGACCACAAACGTATGAAAATAGGCAGACGTTATCTGTATAATTATTAGAATTTATCCCGTTTTGTGATCCCAAGATATTTTTAAAAGTTATAATGAACGTCCTCATACATATTCTCGCAGAATACCATACGCCGTGCAGCTGGGGACAATCAAAGGAGGGCTGCATTAGAATAGGCTAAATTCGGGTAAACTGACTGTAGTATTGGCATAATAATGGGCGGAGTACCTCAAATGTAATCGGTCATTCACTGGGCTCAGGTAAGGAAGGCAAGTATAGAGCGAACACGAGATTGACAATAAGCGGGCTGCTCGCAGGCGGACTTGCCAACTGCAAACGAAATAGGAAAATATTACCACTTGCCTTTCTTCCTGCTAACAACAAATGTAGCTATCAGGCTTTAAGGTGAATGCGCCAGCGTAGCCCGCGAAATTCAAATTGTCTTGGGTTTTTTGCGATTTGCAGGTCAGTTTAGGGTTGTATGTTCATTAAAATATGTTTCGCGCACGTAACAAATAAGGGTTTACCAATAATCATCAATACCCTCTAAGCACTTTTCCATGAAATAGTCATTGATTGGGGTTAAATGAACTTGGAGGGCTGTATTGATGATTTTAATTGTTATAATTCTGTAACTATATAAGGTCTATCTATTCATACACGAAATCTCTTGAGGGGAAATTGTGCTCATCATTATGAACAACTTTTAATATGGGAAACCATAAAATCGCGAAAAAAATATCAGCTGTTCCATACGTTTTGACGAGTTATGCGGATATAATTGTAGGGAACAGTTGTTTTTTTTTTTTAGATTCATGGTTGGTCCCATAGTAAAAGTTGTTCATAATGATGAGTACAGCGACCCCTTCGGAGATTAAGTGTATGAACAGATAGACCTTATATACGTGTTTCGTTTGCAAATCATAATTATTTTGTTTAACTCACAACCTGACACTGTCCCGCAAATTTCAAAGAACTAAAGAAAAATTGTATTTCGTGCTACCTTGGCGCTTCCCCCCTAAGGCGAATTTTTGGGACTTAAAGGAAAGTTAGGCGTTATTTTATTATATTGCAGGTAGGACAAGCAAAAGGGCCAAGTAAAACACAAGCTGAAGTAATTACAAACAAAATACACCGGAAAGTTCTGCTCTGTTTTTGGCTTGGGATCACATTGCGAATTTGGTGTTGTTACAAAACTTATTTCATCGTTTATGTTGACGTATGTGATTATTATGTAACTCGAAATCGTTCTTACATAACATACACGGACAATTTGAATATACTATTCCCACAGTTGGGACACAAGCTTCCTCTCTATGGGCGGTACACGTACAATGATAGGAGGGCCACGTAGGCGCACGTCACGTAGGCGCCAAGTTCGCAACGTGAATAACGGCGAGACATGTTCTGTGCGTAGTGATAATATCTCTTATAGTTAACCTGCATCTATGTGCCTTAATATCCAAACTAATAATTAACCTAGTTAATAAGGGGTTTCCGATACACAGCTTTAACAATCCTTCGTCGATTCTACGACTTCAACGGCTTTGTTAGGATAAGTTACTGTGAGCTTAGCTTTAGTTAAATGTTTTCGACATGATCTACTTTCAAAACCAACAACTGTTGTAGTCGAATCTTAGACAAAATTCGGGGAATCCCAACATTTTCAATTGGCTCTATCTTGGTAACTTGACGCAATAGTATGAATTGGAGAACTCATCTATGATTTGAGACATATTTCAATATTGTTGGACTTACCCGCATTTTAACCTAGACCCTTTGACCCTGTATATTATTGATTAAACATAAGGTACGGTGTATTACCTGGTCCTGTTCTAGTCGTATAAGGATGGGTGGCGTGTCGGCGTGGAGGTTAATGCCAAGAGACACCATGGGCCCTTGTGTTATGGTGATCTCCGCGGGGTTATACTTTTCCGACTTCAAGTCTTGCGACGAATCAATAATCTGAACATAACGAACATAACATCACTCCTGTAATCCCCGAAGTGTTTGGTAGAGGTGTACCGTAGTACAGTCACAAGCACCAATATGTAAACACTTTGCAAATTTTAAAAGTGATTTTCTCCTACTGTTCTGATTAAAATGTCATGTTGTTACGAACATAGTATTTGGGAACTCCTATTTTTATGAAATAGATACTATCTCCAAGTTTGAATAGTTATTTTTCGCAAAAATTGCTTTTAAATTTAGCAAAGTGTATACATATCGGTGCTCGCATATTGGTGTATCGCTTTCGAATGGGCAACTACAGTACTTTCACAAGTTATTATGCCCTGTGACAGGGACTGTAGCTTAGTTTATTTTTTGTGTTTTGACATTCAAAAGTGCCTGTAATGGTCTAATTGAAATAAATGCTTTGAGTTTGCTCGTCACTGTACACTCACATTTCGGTACTTATGTGTAAGCCACATGTAATTTCTAATGGTACACCCAAATTTCGCGAGTAATGTTTAAGTTCCAAGTAATAGGAGGCAAGCATATTGCCATCCACCAAGCAAAAATGCAAACTCCAGGCCGCTACTGAGAAATTCCTGGAGGAAAACCCCAATAACTCTTAGTTCGACCTGGAAATCGAACCCAGAACCTCACGCACAACAGTACCTAGCGCTTTCGACCTCTAGATCAACACGGCTCATCGTAATGCTGAAATAAAATTAAAACACAAGTTGTAACGCAAAAAGCGCGAAACCAGGGCGTTTTAAATGGTGGCTTTAGCTAACTTTAAATTCTTCATTCAAATTTAGCCGATACGATATTTTGATACTATATTTTTATAAGAAATAATATTTTATTTCGACTCGTTTTCTTTAGGGGTCTAGTTTGATGGTCTGAATCACCACCAAAGAGGTATTGCGCTTATTCTGTTACACCCTGTATATCAATGTTCTTAGCTTAAATATATTGCAACAAAATAAAAATAATTATATAATGTAGTTTGTTGGAGGTGGGTAGGTTCAGAATTTAAATAAGTAAGATTAAGAACGAGCACAATCCGGTTTTACACAAATATTCCGGTCGGCCTGATTCGGACATTTGATCGGCAAAATAGAACATGAAGATCAGATATACGTCCAGGAAAAAGCCGGTCGGTTTAGCTCGAATGTGCTGAGCCGCAAAAATTTGATTCAGCGATGCCAGATGTCGATGTCGGTATTTCAGATTCGCTGCGAACTGAATGTGTGTAGAAATAGCTTTGTCGGCTTTCTTGGTCAACAGATTCTGATGAATCAATGTGCCGACCCGAAATAATGTGTAGCACCCCATAATTAGCTAAAATACTCACTCCAGGTTCTTTAGTTAATCTGAAACAGAGAAATATTACATTTATTTATAACTCGCGGATGGCCGCGACCTTCGCCCGAGTGGCATTATTATAAAATATTACTTCCCTATTTGAGTCGGGTTTTGTTATCAATTTCAACAGGTTTAATTTTTTTTACACGGAACACTAAGCCCTTTTCTAATATAAAAGTTACTCCTTATAAAGTCAGCTATATGCTAATAAAAGTCCCGTCAAATCCAGCCGTTTCGGAGATTAGCCGGAACAAACAGACGGAAAGACAAAAAAAAACAAATAAAAAAAAATGTGTGTAAGTAGCGTATATACTTTCATATGCATTCAGTAAAAAGCTGTCATTTATAAATTACAGACAGTCACTTCAATTTTATTTATTTGTATAGATAAGCGAATGTTTCGACTAACAGAAAAGAAATTGCATAATCTTCTTAGTATGGCAATAAATGTGCTTTTCAAAAAAAAATACTCAATATAGAACAAAATCTGAAGATATGGGCAAATATTTTTAATGAAAAAGGCGTGAGTTTGTGTATTATATGTATGAATATATGTGGACTGTTCAAGTGCTCAATGAAACTAAGCTTCATTATGATCTTCTACTAAATATTTTCAATATAATAAATACCTTTCAACCGGACCGCGTAAGAAATCCCTCAAGGTTAATGGTTTAAAATCCACTCCAGTCTTGAAGTACTTCTTTCTCTGTTGAAACATAGTTTTTATTATTTATTATTATCAGCCATTTTTGTCCCACTGCAGGGCAAAGGCCTCCCTTCCCTTCTTCCACTTATCCCTGCTTAGTGCTGTTAATCGCCAATCCTTGTGGTAAGAGTCGAGTTCGTCCCGCCATCGCCTTCTGGGCCTTCCGCGTTGCCGTTCGCTGCTGTTTGGGACCCATTGTTTGGTTACCTTAGCCCATATCTCCTCCGGCATGAGACAGAGGTGGCCAGCCCAGTTCCACTTTAACTTGGCAGCCGTGAGACCAACATCGGCAGTATCGAGTTCCTTATACGATCAGTAAGTTTAACTCCAACATCATTTAGATTATTATAATTACTCTTGCCGATTCGCATCAACTTCACCCGGTGACGGATTTTTACACAAAGTTTCAATCCCTTTTTGAAGGTTGCCTCATTGAAGGATAGCTCACTTTCATGAATTTTCACCCATCAACGGAGCGACCTAGGCGCGGTTTAACCAGAAGATCGGCCCGAGTGGCTTTTATTATTTAGCCACGAGCTCCTTAACCATTAATACTAAATTAATCTAATCCTATCACTGTGCTTCTCACAGAACCGCATACATTCTAAGGTTCTCGATCATTGACATTGTCAGAAGAGCGCTGTAATTGGTACACATTTGTGAAAATTTACAAGATGATAGCGTTAGACTATTGGGCACAAATGCAAACTCAGAGTTATTACTGGGTAATTCCTGGTGGAAAACCCCAATAACATACTACCTGACCTGGGAATCGTGCCCAGGACTTCATGCTCAGCAATAGAGCATGCGTCTACTAGAATATCATAAATAAACAATGTACCTCGTCTTCAGGGGCTGATCCTCCCCTCGCTTTCTTCGTCCTCTCGTTCATGGAGATTTTTTTGTACTGTATTTTTTTAGTGACCACGGAGATTGTAATGGTGGTAGTGACCAGCTCGAGCACTGCCTTCGGCGTCGCGATCTTGACAGAAGAAACCAAAAAATATATACATATTCATCTCGTATCGAAATACGTGTACCGTCCTTCCACAGTTCCCCTCAACAGCAGCAACTCAACAACAACCTTGCTTAATAATATACATCACTGTTTTTTGACGGACTTGTCAGTGGCAGCAACCGATCAGCAACCGTGTTGCAACAGTCTTCTTGGTCCTACCAAGAAGACTTGTCAGTTTCAACAACCGAACCGCAAAAAAAAAACTACTCATCAGAACTTGACAAAATTAATATGGAACCACCCCTGAGGTACCCCCTCTTTTCCAATTAAAAAAGTATTGTCGATCGAAATGGCCGACGTGGTTCAGAATATTCGCTGAACATACACACAAAAACACACACACGTACGTCACTTCTGGTCCCGTATTCACAAACGTTTCGATTCGATTTCGATTCGGAAAGTCATAAATATATGTCTATCTCTTTCGCTCTCGTAATGGCAAAAAAGATAGACATACGACTTATCGAATCGAAGCGTTTGTGAATACGGGGGCTGATCGGAATCTTGTCAAAAAGACTGGGCCTTTTTTGTCAATACAATAAGGTTTTTGTTATTTTGTTGCTGTCAGATGTAAACTAGTCAGTACCTTCGGTATTCTGAGCCTGGACTTGAGGCGGCCGGAAACCCCAGCGCTCTCCTCCCCCATGACATCGCTGACCCCGGGTACGCTGGCAGGCTTCACCTCGAGCGTGTAGCACGACACGTCCGCCAACTCGATCTCCCAGGGAAACGAGTCTTCGTGTAGCTCTGGAATGACACGTAATAAATAAAATACAATACTAATGTGACATTATTTTATATAATTTTACCTTGCTACCACACGACACTATACACATTGTCTCTCTCTCGTTCTTTCGGTTTCTCTCTCTATCTCCCATTTTCTCTCTCTCCCTCTCTCGTGTCATCTTATAGTTGGCACCACATTTACCTATATCTCTTCAAACAACAAGTTTGTATGATACTGTTTGGCCAGTGGGAATGCACAGAAAGAGCTACTTACTGTCAACAACGTAAGTTGGTCCGTCGTTTCGCAGCACTTTCCAAAGCCCCTTAATCATAGTGCTGGAGTTCATCACCAGGCGACCGAGGCTGAAAACCAGTTTTTTTTTATTGTATAATTTACACTGTATAATATGACAAGGTTAATTTGCATTGTATATATGACAAAGTTTTAAGGCAACGGCATTTATTCACTACCGAATTTTCGCCAGACCGGCCGGCGGCAGGCCCGCGGAGTGTTGCCGCGGTTGTCCGCGCGAAGGTTGCGGTAGCCAATCAGGGCCAACAGACTCGTCACTTCACCTAAAAAAATCTCCGTAGTGAGCGGTCACCTTTTAGTTCTCCAGTTTGTTACCGTCTCTTTAAAGCCCATGTTAATCCAGACCACTAGTTTTACTAATCAACCTAAGAGCACGCAAAGGTGGTCCATAAATGATGATGATGCCATCTAGCCGATAGTCAGCCATATCTCGACAACCACGTCGAGAGCTCTGGTGTCGTGTATGCGTGTCGTGCTTACAGAATATCAGCTACTACAATACTAGGGGTCCCAAGAAAATAGCAGCGACCTTTTGGCGTCGTACAAGACCCATTAGTTAGTTAAAGGACGATGGGCATTTTTCTATCAACTCTGGGCATAAGACCAATAGAATTGAATTATATCTCACATAATAGGTTATAATAAGGACTCCAATTTATTCTAGAACAAACAGTAACTAAGTCAGCGGAGAACAGAAATAGAGGTACTTGAAATATGTGTCCTTTTCCTGTATTTTGCCAATGATTTGACCCAATATTCAGACTAAAAATAAATCAAGTTTGACAAGGGGGTTCCGTAACACAGCGTCTACGATTCTTAGTCCATTACAGGACCTCACCGGCCGGGCCTAGGTCGAATTATTTACTGTGTGCTTAGCTTTAGCACAAAGTTTTCGACATGATCTACTTTAAAAACCAATGTAGTTAATTCTACAAAAAAAAATAGAGTAAAAGCTTTTACACGAGCATTGTCACGAGAACCAACCAAATTTCTGCCCAATAGCTTCAGTGGAAGTGGGTGAAATATTGATTGCAAAATTCCGGGACATGCACGTGAACTTCCATAAAAGCTTTTAAAATAACAACATTTTCAACTGGCCGTAGCTCTAGCCTGCGGAATCGAATCAAAGCGGTTGTGAATACAGTTTTAGTTTTTTCTTAATTTATTGTTTGTCCTCTGTGAGCCCATCCAATAAATAGTTTTTCTTTTTTTTTTCTTTACATACCAAATGCCGAGCACGCGGTTGGCGCCGCCGGCGTGGCGCTCCATGGCGTCGCGCAGCGTGGCGCAGTCGACCGCGGACACCGTGCTCAGCGTCACATACACCAGCACCAACCCCAGCTCCATGTTGAGCAGCATGCCGCGCAGGCGCTCGTGCAGCATCGTCATACGCTCCTCAGACAGCCACGACTCCTTGGGCGGTGTGTGCTATTTCATTTTTTGCATATTAGTTATTTTATTGAACACTGTACCCATACCCATATTAGCAAAGGAATAAATGATTCGATTTGACTGTAGTGTGTAAGTAATCTATATACATTCTATATTTATATATATTCTAGCACTCACTAATATACGGAGTGGAAGGGACATCGACGCACAAATGGTTACCACGTATTTAGTACGGTCGGCCAAGAAAGTGGTGTACCAGTTTTGATTTAGTTTCCCGGTCATCGAAAATTACAACAAGGTTCGTTATAATAAGATATTACTGAAAGAGACAACATTATCATGACGTAAACCTATGTATTTAGTATTCATACGTCATATGTCACATATAAGTACATGACATTTTAACCTTTAGTATAAATGAAAAGGACATTAGTTTCTACAAAGCAATTGAAATGTTTCCAAACAAAAGTAATAAAAACTATTTAGACAACCGAATTCCATTTGAAAAAGAAAACTGACAATTGACATTTTGTCAAATATATGCAAAAAATCGATATATTTTCCGTGTTATTTTTCAATCAACTGCATATAAAATCATCTCAATGCCTGCCAACTTGACCATTGCCGAAAGAGCACAAATAATTGCCCAATTTAATGAGGGAAGCAGTATCAGTGCGATATCCCGGAATTTGAATATATCGAGGCGTTCTGTCCGCTTTTGGATTCGTCGTGAAGGAGAGGAGGGAAGTTTGTTGGATCACAGAAGAAGTGGTCGCCGGCCTGCACTCTCCAATAACGATAGAGAATTCATGAGACGGGACTATGAAATCAATGGTTTTAAGCCCACAAAACATTTTGCGGAGATGTTCGATGTGAGTGCCCAAACAATAAGGAATCATCTACATTACATGGGGTTGCACCACAGGCATTACGCCAAGAAAATATATTTGACGGATGCTCACAGACTTGCTCGTCTGAACTTCGCCAGAGAGCACTTAGAGTTTGATTGGTCTAATACAGTGTTTTGTGATGAAAAAACGTTTAAATCCAGTCAGCATGGACGTCTTCACCTTTGGCGATATAATTCAACACGGTATAAAGATGATCATGTAATCCCAAATAGAGAATCAGGTCGAATTTCCGTAAATATTTGGGGCTGGATGAGTACGGATGGTGTAGGAGAATTGTGTTCTCTACCTCCTCGAGCGACGGCTGTAAATTATATCGACGTGCTTCAGAATGCAATGCTACCGACAGTCCGTAATGTTTACCCGGAGAACGAAGTGCCACAATTTGATTTTGTTCAAGATAATTGTTCAATTCATAATGCGAGGATCGTAAGAGCCTGGTTTCGTTCACACACTGACGTAAGGGTAATTCAGTGGCCCTCAAGATCGCCGGACCTCAACCCGATAGAAAATCTTTGGGGCCTTATGGTCCAACGATGGTCGCATCAAAATGAAAGAACCAAACAAGCTCTTATTAGTCACTGTAATTATATCTGGGAGGAAATGCGGGGAACCGATATTTGCTCACGGCTTGTTGGTTCAATGAGGTCTCGTCTTTTACAGGTTATAGAGGCCAACGGCGGTTACACACGTTTCTAATTTTTAAAAATTTTCAATATCTTCTAAATATTACTATATATGCTATGTTTTTGTTTGTTATAAGTATTTTAAAATTGATTGTAGAAATTTAATAAAAGGATAAATCTATTTTTAGCTTGTTTTTTATTGATATTGTAATTACAAGTTTACAGAAATTGTAGGTTTGTGGACTCGCCTTGTGCCTTTACAATTTTATGTAACTTGTTGATTACAATTCTGAATTTGTAGATACAATTTTGTCATCAAATCTACAGCCCCCCGCCGTTGATTTTACGACGTCATTGGTTCCATCAAGTTCAAACTAAGAACAGCTGTCACGTTACAAACAGTAATAGTCGTTATCAATAATCAGATAAAGACAGCAATAGAAGTTGTCAGATCGATCTGCAAGCGAAACTAATCTTTATCACCTATGAATCTGCAAGCGATATTCAACCTTAGGGTGGTACACCACTTTCTTGGCCGACTGTACATCATTCTGAACCCCACATTTAAATTGTTCATCGGAAATTTAAAAAAATGCTGCTTGCTACAAAACTGACATAGAATATCATAGGCTGCTTTAAAAAGCCTGCTGAATTTATGGTATGAGTTTGCGCGTCGATGTCCCTTACAGCCTGTATAGGCTAATCTAGCGGGTAATTTAGATTGCGCGATGCAGGTTTTATACTCGTAATCTTGCGTCACAGATGTGACTACATGCCTTAGGAGCGATGTGGGGCATCTTGCTTGACTGCTTCCTGTCGCTGGGCTCGCTGGAGCACTGGCTGCGTGCGCGCACGTGCACGAGCTCCGCGCCCATGGAAGAGGAACTGCCGCGCCCGCCCGCCTGGGGACCAATTTAAAGCTTTAAGCAAAAATATTTATGCAAATGCAACTCTGTAGTTCTAGAGATTAGCTCATTCAAACAAACAATCTTTTCAGTTTTATTTGTATGTTCTTACTCTACCTCAAGGTGGTGTAGAAAAGAGTTTTTTAGCCGAAACGCCTGTTGAAGTACACTTTACGGCGCTCGTACGACAAAATATTGGTTTTACAAAAAAAAATTGTCATTGCATAAATTATAGGAGATTTTATCAAGTTTTATATTTGTTATCATCGTAAAATTGGTAGGAAAGGAGATAATAATATTGTAGAAAAACTGTTATTAGGCGCCGTTATTTCAATATGGCAGCGCGAGCGGCAAAGATACGAGGTGGCAAGGTTAAAATTCGGAAAGAGCACATAAAAATCCATAAAAATACCAATTTTCAATACCCTTTTTCTCCCTACCCCCATGGGACAAAGGCGTGAGCTTATCTATGTGTGTTGATGCTAGTCAGCTAAATAGCTATGGGTGAAATTTCTGTAAAAGGACATTACTACTCTGTCAAGAAAGTACCGGGAAACGATCACACAAAATGTTTGTTATTAATCCAAGTTATTTTATCTCCTTCAAAGTATGCTCCTTCAGTAACGATAAACTTATGCCAACGAATAATCCAATTATCAAAACATTTTTAAAAGCTTTTCCAGAATTGAGTTCAGTTTTCGCCGCGAATTCTCCTTTATGTCTTCTACCGGCTGGAGCCCTATCCAGTGAATCAGGTAGTTGCTCGATGGTATTTGTTGAATTTTTGGTCAAAAATTCGTTCACTACAATGGCCTTGTGCGAAGGCGCATTATCGTGGTGCAAAATCCATTTTCTTTCCACAAACCTGGCCTTTTTCATCGAATTTGTTCTCTGAAACGCCGCATAACGCTCAAATAATATTCTTTATTTACTTTTTGAAGAATCCGACACGGCAAGAATTCCGATTCGATTCGGCAAGAATTCCGAGTGCACAACACCGCGATATTCAAAGAAAACGGTCAACATGACTTTGACTTTTGATCGACTTTGGCGTGGTTTTTTTCGGTTTCGGTTCAGTTGGAAGGTGCCACTTCGGAGCTTGTTGACTAGTTTGCGTGGCAAACTCGTAAACCCACGTCTCGTCACCAGTAACAATGCGTTTGACTCTTATGCGATTGAGTTTTTGGAGAAAATTCAGGTCTTTTGGGATTAGCCGAGCGGCGAAATGTTTCATACCCAAGTCATTATTTAAAATGGTACGGATCGACTCGCGAGACACAGAAAGTTCAGCGGCTATCTCTCTCAAACTTGAATGAGGATTTTCAGTCACTATTTCCTTCACTTTTACCATGTTAACTTACGTCTTCAAGACGTTGATGGCCTACCAGAACGAGGCAAGTCTTCCATCACATCTCGACACACATTTCGCTTTGTACCAGCAAAGCGTTCAAAAGCGGTCATAACAACAAAAAAAAAATGAATTTGGAACCATAAACAAATCATACATTTCCGATACTTTTTTGACTGAATGAATAAACAGAATAGACAATCGGCAATTCGGCACACTATAGGACCAGTGACCATTACACTAGGTTCTAGTAGATCTAACAGTTTGGTGTACTGACCGGTACGGAGCGACGTCGAAACGTTATTTGAGTCACATCCGATGGCACCATGCTCTTCAGCGCGGCAGATAGCGATGCCTCTGTGGAACAACAATACAATATGTACAAATATAGATTAGGCTAGGCTTGCTATTGGAGTGAGCCATATCCCACCAAACTGGCAGTGCTGGTTGGTGAACATCATGTGTCAGAAATTTTAATTCTAGAATATGTCGGTTTCTTCACAATGATTACTTCCACCATTTTGAAGAGCAGTGGCGATGAAATAAATTACACAAAGTGCTTGCCTGTGTTAGAACACACGACCACGCACGTGAGTCGCCCGAGGCCCGTTACCACCGGGTCAACACCATGCCCTGGTAACTTAGAACATATTTTTTTAATTGTGGAAAGTGCCATCTATCCGCCATACATTAGATCTTTTCACTGCAGTGTTACCACTTTTTTTACTTGAAATATTTGGCACTTTACACTACTTGTTAATTTTGCTATTTTTCTGTAATTAGTCCAGCTGCACAAAAATTTATGCATTTACAACCGTTTATAATTTATTTTTAAAATATTTGATTATAATGTTGTATTATTTGTGATATTTTTACGATGAAAGAATCTTAAGGGTAGTTACGTGACAAAATGTTGGCAACACTGAGTCTAAACGTCACAAGAAATTTTCCACTGTTGTGTTTGCATGCTCGTGCGCATTTTTCTTGTATTTTTTGGTGTTTTTGTGTTATTACGTTGAGTTGAGCTTAAGATTATTTGCTCCATAAAAGTGTTGTGTTCTTCACAATGAATTAGTGCAAAGAAGTCATCAATGTCCTCACTGGCAAGAGCTATTATAATTTTTATAATGAAAGTAATGAAACTGACCGATCTTCCTACGGGCTCGAGATCACTATACAAAAATAAAGGGTGCGAAATGAGAGAGATAAACAGGTGTTCAAATTAATGTGTAATTAATAAATTCATTCAATAATATATTTTTGTATTATTTATCTCATTCCCTTAACCCCATTACCCAAGATACTTAGTGTTTTGACCTATGCATGTTTTATTAATGTTTCATAAAATATGCGTAGGTCAAAACACTGTTTAAGTACCTATCTAATAAGCGAAATATAAATAAAAACGCAATTAATACGTAATTACGCACACACACATATACATGTAACATTGAAGTATACGCACCTACCTACATATATATATTATGTCATTAATTTCATTGCTTGGCGTTCAGATGGCGCTGATCGCGAACTAAAACCGAAAACGTCAGTTGCCAGTCTATCTCATTATATATATATTAGTCTATGGTCAACACTGCACTCCTTACCTCTGTCTACGAACCATAAATCAGCTACTCCCAAAGAGATTCAAGAGACTTATAGACTAGACAGGGAATATTGACATACATTTTTTTTATTTTTTTTTTTATTTACGATTTAAATATATATTTTGTTGGCCTAGTTTTTTTTTATTTTATTTTAGCCTGATACTGTAGTTTTTGTTTTTGTAGCTTCTGAACATGCGCCTTCAGTGCAATTTATTGTGGAGAATCGAAGATCGACTCAGAGTCTGAAATATCAACACTGACTGGTGTAGGCGGTTTGGCGGCCTTGGCGTTTGTTATAAGTTCCTGAAATTATATTAAAAATATGGTCAAATATGAGTCGGACTGGCTATAGACCAATTTTATTAACAGGCAGGGTAGGTATCCTAAAATGCTGATTTTTAATAAAAGTTAGAATTTTACTAGGTTATATTGTACAACTACGTCAAATCTAGAAACCTCATTACTTTGTTTGTAGTATACGGTACAGATCCTTTTTTTTAAACTGCTCGACCATTCTTTCCGAAGTGGATAACTTCTGTTCTAAAATGCTTCGAACATCATTTTGAAGCAGCGGATGGAAGGCAATTTTCTTCTCCGCGGTCTATTTAGACAAACTGTATCCACTTCTTACGCACTATGTTTTTTACTGGTGGAAACCTTTATAACAGAAATATACGTGAACCAATTACATTTGTTCATAACATATTGATACTTGAACGATAGAACACGATTATCAGAACAGTATAATTACGTTTTTGATATTTATTTATTTTTACGACATAACATTAAAAAAAAATCGAAAACACAAATCGATTAACGAACCACTCTAAGTAGCGAAGTAGTGGTACAGCTACTGAGCAGCAGAGGGCTTTCATTGCATTTATGTAAATGTTCTAGATTATTCTCAGAAAATTATTTATTACATTCTAAATACTGGGTAAATAAAGAAAATACTAACGAAAATAAGCTGAATTCAAGCCCACTCGTTTTCCGGGTTTGCAATAACGCAAAGCGCAACAGGGCATATTTTTGAACAAAATATTTATTCAATACACTTCCTCGAAAACTGGCTCTTATCGCACTACGATTAGGCTCAACATGCTATAGATTTCACCCTGTTGTTCTAACTTAAGACTCGATTCTTTGTAAATACTCACCAGACTTCACATACAATCGCCGATCTCCACCAACCCTAAAGGCGTGTGTCGCAGCGGTGGGAAGTTTACAGGCCACTTATATTACACGCTTTAGTGCCTAATGCATTGTTTTAGTAGTCTAAAAATATCTTCGCATTATTTATTGCCTTTCTAATGAAACATAGGTAGAAACATGTTTTGTGTTTTATACATATACATATATACTAGCTTCTAGCGGCTTCGCCCGCGTGGCCTACATGAAACAAATCACGTTTTTTTTTTGAAGTGGGCATCGAAATATATCTATTTTTGCAATCAATGTATGAAATAATTTATTTTAGCATCTGTTTATATCGCTCGATCATGCGAAAATCCAATGGGATTACCAATCCAGAGGCAGAAAAAAAATGAGCCTCTTGTGATAAAAGCTTTTTCACAGGAGTAAAGATCGGCCTAAAGTACGGACCGCGCGCGTTAGTTCAAAGACAATGTGTTAGTTTGTAGAGGTACTAAGATTACTCAGAGGTTCATTTTTACCCTAAAAAATATAATAAACACTCATAGGAGTGTGGTTCTACTGTACGCTACAATTTATTACGTACTTGCTAATTCTGTGTCATCAGGCAGAAAATTTTTTACTATAAAAATATCCTGAGTCTCTAGGGGGGGGTGGGCAGCTGCCCTACCTGCCCCTCCCCCCCTGGCGACGCCCATGCTTCTGTGTAACCACCATTTCTATAAATGAAAATTATGATTACATGTTCTTCAGGGTAATCACAATTACTCACTGAACGAACAGATTTAGATGTTAGTGAGTAAAATATTATAGTAGGTGTGTGCTCAACCCACACCATGCGCCCGTCTACGTGATTTTCGAAGCCCCATTTGACCTTGTTGGGGGACGATTTTGGAAAAACTGTGATACACGTGTCTCATAATTTTAATTGAAGAGTATGTACACCAATTTTCGAGTTAATCGACCCAGAGAAAATAAAATGTTCACAGAAAATTCAAACCCCATTTCACCCTCTTAGGGGTGGAATTTTGAAACACCCTTTCCTTTCTTAGTGGACACCTAAGCTTCACAAAGAATACACCCTCCAAACATGTTTTTAGGCCCAGCGGTTTGGGCTGTGCGTTTGATATATCAGTCAGTCAGGACTTTGAATTTTATATGTATAGAAGAGTTGTGGTTCGAAGAGGCTCGGAAAAAGAGCACATAGAAGGAATTGGGGGAGGCCTTTGCCCAGCATTGGGACAAAATAACAAAAAATACTTATAGATTACTGACCCGATTTAACTTCAGGCTGGTACGCCAGCCAGGAGATGAGCAGCGGGTCCACGGACATGGCGAGAGACTCGGTCCAGACGCCGCAGTAGTCGAACGAGGTGTCCATCGGCTTGTTACACCACTGCACCGCCAAGCGGAAGTACGAGCTGCAAGAATGTAAAATTTAAAGAAAAATAACATTTATATTACATATAAACCAGTGCACTTATGAATCGTCAAAAAATATGGCACGGTTCGGGTTGATCGTTTCCTATGGAGAAAAACTGGCAAAAAAAACCTCATGATTTACATACATATTAAAACTAGCTGACCGGCGCAACTTCGTCTACGTGACATTTTTGATTAATGCTCCGCTCCTATTGGTCGCAGCGTGATGTTTTTAGCCTATAGCCTTCCTCGATAAATGGGCTGTCCAACACTAAAACAATTTTTCAATTCGAACCAGTAGTTCGAGATTGAGATTAGCGCGTCCAACCAAACAAACTGTTTAGCTTTATAATATTAGCTAAAGCTCCCAGATAAATTATCTATTTAAAGATAGATTTGTATTTACTACTTACTTGGATGTCGGCGAGTCGGGGGCTGAGAGTAGCCACGCCTGTTTCAGTTCACCATCCCCTATAATTTATTTCCATTATCTCACTTAATATACGTATTTCATTCTGTTAAATCTAAAACCTGAAGTATAATTTTTATAGGTGCTATACACGTTCGGATCAGCACATACCTCTGCCCCCGTATTCACAACACTTCGATTCGATTTCAATTTCGGAAAGTCGTATGTCTATCTTTTTTTTGGCATTACGAAAACGAGCGAGATAGACATACGAACTTTTCAAATCGAAATGAAAACGAATCGGAGCGTTGTGAATACGGGGGCTGGTCTAAACTAAAGTTATGAAAGAAAATCCTGTCACGTCGTTTCGTCGTAGATCAGCATTCTGGCATTATAAGGAGATACCAAAGGTTAATGCGGCAGTATTTATTGAACGACGCCGACCCGAGGCAGGGTAATTACCACAAATATCCGACACGAACATGTGCGTAGTACCTCGGAGTGGCCTTTACATCAATTGACTACATCTACGTTAGCTGCACCGTCGAACTCGTGATCACAAGTGTCACTGCTGAGCGTGGGATCCTGCGTTTGATTCTCGGGACGCGCACTGTTTTTCCCTTTTTACATCGGTAATTTTTGTAGGAGTTAGGAAGTTGGCGGTTTGATACCGTCGTGACAGGGCAGCACATTAAGCTCTTGGTCATGCGCCTGATCTGTCTCTGGTCCTGTCGCATTACCGTCCCATCGAACTATGCCAGTGAGGCGAGAGAGAGTCCACCTGTATCCGCGCATACACGCGTGCACTACACTAAAATCTCTGACATTGCTGTTAAATAACAGTGATCTATATTTTATTTTTTCTAAGGTTGTTGTTGAGTTGCTGCTGTTAACTAACTATGAACGGACTGCACTAACGGTGCGCGGTGGCACAAAAACCTACTTGGTTCATGTAGCGCGGTGACCTTGGCCGATTGCAACGACACCATGTGTGTGTTGACGTCACCGGTCTGGTACCCGCGAACGGCCAACCCTTCCAGGGTTATGTCAATGGCTACTGCATCTATTGAATGGAAACGAGTACATATATTATTGGTTGTAAACAAATTCTTATGTTTTTCATCTGGACTAAGTTTGAGTAAAGATTCGGTGAAACCGGTAGGGACTGCTTGCAGAGAGGCTGCGGACACCGGAACGGACAGATGCTTCAATACATTAGGTATCGGTCAAATTCCGGTGGCCGGACACGCGTTCGTACTTTTTCCTTACTGCTCTAACCGAACCTTAAGACATACGTAAAAGAAAATCTTAAAGTATACAAGGTGGAAGGGACACCGCCCCTAAAACGGTTCCCACGTATTCAGAACATCTTTTCATCTTTTTCTGAACCCCCCAGATAGAAATTTTTCGTCGATTATTTAAAAAAATCTGCTGTTTCCAACAAATTGCAATACCTACACGGTCAAAATGTATAGAACAGCAGATTTTTTCGAATATTCTTGAGTAATCATTTCGGTTTTGCATGACTACTTTTAACTTGGAACGCAGATCAGCTGTTTAGTGCAAAGGCTGCGAGGTAGAAGGTAGTCGAGCAAACCCGAAAGGGATACGATGGGTGAATATAGGGATTAATAGACTTAACTAGCTAGGATACACAGCATACTGCATCAATCAATAAGACAGCTGCAGATGCCTAAGAGATATGCCACGTACTTGGCGGAGCCGACACAGGATATTGCCATTTTTATTTAGATTAGTTTTTTTGAGTGCAATTGTGGCACATGCCAAATAAACCAAACTTGGGTTAGAACTGCTCCAATGTAGAATTGAGATTGAATTGAATTTTTGTATTTTATATTTGTTTATTGTTGTATATATATTTTCAGTTGTACATATATATTTTGTCAGTTTGACATTTTATGATACATATTAATTGTGTACACAATGACATTATTTACTTTTTCAAGTATAGTATTATTATTATTTTTTCCGATTTAGTTGACATTATTTACTTTTCAAGTGTTGTATTATAATTATTTTGTTCATTACTGTGAATATGTGGACTATGTGGGTCATATTATTTTTTACTATTTCGATTTAGTTCAGTTTAACGATTGTCTGGCAGTGTGAGTACTTTATGCGGTCTACCCAAATGTCCTTTCTCTGGTATTGTTCGTCGTGTCGTAGCTCCTTAGGATATGAGTGAAGCTACACGATCACTGACAAATGCTTGCACTGACTGGACAGATCCACTCAAATTTGTGTGATTCTTTCATCAAAAAAAAACTTAAAAACTAATCTGCATGGTCCTCATGTGGTTTAAGTAATGTCTGGACTTTAGAAGAGACAATGACCTCTGAGTTTGTTGCGGCTGTTTCTTCTCAGAGTAGTCAGATACGAAACACCGGCCCCATCTAGCTTTAAAACATAACATGATGTGACTTGTAAAAGTGTTTTTACAAATCAATTTACAGAAATACATATGATTTATGATGATGATTTATTTATGATTTAACCTATTTTTCTCTCTTTCTATCGTATCACACGGCGCGTAGCGACGACACATAGGACAAGGGAACCAGAAACTTAAAATTAGGATAGATGATGTGTTGCACGCCTTTGTATTATCGAAGGGTATGGAGACGTCGTCTTAGTGAGCGAGACCGGCTTAATACGACGACGGCCGAAAATAGGCTAAAGCCGGTCAAAAAGAGCTTGAATATTCATGCAGTTAAAGTGAATAATCTATATAAATTGGTATTGAGTCAAGTTACTCGAATCGAAACGAAGCAAAAGTCGTCTTTTTCGCTTTCATCGCATGTACAGACGCCAGCAAATCAAACTACCCGAAACTGTCAAATTTTCCCAATCAACCATGAAGCTAATTCTTAAACGATAAAGTTGAAAATCTATTAAAGAAAATTGACAGATTGTTGTAGCTTGATGTGCTGGCGTCTCTACTAAATATAAGTGTCAATAAACGTGAAGCTCAACTCAGTACTTAAAGAGCTCCACGAGCCGACGAACTGGTTGTTTGGCTGTTGCTCTTACCTTCGTCGCTGAGCGCGTCGATGGGGAGCGTGGTGTGTTTGAGCTGCACAGAGCGTCGCTGCAGGAACAGCGAGATGGGTACCTCGGCGGCTGCCTGCAGCCGCGCCGACGAGCCGCATACACTAAACTCCTCTGAACAAACAAACAAAAAAACAATGATTATTTATTTGCCACAGAGACACGTCCTGATCGACTCGCTAAGAAGAAGAATAAAACCAAAACAACTTACTAATCTTGACGTGATAAGAGATCTCAATCGAGTTTCTTTCCTCGAAAAAACTCTCGTACAGCAGGTGGTGCGTGACGACCGTGACGTCTACGCGGGCACAGGGGCGGGTCTCGGTGCCAGTGATGTTGGTGAGGCGCGCTTGCATCCCGTTGGCCGTGAGCGTCACGTGGCGCCGCGAGCCCTCCCACAGCGGACCGTTGTCGGACGGCATCTGGCATGCGGCGGAGCAAACCCTGGTGGATGATAAGTACGCTGAGTATACGCAACAACTGTGGAACTTTTAATTATCCTACATATGGCAACATCCCAACGCCTATCTTATTATAACAAAAATAAAGTGATGTAAACCGAATTGTCACTGGTCGTGGTAGCAACCCAACAGTAAAATTACTATAACGAAAATAAAGTCCATGGTGATTTTGACAGTGATGCAAAATCGGTAAAATAACAAATAAAGGTCTGTACAAAGATCTTCCGGCGCGTGACCCCTTAATTAGAACGAACGTCGCCATCTAATTATGTCAATACAATTTCACATATGTTTAATGGCAATAATCTTTCGGACTGATTTCAGTCATGGTGGCGATGAATCTCAGCAGAGAGTAGCTATACATACATATATACGGCAGATATTTTTATGGATATGTATTGTGTTTGCGCAGACACAGGCATCCCTTACCTCACTGTCATAGTCTGATGGGACGGCCAAATCCGACGCGACCAGACAAACAACAAATGTTTCCGAGTAGCACATTCCCGGTGCGACGTTGCAAAAGCTAGTAACTAATAAGGGCTTTTAAACAAAGAGTGTAAATAGAGTTTCTTGCCCATTATTCTCCATAAAGATCTACGCCTTGGAATGGGCAACTACAGTACGTGCATAGATTTTATGCCTCGTGACTTGGACTGTAAGTATTATATTTTTGTTTTTGACAGTGCAAAAGTGCTTGTAATGGTCTATTTGAAAATAAATATTTTGAGTTTGAGTACGAGTCTTGGAGTACTCTTGTGTAATTTTGACATTCAGAAAGTGATGATTCTCAGCCTCATTTGAATAACAATTTGAATGACTCTTGATTTTGACTCACCTATGAGCATACAAGGGCACCAACACAATGACATTGGTACTGGGCAGCTCAACTTCTAACAGAAGCTCGTCCGGCGAGGACCGCTCGGACTGCGAGTGGTTCCAGGGGACGAGGCGCACACGCATGCGCCGCACGTCCACCTTGAAGCAGCGTTGCGGCAGGTTATCGCTCAGAGAATCCTTCTCTTCCACCGTCAGGACGCGTTTGGGCGGGTCTGTGGAAGAAAGTAAAAGTATTTATTAGACTCACACGGGACTCATCTGCCTAACCTTTTCCCAATTATTGGGGTCGGCTTCCAGTCTAACCGGATGCACTTGAATACCAGTATCTTTACATGGAGTGACTGCCTATCTGACCTCCACAACCTAGTTAATACTGGGTTATACGATACCCTTTGATAAAATTGGTTTTCAGATTTTCGGGCAGTTCTGGCTACCCGTATTAACTATCAAAGATCTACTAATGACAGCCGGCACCAAAGGTTTAACCTGGTTTCCGAGGCACGGAGGGAACTCGCTATGGATCGACGGACCGACCACGTCATGCGTTGTTTAACCCAGAAGATCGACCCTCGAGGCCCGCTGTCATATTTAGCTACAAAAAAAATTTTTTTCTTTTTATTTTCGACCTTGGGCGGTGAGTTTAAGGTTGATCTTACGCGGTAATTTCAGCCCATGCTCCTTGAGGATATTCTTGAGCGCCACAAGCCGATGTATCAGGCCAGCGCAGATGCGCACGTCCACCGGCTCCACTACTACTGAAATACTGCACTCTTCTATCCAGTCGCTGTAACCACAAATGAACGGTGTAATTTACAAATTTTCATTCGAAAAGTAAGTAATTATTGGCAAAAACACAATTGTAATGTATAACGGGATGGTGTCCGTAACTCCACGCGCATTTTGCGTGCGGGGCAAAAACACGAATGTTCATTTCATCAATATATTTTTGTTCTCTCTTGGGGCTCACTCCGGATGCTCATTTAAACTAGTTAGTAAGACAACAGAAGATACCAGTAACAGTAATGTTACTTTAACCAACAACACAAAGGTACCTTCTTGCTCCCAAAAAGTTAGATGTAAAAAAGGGGCTAAGCAGAATTCCATGCAATTATTTCACCAGAACATTCAAGGCTTCGCTTCAAAGCAATTAGAAATTGAATTGTTTTTAGAAAAAACAAAGTTTGAAATAGTTTGTTTCACTGAACATTGGTTAAAAGACTTTGAAATGCTCATTAATTACGAAAATTACAGTGTGGGCAGTTGCTTTAACCGGAAATCTAAGATGCGTGGGGGTTCATTAATCTTAGTTAAAAATTGTATTAAATTTAAGTCTCGTAATGATATTGTTGATCTATCGGTTGAGCATAATATTGAACTGTCTTGTGTTGAGCTAGATAAGCATGTAATAGTGTGCGTTTACAGACCCCCAAATTATCAGAACTACTCTTTATTTGAGTCAGTAATGGAGGATGCTTTAGCAAAACTTGCTTCTAGTAATAAATCACTCGTTATCTGTGGTGACTTTAATGTTAATATTTTAGAGAAAAATTCAAATAGCAGTAGATTATTACATCTTTTTAAATCATTCAATTTGTTAAACGTGTTCTCGGAACCAACCCGAATTACTAAAAATACTGCTACATGTATTGATAATGTTTTTTGTTGTTGCGACTACTTAGATAAATCCATTGTAAATTACCTTCCTTCTGATCACAGTGGTCAAACCGTTGTTTTCGAGTCCTACACACCATTACAAAAAATCCAGATAAAGTCTAGACAAATAACACCCAGTAATTTGAATAATTTTAATAATAACTTAATTGGTAATTTAGGCATTCCGGGATATATTATTGAAAATGTAAATCAATTTTATGAGGAATTCTTTTCGGTAGTTTACACGGAGTTTAATAATACAATAAAAATGAAAACTAAATCTATTTACCCAAAGTTTTTGTTCAGTGAATGGGCAACTAAGGGTATTAGGAAAAGTAGGGAGCGATTGTTTGAGCTGTACGGCCTCAAGCCTTACATTAATTCAGAAACTTTTAATAAATATGTTGCAACATACTCAAAAATTTTTAAAAACACTTGCAAGGTTGCTAAAGCCTTATTCATTAGCAACAAGATTAAATCCGCAGATAATAAAATAAAGACGGTTTGGAAAATTATCAATAGTGAAACTAATAGAAATAAAAAATCCAATAGTGATATCACATTAGAAACCTCACGTGGTGTTCTAAGCTCTAAAAATGAAGTTGCTCAAGAATTTGTAGATTTCTTTACCAGTATCCCACTTAAAACTACCGAAACCATAAATTCCTCACCCTTGCTTTCTATTGATTTATTAAGAGCAAATGTTTCAGCCTGTCCGGTTGAGTTTCAATTTAAACATATAAACCCCATAGCTGTCATTAAAGCCTTTAAGGAAATCAAAATCAAATTAACAGAAGATCTATGGGGAATGTCTATTAAAGTTTGCCAAGCTATTATTGAGACTATAGCACCGTACTTGGCTTTAATATTTAATTTGTGTGTGGACCAAGGCGTCTTCCCGGACCTTATGAAATACAGCAAGGTAATACCACTTTTCAAATCCGGGGACAGTAAAGACACCAATAACTATAGACCCGTATCCGTATTGCCAGTTTTTAGCAAGGTGTTTGAGAAGGTAATGCTTAATCAGATGCTTAACCACTTTAACAACAATAAGATCATACATGAGAAACAATATGGTTTCACCAAAGGACGTTGTACGACTGACGCCGGTGTCACCTTATTAAAACACATATTCACTGCGTGGGAGGAGGCACAAGATGCCATAGGAATCTTCTGTGATCTCTCGAAAGCGTTTGATTGCGTGAGCCACGAAACCCTACTCCTTAAACTTGAGCATTACGGTTTAGGACAACTTGCGCTCAGTTTAGTGAAGTCGTATTTAAACGATAGACATCAGCAAGTACAAATAAATGGTGTCAATTCAATGGGTTTAAAAGTAAGGATGGGTGTACCACAAGGCTCGATATTAGGTCCTTTCCTCTTTTTAGTCTATATTAATGATCTACCCCATTTATTTAAAAACCAGCCACAAATGGTGTTGTTTGCTGACGATACTTCTTTAATATTTAAGATCAACAGACGTGCCTCAAATCTTGACGACGTAAATAGCGCCCTACTGCAGGTCCATAATTGGTTTACCGCGAATAATTTAGTATTAAATGGGAAAAAAACCAAGTGCATAAAATTTACTCTACCAAATGTCAAAAGTAGTGATTGTGACATAGTATTGGATCAAGAGAAACTAAAATTCGTCGATGAAACTGTTTTCTTGGGGATCACGCTCGACTCAAGGCTACAATGGGGTCCTCATTTAACATCTCTTGCAGGACGGCTGAGTTCAGCAGCATATGCTGTTAGAAAAATCCGTCAATTTACTGATGTAGATACCGCGAGGCTAGTCTATTTTAGTTATTTTCATAGTATTATGTCATACGGTATTTTACTATGGGGACGGGCTGCAGACATCGAGTCTATATTTATTCTGCAGAAAAGAGCCATCAGAGCCATATATAATCTACGTAGGCGCGATTCTCTAAGAGAACTGTTTAAGGAAATTAACATTATGACAGTACCTTGCCAATACATCTATGAAAACATAATGTACGTTAGAAAAAATCTGCATTTATTTAGTAAAAGAGGCGACAGACACCACTATAATACTAGAACCAGGGACCAACTAGTTCAGCCAGGTTTCAGGCTAGCTAAAGTAGACTCATCTTTCATGGGGTACTGTTTAAAATGTTACAATAAAATACCTCCCCGCATTCTACAACTGAATGAGACGAAGTTTAAATCTTGTATAAAACGCACACTATGTAGGCAAGCATACTATAAGTTGGGAGATTACATTGATGATAAAAATGCTTGGCTCAATGCTGGTCCTGCTCCACAACCATAGGGGCAAACTAATTGATTACTTTGTGAAGTTATTGTGGAAGCTGCAGAAGATTGTAAACATATCTTTGCATTGTATAGATTCAGTCTCTTAGTATTATATAATTGCATAGCACTTGTGTGAGTTCTATGTACGATAAAGCTACCATTTACATCTTTTACTGACTCGAATTTGCCCTGGCGGTTGAGAGAATGTCATGCTCACTCAAATGTCTCGCTGATGGTGGCGCGTGTGTCGGGTCGTTTAGTTCCCTCCAAAATGGTTGAGTTGAATGATGGCTGATCCATGCGTCATGTTCGTGAACGGGCGCTGTCAGTTGTGACTGGTCATCTCGCAGCTGCCATGGATTATTGTATTTTTGAATTGTTAATTTTATCTTTTTATTCTGGACGCTCTTACTCGCACGTCTTTCTACATCGTTCTCACATGTATGTTTAATCTCGACATGAATGATGTAACCGAGACTTTGTAACAACAATGATTTAAAAGAGTGTCCATGGAGTTTCTTGCCCATTCTTCTCCATAGAGATCTACGCTTTCGAATGGGCAACTACAGTACTTTCACAAGTTATTATGCCCTGTGACTGGGACTGTAGCTTAGTTTGTTTTTTGTGTTTTGACATTCAAAAGTGCCTGTAATGGTCTAATTGAAATAAATGCTTTGAGTTTTGAGTTTTTTGGTGAATTATTTATTCTATAAACTTTTATTTATTGGTAACATTAGGTCTCCAAACTTTTTGCGGTAGAAGAACTGCGCTACGAGACTTGCATTTTTGCACGTGTTATGTTTTGATGGGATACTTTTTCTGTTTTCTTTTATATGGTTAAAATATTTGTTGACCTCGGTGGATAATAAAATTCTGTTCTGCCCCCGTATTCACAACGCTTCGAGTCGATTTCGGAAAGTCGTATGTCTGTCTTTTTTTGGCATTACGAAAACGAGCTAGACATACAACTTTCCGAAATCGAAATCGAAGCGAAGCGTTGTGAATACGGGGGTTGTTCTCTGAGCTTGATATCCTCAATAGTTAGTGTACTCGCCCACTAAATTGGTGACCATGACGCCTTTACACTAGATCCACAGTCGAAGTTACGCACACACAGTGATATAAATGTGCGTTGACCATACAACGTATGCTCACCTGTACTCGAAGTCCGTAGGCGGGTTTTCATAAGGGTTGGCGTCCGGATTGCTCGGCTTGCGTTCGTGCACATAGTCTACGGACACGAGCGGGCTCATGGCGGCCAACAGATCATCGCCCTCGTCCCGATCTCTTTCCGATATCTCTGGTATCACAGGGGTGCTATCCGTCTCGTCTGTTCGTGACGCCATTGACTGACGTCCGGCGTAGCCTTCGGAAGCCTGATGAGGTGGAAAGGGTATAAGTTCCTTATTGAGATAATTACGTGGAAAAATGAAATCTTGGCTATGCGCCGAAAGTTGAAAAACACACTTTCACATACTACATTACATTTTACTATCATAAATGTGGAAGTGCGCTTGGTTGTTTATTTGTCACGACTTTTCGCCTTTACGGCTGAACGGATTTCGATGAAATTTAGCATACAGATAGACTGTGGGATAATGTTAATTTTATGTGCACTTGGGGTATGTGCGAAATAAACCTATTTTCTTTCTTTTTGCTATGTTATTAAATGAATTAACAGGATAGGTGTATGCACGCACCAGTGACATGGCCGACGGTGCGGTGGACGTCGTCGTCTTCGCTTGCTTATCCTCGTCTTCGATGATCGTGCTGTCTGAAACCTTCTCATTGAGCAGCTGTTCTGGCCACGTCCAGGGTTGCTGCTCGCTAGACTCCGGTTGAGGCGCCTTTTGCAAGAATATCGTCGGCTCGAGTTGGGACTGAAATATTAACTTTGAGTAGTGCAGTGTTCTTGCTTTTGAAATTAAATATATATGTTTCACAAGACTGCCCATGCCTAGTTTTTTTCAATTCAAAAGAAAGAAATGAAACTTTTAGCATCTCGTGCAGTACAGATATATATTATGTTTTTTGTTTGCTCCATGTTATTTGCATGTGTTTAGGAACTTGCGTAGATGTATTAGTTACGTGCAGTAAAGTAATTACTGGAGGCCATAAACCCACGTATAAAGGATAAAAATACATGTTCTGTGGTTAGGCGTTTTTATGCGATTTGAAGGTTTTTGGTTATGATTGATTGATTTCCGAATGTGAACGATGAATGAATGAAATCTTTACAAAATGATGGTCATTAAAATCATCAAAACTCTTAATTTTTTATCACCCTAAGTAATGACTATTTCATAAAATCATGACATTTGAGGCCCTCACTAATTCCGACAATTGTATTGAAATTTTTAATTATTAATAGTCTGTAAATACATATTTGTGCACATCAATTAATCATTAACATACATACAACTTAAAACTGATCTGGAAATGCATCAGAAAAATTTAACTCCACTAAAGCGGAGACGATCGGAGATGAGCATGATTCGACCAAACACAGGAGAGACGAGAGACGTGATGAGAGAGAGATTTCAACGAATTGATGTGATTGATCGGTTTCCGCAAATCTACTCTCCTATCCGCTAGTCTTCACTTTGGTGTAGTCCGAGCCTGAGGTATTTATGTTAAATACTCACCGTCTTGCCAAATCCACAGACGCAGTTGCCTTGCGAGCGCACAATAACCTCCCGGGCTCCGAAGCGTACGCGGAAGACTGTGGGCGTGCATAAGTTTGTGATAAGCGCCGCGTGCGCAGCGCACAACTCGATCACGGGGCGTGACCGCTTGCGGTTGTTGCCCTCGGTCTCCATTAGCTGGGACAGACACACATAATCTACCTATTATTATAAACAAAAATCAATCGCCACACACGGAGCACTTGAGGACGGCTCGGCCGATTTAGTTGTTTTTTTTTTTTGTTGTGTTCTTAATTGTCAGGATAAGGTTTGTGAAAGAAAATCTGGTGTCCCAACTTCTAATATTCTTCATTAGAACATTGCTTTTTCCTTTGACACAGTATCTTTTCTTTATAATTGTGTCACCGCTCACCTCTGGCGGACGAACAGGTGATGATATCGGGAATTATCGAAAATTTCCTTACTTTGGAAGCATTTTCGGTTTTTCTTATTATATTAAAGTCATTGTTGTTGTACTCATAGTGTTGATAGAAAGAGAATGTTACCTTAAACATGAGCGACACATCATCAAGGTACGCGGTGAAGGAGATTGGCAGAGGCGTGGGTACAACAGGCGCCTCCGCCATGTCCGCCTCGCGGTCTGCTAGCGAGGGCAGCCACGACCATGCCCACTCCGACCAGCTCTCCTGGCGAGCAGGCTCTGCTGAGTTCCCTGACGAGGTAGCTGAAGAGTAAATGTTTATTTTTATTAAATCACCGCATACACATATCTGCAATCATCATTAAAATTACATCAGCATAAAGACACTCTACTTGCACCCTTTTGTTCGCCAATCACCGAGTTTGGTTGTGTGTCTGAAATCCAAGGTTTTTGTAACAACATTATGATTTCAAAGAGGGTCCATGGAGTTTCTTATCCATTCTCCTCCATAGAGATCTACGCTTTGGAATGGGCAACCACAGTACTTTCACAGTTATTATGTCTTGTGACTGGGACTGTAGCTTCATTTTTATCGCTGTCTTTGTTTCGACAATTCAAAAGTGCCTGTAATTGGCCTACTTGAATAAATGCTTTGATTTTTTTTTTGATGCCCATTTACTCCCAGCTTAAGTTGAAGGTCCTGCTCGCTCTTAATTATTTCTTTAAAAATCGCTAAACTCTAAACGCTTCGAATAACGCTTTCAAATCAAATCAAATCATTTGGGGTTAAAGTATGAATTTGCCGATTTATAATGCAAAATTAAAACTCGTTTTTAAGATGTAACATGTTTACTATTATATACAGTCGTGGTCAACTAATTAGGGACACTCTGGTTAAACCGAATTGTGAATTTATTTTTTATTTTCCAACGAGTCTAAACCATATTCCATATCTCTTACATGTAAGTATAATTATTCATTTATGTGCCCGATTATACAAACAATAACAACTTATTAAACATTAAACCTCTTTACAGTATAGCTGATAGATTATCGTAGTGCTATTTGTTCAAATAATGCTGGCTGGCCATTTAATTAGGGACACTGAGATATTGCGTTCTATTTTCAAAATTTGAATCTCAATACTTTTTTACTTCTTCTATTATTGTTTCGTGGTAGTTTTGGCGGCAATCCCGATATTTATTTTAAGTTTTGAAAAATATTTTGAAGAAAAATGGGTAAAAATAAAAGTTGCGATCCAACACTACGAAAAATTATCATGAAGTTTGTTGTCGAGCATGGTTGGCCATACCGAAGGATAGCAGAACATTTAAATTGTTCAAAAACTATGGTATACAATGCAGTGCAACATGTCAGACGCAATAACACAGATTTAAATGTGCCCAGAACAAAAAGATCGAGAAAAACAACTCCGCAAGAAGATAGAATGATAGCCAGGTTAGCTAAGAAAGATCCGTTTCTAGGCTCTATTTTAATTAAACACGAAGTGTTTGGGACAGACGAAAGAGCTGGTGTCTCAGCGAGGACCGTTCGACGACGTCTGGTAGAAGCAGGGTTGTTCGGAAGAGTGGCTCGCAAAGTACCGTTGTTGAAGAAAGAACATAGAAATGCTCGTTTGGCGTTTGCACGTAAATATGGACATTGGACCTACGCCCAATGGCAACATGTATTATTCTCTGACGAGACCAAGGTTAATTTGATTTCTTCAGATGGAAGGCAATACGTACAGCGTCCAGTAAAAGCGGAAATGAATCCAAGATTCACAAAAAAGCAGGTGAAACATGGCGGTGGAAACATTAAAATGTGGGGTTCATTTTCTGGACGTGGAGTGGGACCTGTGAGGAAAGTTCAGGGTAACTTAGACCAACATCAATACAAGGCAATATTGGAGGAAACGATGCTTCCCTATGCTGAGGAGCTTCTCCCTATTATATGGACGTTTCAGCATGATAACGACCCGAAACATACCGCCCGTTCAGTCAAGTCGTTTCTTACCAGTCAGTCAGTATCGGTGCTAGATTGGCCAGCAAATAGCCCGGACCTTAACCCAATCGAGCACCTTTGGCACGAAATCAAGAAAAAAGTAGCCACTTATCGTACCACAACTTTAGATGAACTTAATGAAGCTTTTTGTGAGGCATGGGCAAACATTCCTGTCGAAACATGCCAGAAACTGATAATGTCTATGCCACATCGGTGTCAAGCGGTAATTACTAACAAAGGTTTTGCTACTGGGTACTGATTTTACACGAAAAAAAATGGAGCTGTTAAAGATATTATAATACTGCAGATTATTAGTTTTGTTTAACTCTAATTTTTCATTATAGTTTACTGTCCTTAATTAAATGTCCAGCTACAGAATTATACCTTAAAATTGAATACATGTTCAACCTTTGATATTAAATACTTTTTTCTATTTATTTATTCTTTTATTTACAGCCATTTAAAGCATAATAATCGGACCAAATTATGCAAATAATAGTTACTGAGAAATCAATAGGGTTTTATATTTGTATGTACTTAACCGGTTATTGTTCTTCACTATCTTGCATGTCCCTAATTAGTTGACCACGACTGTATAATAATTATTATATATTTATTTTTATCTTCATTATTTATACATTGCTGCCATCTAATCTGAAGTTCATTTATGCCTTTGCGATTGAACGCTGGGGATCTAGATTCGACAAACTGTGTGAAAGCATTTTGTACTGTCTCCTGGGATGAAATTTTTTTACCACGTAGAAAATTGTCAGTTGGAACAAGGTCTGGCGAGTACGGAGGATGACGTATGATTTCTAACCGCAGCTCCTGTAGAGTTACAACGGTATCCCGTGCAGTGTAAGGTGTTGCGTTATCATGGAGCAATAATGGTGAAGATCGATTCACGAGTCGGAGCTGTTTCACTGCCAGTTTCGCCATCATCGTCATCATCAATTAATTCATCATTTCAAAATCGAATGTTGTACATTTATTAAAAGAAAAATCTCATAGGTATAATGTAAAAAAAAATCACTCGCTTATCTCACAACATGTAGGTTTAATGTCAAATCAAAGTATCTATTACTATAAAACGACAATTTCATACTTTAACCTCTATTATTATCAGGCTACAGAGCCCCATAGAAAAAATACATAAAATAATCTTATACAAAACACTTGCACACTTGCTTTAACGAGAGCTTTGCAAAAACGCTTGTGATCATCATCGCCAGCTGAACTCGCTCCGTCGAGATCCTGTCGCCTTTCTACTGAGTCAAAATAGTGACGAGAAAGTAGAAAAGAGAGTAAAGTAGTTTTAGTAAAGTTTCTAATTCAGCCTGTATTTTTTGTTTTTTGTTATAATATCAATAAAAAAGCGTAAATGATGCCGTGACGTCTGACAGGAGAGAATGGAAGAACAACCTGTGTTGCACCGACTGCAAGTAGAATGGGATAAGGGCAGGAAGATGATGAATGTCAATACGCGCACTTTTCTTTCTTTATTGGTTTACTTACATGGGACAGCCGGCGCTGCAGGCTTGGGCGCAGAGACTGTTGTTTTGCACGCGTTCACCGACCGTTCGTTCAGCAGTCGAACCAATAAGACCAGCTGTTCGTTGCTGACGCTCCACGCGAGCTTGCCCGACCGCAGCTGGACGTCCACCTTGGTCGCGCGGCGAGTGTTAGCTGACAACAGCTGAGTCCGCACTCTGGAAATGTATTACAGTCAGTAGAGAGACATGACTAACGATTCTAGCAGAAATACACAGGTTCCACGTACGGACAAATCAGAACGGATAGGCACCGATCGGAGCGGGTAAAACAGTTCTATAGTTTTTGGGACGTTCGCAAATAAACAAACACGTGCAAAAAAAAGGGTACAGGTTCTCTGATTACCTCTTATGCAAGCACCCTAACATTACAAAGGTTTTTTAACAATTAACATGTTGTGAGGTCCTTCAATATCTAAGATTAGCATATAATTTTGCAGGTTTTCAGACACAGGCCTCGTCTGTGTGATAGCGAATAGGCCGTCATCGCCTAGTGCGGGTTGCTGCTTGTCAGGTTCTAAATCAATTACATATATATATATTTTTCTACTGTATATTTTTCTTTCTTACCTGAAGTCCAGTTGACACCGGTACAGCAGGGGTTCCTGAAAGAACCGTATCTTGCCATCAGCGTCTGACTTGTCGAGACAAAGCGTCAGATCATCCAATCGTACCAGCCTTCTGATCATCGGCTCAATCTGATCGATGTCTGGAATACGGAATAGGGTCAGTAAGCATAACATCTGTCAAGCTATCTTGGATATATCATGCAACATAGTCAAAGAAGTAACACAAGACTTCTCTCTGAGCGAGGGAGTGTAAATTAGTAGTACTACGTAGTGTAAATTTCATGGATTTTGTCAAATTACGTGACACTGTATAACAATAGGCAGGCCTAACATGGATATTTATATTTATCTGTCCTATGGCTTTGTAATTGTTTTTGTTATCTGTGTTTTACAGCTAACGTTTTTTAAGTATCCATTGGAATTTGAAACGAGTATAAAAGATTATTCGTGTTTGTAAAGTACTGAACAGAAATAAACCAGTCATCTAGAATAAATTTCAAAATTTTTCGTTATGGGTGGAAACGGAGTGAGAATGAGGATGGAATTGGTGTTATCCTGGAGACTTCATCTTTTTGTGACGAGCCCTAGCCTAGTAAGTTAGGCTTTTCGGACAAAGGGGTTTTTTTTTTTTTTTTTTTTTTTTTAGTTTTCCAGTCGATTTATCTGCACGTTACATGAATTACTGAAGATGCCAAACTAGTCGATAAATTTTGGGCCGGTACAGTTTATTTACATGCTTTGAACGCTTTTGACACGCTAAGATGAAGAATTAGTTTGGTGATTAGTTTGGTGTGTAAACAGATGTACATATATCAAAATCGCGGGCATTTAGTATCGTGTCCTGCGAGTCCTCACTACAGAGTCCTTCACTACAGGAACTGATGGACGCTACTGAACGCGCCAAACTAGTGGCTCAATTCTGGGTCGACACAATTTAGATTGCCATCGACACGCTAAGAATAAGAATCGCGGGACGCAGATGGACGAGGGACGCTCAGAACCGAGAAGTAAGGCAGATGAAAAGGAAAGCATATACCCAACAGTGAGTGATTCCGAGATGGAATGATGATGAGTATTATATCATAAGATACCTGCAAACGCCGGTTCCCAATTAGGTCCAGCGCTGTCTACGGCCAGATGCTTTACGTTGAGGGAGAGGACGATGTCATCTTGCACGTACTTCACGATGAGGTGATGTACTCTGAGCGCGATATTGTTGACTATGCGCCGAACCAGAGCCTGCATGTAGCCCGGTGGCGCCTCTATCGGTTGGGACTTGCGGCTACAAGATAATAGAATACTATTTTATATGTACACCATATTATGAGTTACAGATATTAATATGTAGACAATTTACATAGGGTGACACTGATCTTGTCGTTAAAACGCGCTTAAAGGCAACCTTTGGACATGTATTTAAGAAGTATCCAAAAAAGATGCTGTTTGTACATATAAAAAGTTATATCTACCTGCCTAGGTGCACTGCTATATGGAGCATTACCAAAACCTTTATTATAAGGATCAAAAATATTTTCGTCGCTTGAATGAACTACTTAGCCGTTTTGCAAGAGTGATGCAGTAACGTTGATGGTAACAACTTGACGTTGGAAGCATCTGTGTTTCGTAGCAGTAAAGGCGGTTTTCGCAGTTCATGTGTTAAATTACCGCTGACCTGCGGTTGAATGAGCTAAACGTTTTGTAGATCAGTGTACTTGATGCTTCGACGGTCGATTTGAAATGATGTAAAAGAAATGAGCTTGTTGTTGGATTCGCAACTTTCAGCACAGAGTCCAACGTTGCAAAACCAATAGCGCTCAGTTTTAAACAATGCTTTTAAGCATTGAACTAAAGAGGAAGTGCTTTACCTTGGTTCCGGCGACGGGGCGGTGGCACTATCAATGTCGGAAGGCGGATTCAGGCTTAGTACACATTCTGAAACAAACATAACGTTTTACAACCAAATTTACGCTTTACCATAGAGCACGCCTTGCCATATTATAAATAATCCTCCTTAGAGCTCCTCCTTGCCCATCGGCGCACGAAATATTATAGTGCACAAGTGTGTGCGTAGACTCAGTTGCATTCTCTCTTTCCTCATTCTTATATTCCTCAGAGACGGCAATTCGAGACGACCGGCGTGAGGTCAGGCGGAGAACCAACGGCTAACGTGCGCACCAAGACACGGGGATATCATACCGCCATCTTCCAAACTCCAAGCAGTTACTGAGAAATTCCTAAACGAAAAACCCAATAACATTTTGCCTGACCCAGAAATCAGACCCGCAGGACTAACGGGGCAGATATATTGTAACACAGAGCACGAAGAAGTCTCGAAATCTGCAGCTAGAGGCTTGTCAACGCTCTCCAAACCAACCAAGCGAGTTAACGGTCAATACAAACGATAAAGACAGCTATGTACATTTCACAAGTTTAAAGTATTCAATATTTTAATAATGAAACCTAGTTTCTTACCTATAGTATCGATGGTGACGACGATAGGCTCGGACATGACCTTGGTCCACGGCACCTGGATGAGCAGCTCGTGGATGCGGCCGGAGACCAGCGTGAAGGGCAGCGCCACCTCCTGCTGCAGTACATCCGCCTTGAGCACCAGGTTGTGGAGCGCCACGCCTCCGCCCCATAGTGACACCTGCGAATCATGTGACAAATTAGACCTTGATTAGGGTACCTATGTATGCTCATACATACATAAACTCACGCCTTTTTGGGGTGGGCAGAAACCACAGAACGCCACCTGCTGCGATCCTTACATAATACTTATTCCTTTCGCCTCGTCCACATTCATAGATCATGTAGGCACAATTTATTTGGGAAAACACAATGACCGCAACTATAAAAATATATGTAAATCCGACTCCTATTCGCACCGCGATGCGGCTGCTAATATTGCGGCCTGCTGTTCAGTTTCCCGCATTAGCAACCGCATCCAGCTGGCAACAGGACGGCCGACCGGAGGGCAGCCGCATAGTGCGAAGTACCGTTACACTTTGAAAATGCAAGGGCCGTAGCTAAGTACGTCGGTAGTTCCCTAATATGTAGGCAGAAGTGTTTATGAAACGGCTAGAAGAAGAAGTAAACCTAGGTTTACCCAGGTAAACTTAGTATTACCCAAGCTTTTTGGGTAAATTTCGAATAAACACTAAAATAAATTTAAATACAACAAATTTGGATGTAGCCGAATCGTTTTACCATGTCAATTCAAGTTAATGACCCGATTTGTACGAAAAGGTTAGTAGTTAGTATCGGTTTCTCAAATTAGAGTACATTGGTAGGGAGGGCTGAATTACCTATATTGTCATGTTAAAACAATTCGACTATAGCACGCCACTAACTAAGCCCTTGACCTTTCTCATGAATTCTCGGAAAACATGTGTGTTTAATACAAAGTAGAATCTCAAAGAACTCATAATGCAGCAACAATAACATGTGTAGTTTAAACCTTTTATCGATTGATACGAAACTTAATTCGCCAGCGCGGTATTGATAATACCAAGGCCAAAATGAGCTTTGGTTGTACGGATCGAGATACTGGTTGAATTGGTTCGTGCTTGACAAAACATCTCGACTGTGATCCCGAAGGGTTAGGCAGAGGTATACCTAATGAGTGTATAATGACCCTTCACGAAATCGAAAGGCATTTGTTCACCACGTCCGCGTCATTGTGATCATTTTTTAGCCTATTGACATCAACCAGGTACAAATTCAAAACTCTTGTTCGTAAAAAATCGTGATGAAAACCCTATAATTTTATATCATACCTGGGAATTGAACTCAAGACCTTATTGTTCAGCAGTAGCTTGCGACTAGAAAAATGAGGCATTTAGCAGTCATAGTTATTCGTCATAATATTCCGTATTCTTGATAACATAAGAAAATATATAATATAGTATAACAATATATAATATTTAATCATGCTATCTACAAAACGTACCTAAAATATGTTCGTATGTATGAACGTAAGGACTAAATTCAATTTTAATTCGATATTAATAGTAAGAACATCGATTGTCTGATCTGAATATTTAATATGTAAGTTTCGACAGCTGCCTTGTTTCACAACCTTACCCTTGAAAGATGGACAAAGTGAAAAAAAAAATCAAAACATTATTGGTGAACTATCATACTCACAATTTTATAAATTGTAAATATGTAATTCGAAATAAGCTATTTTATCTTGATAAATCATTATCTAAGCCACATAATTTATTGTGATGTCCAACGAAGGACATGTACTCGTTGCATTTGTTAGCATCAAAACAAGCGACAAAGACCAAACACGCAACTTCCACACAGTTACGAAGAAATTCCGAAAATGGCAAATAAACATGACGTTACCAAATCTACTAAAGATGATGATTGTTACACAGGCATATGCATACTAAGTTTATAATGTTCCTTTTTATGCTGTGTTATCGTTTTCCAACAATATTTTTAAAGATACTCTAACGTGACTCGTGTACTTCTTAAGTGACCTTCTACTTTCATAATGACCTTTGATTATTATCACCTTTGATTATTAGGCCTATGCTGCCGTGCTAAACGCAAAAACGGTATCTCAGGGAAAACCAGTTTCGAGAAAATTTAAGTTTTGTAAATACATATAGTTTGCTTATTCGTTTTTTTTTTTTTAAATAGATCCTACTATTCACTAAAAGCGTATTTATTTATGCTATCAGATGCCATCAAAATCAACATTGCATTTTGCAGTATGAGAGATAATGTTAACCATTATTGAGCATTCCTGTTCAGTTGTTATGGCGTCAAAAGTAAGCAGACAGACAGACAACATTTTTTTTTGCTTTGGATGAGTTGCTTGAAGAGGATGCGCTAAGTTAGCCTGCAATATTCTTCTTTTTTTGATTTTTTCATTCAATGGGATTAAATGAACTTAGAGGGTCGAATTGATGATTTTAATTATTATAATTCTGTAAATACATACGTGTTATGGTCGTCATATTTTGTTCAAAATACAGCCTGACACAGACCAGTAAATTGCAAAAAACATAAGAAAAATTAAATTAAGCAAGCTACCCAGGCACTTCCACCTTGAAGTGATAAATTGCCAACACAGTGGTGAGTCGCTTATACTGCATGTGCCATAATTATTATTGCTTTTTACATATAGCATAACATAGTTTAATGGATGTAAAAATACCCTTAACAAAGCTGAAAGGCACTTGTTCTCCCGGTTGTGATGGTAATTTTTTAGTTCTAGACCATACCTGGGAACTTTCTAGTTATGGAGATATTGGAGATATATCCCAGCAATATTTTTTTGTGTAGAGTTACTTAGTTTGATGAACAGAATGCTTGGTTGCCAGCTTTGTGAAGGGTCCGTTTACACCTTGTATTATAGCATATTACCTGTGCATCAGCTGGTTTGAAGTCCTTCACATATTTGTCCACGTAGCTCAGCAGGATAGGTGTTACATAAGATTCTATTTTAAACATCTTTCCAGGCAGCTGCTAAGGTTAGCTAATCCGCATCATGGGTTGTTCTTACTGAAACTGATAATAACAAATGCAATAAATATAATGAGATAATCAATGTCTGGCTTGTAATCAAAGTGTCTTGAGTCATGACTTCATGAGTAAATTTTTAATAAAACATGTGTTACATACGAATTATGCCCTTGTTGGCATTACTTTTTGCTGTGGCTCTATCTAAGATGCTCCCTTGAGAACTTTATAAAAAAATACTCTTAAATATAAGGCATAATTTCGTAAAAAAGTCAAATCAATCCAAGTGCTTTTCAAGTTTTACAGACACAAACATATAACAAGCTGTATGTACACTAGCTAATAGGGCCACTTCATATGGGTGCAATTTACCAACAACGGTGGGTCCAAAACTATACTTCAAGCTGGATATTAATGCCTAGCTTTTTCTCAACTTTCAGGTCAGTTGAACAGTATTTGCATAGCTTATTAAAATGAACGTAGACACAAAAAAATAAATTCCTGAGTGAAGAGGGCAGAATAGAAGAACAAAAATGTGTTGCCCCAACCTCAAACAACATGGGGAAAACGCAGGAAGATGATGATGATGAGCGAGTGTAGAGTTACACACGGAATAAACATTTGTGTGATATGTACAGGCAAATGGATGGCAAACATGTTGGCTAGTCTGGCTCTAAATAAAAAGCCTTTTTATTTCTAGTCTAAGGTAATTTTGCACACTAGCACTAGGTACTTATTGATAATTTAGTGTTTGTTGTGTTAGTCTTTATCTTATCCTAGTTAGTAGTGTTAGTTTTTGTTAAGGGTTGGAGACATAGCCCTACTAGTGGGGGTACCCCACACGGGTAAAGGCCTCCTCCATCTTTTTCCACTTTTCGCGGTCCTTGGCAATATTTTATGTAACATATCTTCCTTTAACTAAAATAATTAGCGAAAGGCTTTCATGTTAAAGTAATAATAAATATTCAGAACTCGTTCAAGATTTCAAGCCTTACTCTAGTCTAATCAGAGTTTGGGGTATATTAGTAAATTAGTCGGCAACTGTTAAGTCTCCTGATACTATATGTTTGTGATATCAATCAGCTAAAAAATAACTGTGATCGTAAGTCTACCACATTGACAGCAGTCTAGGGTGGAATATTACAATTTTACTGCTCCTGCCCCATGTCCCTTCTTTTTCTAACTACCCACTTCACTCTCACTATTGTAACCTCAGCAACGATGAAAAAAAAATCGCAAGAAAGATCATAATATTTTTAGCGCTATTTCTATTTTAGAACCAATTGCAATATCTCCAGTGGTAAATAGCGTCTAATATTGTGTTCAACTTTCTTGGTCAGTGTGGTTGTAATTAATTGCAAAACGATACAAAAAGTTTAGTGCCTTCTTAGATATTCCACGCGATAACAAACGATTAAAACTCGACAAAAACTTCATAAACCATCGTGGTACGTGGATAAATAAATAAACACACAAATTCTGCTTGAAATCATTTACGAACTAGTAAGCCTTACCTAGTTATTGGGATAAACGGAAGACGTTCGGAAGACGTTATTGGACTATTTATTCTAGCATTACTTCCTTTTACTGAAATTTAACTACAATTTGGGGTAATGCGATTTTTAATAGGAAAAAGCAAAATAAAATAAACACCGCACTTCAGTTTTTTCTATCTGTGGTGAATGGTGAACTTCAAATTCACTTCAAAAATTATCTGTCAAACGACATTTTTTTTTATTTACTCCGAAGCGAAGGCTGCAATCTTTCGTTCTAAATAATAATGTCTTTCGAATTTAATTATCACAGTTTTTTTAGTTTAACTAAACTCGATTAAAATGGTGCCAAATCATCAGAACCAAATAAGAATTGGACGCTCTAGCTGTGAAACATTGCAAGGGAATTTCCGCGGTTTCTGGAAGGGCACTAAAAAATAAAACTTACGCCCCGACCTTCCTGTGAGCATTGATGGTGTGAATGACCCAAAGGAGATTTATGTCATTGTTATTAATTTTTATGCGAATGTAATAATATTTTTTTTTCATGTATAATTTTATTTTATTTTTTTAATTTCTAAGATTTCGATTTTTAAATTTAAATAATAAATGCACCGTTTAAATAATAATTTGCTGAGCCCTAACAGGGTCTACAACGGCTCTTAGCTCTAAGCCTTTTGTATCAGCTTGTTTTTACCTTGTGGAACGCAAATAAATGAATATGAGATTGCGAATCTTTTTATGAACCATTTTTCATTGAAGTCTCCTAAGGGTACAGCGACGAAGGTGCTCAATGCTGACGACGTAAACAGTCCGACCGGGACTGCCTTCCGGGCGAAGGATGTAACTAAAGCCTTAAGGCTTAACTCGAGAGGTAAGTCTCCGGGGCATGATGGAAATAAGCATTGAAAACCTGCAGCACGCCGGACCACACATTGCTAGGGTCTTGGGCTATGTTGTACTCGCTGTGCGTGGGTCATTCCTACCTGCCAGCCGACTTTATATAAAACAGTGGTACTTAGTGCCTGTAGTGAAGAATAATGGGTGACCTTACCACAGATAATATAATACTACGTAAAGATACCCAATCCCATAAAAAGAAATGACACCTCGATATGTCCGGCTATTGAGCTGGCTATTTTCCTTCTTCTATTTTTTCAACAGATGGCAGTATCAAGCGGCTCACTAATTGTTGCCAGAGACTGTAGTTTTACAACGCCATCTAGGAGTCGGCCTAGATATTAGGTGGCATCGATCCTACTATGATAATATGACATATTTCTTTTGAAAACATATACAGGTCTTTGTCAATTGTTACACCTCAAAACGTTGTACCTAGTTGATTTTTTTTTAAACCGATCCTGATTTATTATTGAGGTTTGGTGATATTAAACGGTGACTGAAAAACATAACTTTTGTTTTATCTAGTTTAATTTTAGATGGCGTTGTTTATAAATGATAGACTAGCTGGTGCCCGTGATCTTTGTTCGCGTGAAATCATTGTAAAAAATATATTACTTCCCTATTTGAATCGGATTTTGTTAACAATTTCGAGGGAATGACCCTCGAAATTGTTAACAAAATCCGATTTTTTTTTTTGCATGGAACTCTAATTATTTTTCGAATGTAAATAAGTCTACGTTACTCATAATTATTTATTTAACAATTTATGTACACACTAAATACAGAAATCAAGAAAGGAACAGAAAAGAGAGTACAAAGGTATTGCTTATTTCTAATGAAATCTCTTCCAGCAAACCTGCGAAAGGAGATACTAAAAAAAGAGATGTAGACAAAGTGTGTAAAAGAAAAAGAGAAAATGGAAGACATAAAACATAAATCAGATAACTATTTTAAATATAATATACAATATAAGAATATACTTACATACATATAAATACAAAGATACATACAACAATCCTATAAATACAATATAATAATGTAGTAACACACACTAGTTATTGTTAGGCAAGGTAAAGTATTCAAGTATAGTAAAACTCACATTAATTATTTGAAGGGTAGTTATATTTTCTCCTGTATAACTTCGTAAAACGTCCGCATTCGATGCTGGCCCCGAGCAAATAGGCCGAGTGTCTCCCCGAAACCTCAACCGTAGTCTCTCAATGTCATTCGTTCATACTGGTGTTGCCAGTGTAAGAAATAAAATGTCCTACTAATCGACTAAGATAATTCAAAGATTATTACTATTATGTAAAACCTAACACTCGACCATCCTGACGTCGTGCATGTCCTCGTGCACGCAAGCCAGTTAGCTACTACAACCTAACACTCGGCCAATAAGGTGACAGCATCGAACCAGAACTCACAATTATTTACACGTTTTTATTAACATATACACAGTTTGCGAACCATCCTTCTCGCAAGACAATAAAATAGAAACACAAATGAGAGGAGAGAAAAAAAAAATGAAACATTGACCATAAACAATAACGAAAAAAAAACAAAAAAACATTGATCTCTCAAGCACTAAATACAGATATATATTATAAAATATGTTATTCCAAAAGTCACGGTAGTAGTGAACCCTCCTTCTCACATACCAAGGTGATATTGCTTGTGAACCCTCCTTCTCACAAGCAATAAATACAAACATATTGACTGACAGAAACTATAAAATTTTATTATTCATCATCGTTCGGAACATATTATTATATTATAAATCACACCATATCTCAATCCAATCAATGTATTGATAAATGTTTATTATATCTTACTTAACATATTTCTACTTCAAAGGCATGAAAATTTTTCTCCTCTGGAGAAGTTTGCCGGCTATAATATGCCACAGGTTGAAAGGAATCGCTAGCATTTTTACGTTGAAGCAAAATCCCGCCTATTCCTACTTTGCTCGCATCGGTGTGCAATTCTGTCTCAGCAGTCGGTTCGTAAATCGCTAATATTGGCCTATCAACCAACCTATCCTTAAGCGCCCTAAAACTTACATCTTGATCCTTGGCCCAAACCCAATCCGCATCTTTTCTGAGCAGTTTATTCAGTGGGTGTGCCAGAGTCGCAAAGTTCTTAATGAACTTCCTGAAATAGCCCACTAACCCAAGAAACTGTCGTACTGAATGTGAATTGGTTGGACAAGGAAAATCTAGAACAGACTGAATCTTCCTATATCTTCCTATTCCTTCCTATTACCAGGACGAACACCTGCAGCACTTATTTCATATCCGAGATAAATTATCTGATTCTGAAGGAAATCACATTTCGATAAATTGAGGGTCAAATTCGCCTTCTCTAAAAATTTCATAACTCTTTCAAACCTTTCCAAACATTCGTCTACACTCTTTCCATAAATGAGGACATCATCTATATAAACCATTGCCTCTGTAAACCTAGCAGATCCCAGTACTCTGTTCATCATCCGCTGGAAAACAGCGGGCGCATTCGCCAACCCGAACGGCATACGATTAAATTCGTACTGGCCGTCAGGGGTTACGAATGCCGTTAGCGGTTTTGACCCTTCGGTTATTGGCACTTGGTAATAACCAGAAGCCATGTCCAGAGTAATAAAATATGCCTGGCCTGAGAGTCGAGAAATCTCGTCCTCGATAATTGGCATCGGGTACCGTTCTTTCACCGTTACAGAATTCAAGAGCCTATAATCGACGCATAATCTCTGCTTGCCATCCGTTTTGCGCACTAATATAATAGGACTAGCATATTCTGAAACAGATTCCCTCACGATTCCAGACTGTAACATTTCTCCTATCATCTCCCTTACCTGCTCACGTTCCTTATGTGCTAATCTGTACGGTCGGTACACAACGGGACGGTTGCTAGTTAGTTCAATATTCATCTCAGTGACGCTCGTACACCCTAGTTCCTTAAAAGACGTCGCAAAACAATGTTTATACTTAATAAGTATGTCTATCAACCGTCGTCGCTGGGACTCGTCGATTGTGGCACCTATTTTTAATTGACTAACATCAATTATACCGGGATCGACTACGGAAGAATCTGCTGATGCGTATATACGACTAACTACCTGAATCTTAGTACCCCTTCCTACAACGACCATAAATAAAAACATCAGAAGCAACGGTCACGGTGACCGATGAACTATCACCCACATCTAATCCCGGAAATCCCAATTCATTGTTACCGTCAAAGAATTTTAATTCTTCCGCATTTTTATATACTACGACATGAGACTGTTCTGTGAACGACTGTCCTACAAGCAAGGGTAAATCAAGAAGTCTGTCCTCTACTACTTGACACAAAACACGACCTCGAACACCATCAATGCTCAAATCCACATCCACCCCCCCGTTGGATCGTATTATGTCACTTCCGAAACCTTTCAAAGGTATGGAAGGACTATTGTATGTTAGGCCTAACGCTGAAGCTACGGACTGCTTAATAAGCGAGACCTCACTACCGAAATCTATGAAAGTTTTTATTGGAACGTTATTTATCCTACCTTCTTTAATAAACTTTGAATTTGATTCCGACGTTAATATATGCATTGTCTTTTGTACATTCTCAGGCCTTTTGTCGTTTCCAAGTTTAACAGCGCAACTTTCGGTTTTATGTCCAAACTTACGACACTTTTCGCATTGAATTAAGGGTTTGGGACATTTAAGATAAGGGTGCCCTTTCTCTTTACAGTTAAAACAAAATAGTTCGCGAATATTATTACCATTGGTCTTTGTAGTTCGATTTGTAGTATTATTATTTAACGACTCTGATGTAGAGGAGGATCGACCTTTAAAATTGACACGATCAGAAAATTGTGGAATTTCCTTATTAGTCATCAGGAATTGTAATAATTGATCGGGTTGGGTACACCGTATCGCGTTGGCGCTAAACCTCATTGTTTTATCGCTCAAACCATGTATTATACATTCCACTGCACGTTTGCCCTCGATGTCACATCGGTTCAAGAGGGCCAGTTTTTCATAATAGTAGACCTCAATGGGTTCATTAATTTTACTTCTTTTCCTGAGCATGTCCTCCAAGGATTGGCCATAATTTTGTTCAAATGGAAATGCACTCGTTAATTTATGTTGCCATTCGCTCCAACTGAATAGTATAGAGTTCAAACTCTCATACCAGGTTTTGGCCAATCCTTGAAGTTTCTGCATGGCAAAATGTATGATGGTTTTCTCGTCCCAGCCGTAGACAGTGGCACATTCATTCACCTTTTTAAGCCAAATATCAATGCGCTGACCCTTTGAAGAAGGGTCAAAATTGGGCAAAATATTCTTGTGATTAATATCCTTATATTTATTTTTCTTACTTACTTATTTACATTTTTAAATATTCCTATTTAAAAAAAACATTTAAAAATATAAAAAATAGTAGCCCACCGGTATCGGGAACAGGGTCCAAGCTACCGGCGGTCAGGGCTCCAGAGAGAGGAACCTCGAGCCGAATACGAGCCGTGTCCAGGAGTACCGCTTTCTGAATCAAGCCCTTGATCCAGCCGCCTAACGAGAGCCTCCTCAGGTATTGGTCGAGGCTCTTGGCAATTAAGCCATGTGCTGAAACGACTATCGGCACAATGATCGCCGTGTCCACTTCCCACATGTCGACAACCTCGCGAGCCAAGTCAAGATACTTGATTTGTTTATCTTTCTCGGCTTTCACGAGGTTCATGATTTGGTTTCATTTTTAGGTTTGATTAATATTATTATTGAGATTCTGCGTCGGAGATGCCACAGTTAACGGCCGAGATTGAGACTTAATGTTATTAATAGAATTTATAATATTCATAATATCCTTGGAGGTAAAAGTTGGACTATCTGACCTTATATTACGTGGAGTCGGCGACACAATGTCAACAGCATCACGTACCTCACGGGCTCTTCGCACTGTAGGACTGCGTTCTCGAGGTAAGCTTCTATCTCGAACCCGCTCCCGCTCCCGCTCGTTGTCCTTCGAAACGCGGTGGTGGTCGCGCTCAGCGCCGACCAAAGGTGTAGCCCGTCGTCTAACACTGCGCTCCCGGCTCAACTCGCTCTCTAGAGCGCGTAGCCGCTCGCGATGATGTTCCAGCTCATGTTCAACTTTTCTGACACTGTCACGTCCTTGCTTTCGATTCGGAGTACGCACGCGACTGCGACTGCGACAGCTGTCGCCTCGGCGGCGCGTGCGGCTGCGGCTCCGTCTGCTTGAGTCTGCATTTCGATCAGCTTCTCTATGGGTCGGCGTCCTCAAACGCCGCCGTGGAGAAGATGCGCTCGAACGTGGCATCGTTATTCTGCAACTTGTAAACGTAAGCGATGTAACTACTCAATCAAACTCGTTAAAACAAAATTTATTTTGACGGCGGCGGTATATTTAAATTTAAAATATCTCGAAAACGGGGCCTCGTAGCTCAAAAATAACGAAATTTCGTGCCCCTTGCACTCACAGGATATGAGAGCACTATTCTGTAGATCTACTAGTATGACCTTCAAACTAACCTTGATAAATGACCGTTAAAAAATTTGAAATTCTCTAAATGTTCAACACTTATTAAGGGATTCTTCGAACTGTTATTAAAATTAAGCTGATACAACATAAGTAAGCAGTATAAATAAGCACTGCACAAGCATAATAAGCAGGTTAATCCCACGTCTGAAATGTAGTAACACTCACACTAGTTATTGTTAGGCAAGGTAAAGTATTCAAGTATAGTAAAACTCACATTAATTATTTGAAGGGTAGTTATATCTCCTGTACAACTTCGTAACACGTCCGCATTCGATGCTGGCCCCGAGCAAATAGGCCAGGCCCCCCCATATATATATACAACTAGCTGTCCCGGCGAACTTCGTACCGCCTAACAGTCAATGAATACTACCCCGCCTACCCTACCTGCTCCACCTACCCTACCTACTCTACCCACCCTATCTACCTACTTCCTAGTACTAGAGAGTAGGATAGGTAGGTATTAGGAGAGTAGGATAGGTAGGTAGGTACTAGGAGAGTAGGCTAGGTAGGTAGGTACTAGGAGAGTAGGATAAGTAGGCAGGTACTAGGAGAATAGGATAGGTAGGTACTACGAGAGTAGGATAGGTAGGTAGTTACTAGGAGTAGGATAGGTAGGCAGGTACTAGGAAGTAGGTAGATAGGGTGGGTAGAGTAGGTAGGGTAGGTGGGGTAGACAGGGTGGGTAGGGTGGGTAGAGTAGGTAAGGTAGGTGGGGCAGATAGGGTAGGCGGGGTAGGATTCATTGACTGTTAGGTGGTACGAAGTTCGCCGGGACAGCTAGTACAGACACTCTAGCTCCTCTAGCTGTCCCGGCGAACTTCGTACCGCCTAACAGTCAATGAATCCTACCCCGCCTACCCTACCTACCCCACCCACCCTACCTACCCTACCTACCCCACCTACCCTACCTACTCTACCCACCCTACCTACCATATCTACCTACTTCCTAGTACCTGCCTACCTATCCTACTCTCGTAGTACCTACCTACCTATCCTACTCTCCTAGTACCTATCTACATATCCTATTCTCCTAGTACCTACCTACTTATTCTACCCTCCTAGTACCCACCTACCTATCCTACCCTCTTAGTACCTATCTACATATCCTACCCTCCTAGTACCTACCTACATATCCTATTCTCCTAGTACCTGCCTACCTATCCTACTCTCCTAGTACCTACCTACCCTATTCTCCTATTACCTGCCTACCTATCCTACTCTCCTAGTACCTTTTTTTTTTTTTTTTTTGTTTTACCTACCTATCCTACCCTCCTAGTACCTACCTACATATCCTATTCTCCTATTACCTACCTATCCTACTCTCCTAGTACCTACCTATTCTATTCTCCTAGTACCTGCCTACCTATCCTACTCTCCTAGTACCTGCCTACCTATCCTACTCTCCTAGTACCTGCCTACCAATTATACTCTCCTAGTTAGTACTTACCTACCTATCCTACTCTCCTAGTGCCTACCTACCTATCCTACTCTCCTAGTACCTGCCTACCTATTATACTCTCCTAGTACCTACCTACATATCCTACTCTCCTAGTACCTGCCTACCTATCCTACTCTCGTAGTACCTACCTACCTATCCTACTCTCCTAGTACCTACCTACCTATCCTACTCTCGTATTACCTACCTATCCTACCCTCCTAGTACCTACCTACCTATCCTACCCTCCTAGTACCTACCTACAATTTTGTCGCATTCGCGATTCACTTTTGTTGAGTTTCGGAACGCGTCATAAGATCCTCCAACGCGCACGCGAATTTGAACTTTATGCCGCGGTAATAAATTACAAATTGACTCTCCATTTTGTTTAGAAAACGTTTGTATGGGAAATAGAAAAGTGCTGTTTTGAGGGTTTTCCCGGCAATTATTCAAATTTTTCTCAACTTTTAAACTTTCCCTAGACCTCCACGAACATTTCAAAACCAAGATAAGATAAATCCGTTCAGCCGTTCTCGAGTTTTAGCGAGACTAACGAACAGCAATTCATTTTTATATATATAGAAGATAGATAGATAGATAACGTAGTGGTTTAATATTTGAAAGGTACTAGCGCCATCTGTTACACCGCTCCTCGAAATAAATCACCTTAGTGCACTCAAGTCCGCTAGATGGCATTCAAATCGTAAATAGACTAAATTTATATTTTTTAAATTATTTATTTCTTTGAGTTAGATTATCAAATTATTTCAATTGGAGTACTTAAAACTTTTTTAAATATAAATCAATTAACTTATTGCATTCAATGTTCACAAAACAGAATAAATAATAAACGTCAAAAAAAAAGTCATGTCAAAAAATCATACACCTGTCATTATCACAAATAGTGGCTACGACTTGCGTTACGCGTTTTTGTAGATTTTATCTCGTTTTGTGATATATTCTGTTTTGTTCGAGTTTGTAATACTCCAGATAGTGTGTGTAGTTGACCTTCGTTCTCCTCGCCATTTCTGTTGAGATTATACCTCGCATCATTATCGGAAACATTTGCGAAAAGACGCTCTAGTTTATAAGTTTTTTTGTGCGCGCTTAGACGCTTTACTGTTTATTTGTGAACTCTTGTGCTTGTTTGTTGCAACGTTATTCACCATATCTTAGCCCAAAATTATTATTATAAAAATAGGCATAAGAAAGAAAATAAATAAATAATTAAATGAATGACGTGTATATTTTATTGCTGAAACTATATCTATGTAGTAGTATATTATCAAATAATAATCAGAAGAGGCTAGTATATATGGGCAAGATGTTTATATATTTAGGCAGGGCGCAAACGTGTGTCTTGTTTCCGAAACCAAACACTTGTTCGTCTTTGTGCCAAGTTGCTTCCACTGGACACATACTCGTAAGTGGAAGAAACTTGACATAAAAACGAACAAAAAGTGTTCGGTATCGGAAACAAGACGCACGCTTGCGCCCTGCCTAAATATATAAACATCTTGCCCATATATACTAGCTATAGATATGTAGGTATTTATACAGTAGAGGTCACGTGACCTATATGGATTAATTCAGGAGCGGTCTACCAGATGGCAGTAGTAGCAACTGGGGTGCCAAAAAATCTGACAAGAGGGCTCTCTATTCCATTTATAATAATAGTACTCTATGAAATAGGCCGAGTGTCTCCCCGAAACCTCAACCGTAGTCTCTCAATGTCATTCGTTCATACTGGTGTTGCCAGTGTAAGAAATAAAATGTCCTAATAATATTGACTAAGATAATTCAAAGATTATTACTATTATGTAAAACCTAACAATAAATAATAATAGATACTTATGCAACTATGACGAAATGGAAAGATAATGTTCTTTCACTCTTCTTTTGAAAACTGCAATAGTTTGGCAGTCCCTAATGTCAGGAGGAAGTGAATTCCACAACCGCACGGCGTGCACAGTGAAGGAGTAGGAGTAGAAATCGGTAGAGTGTGGAGGGGACTTAAGGAGGTTCCTAAGATGCGACCTGCAAGGTGCATCAGAAGGACGGGAGTAGGAAAAGCGTTCCCGCAAATAGGATGGTGTTTTAGGGTTGTGAAGGATATTAAATAGCAGACACAATATCCGAGAGTTCCTGCGAAGTCGAATTGGGAGCCACTTGAGTATTTTGCGAAAGTTGGAAACATGATCATACTTTTTAAGGTTAAAAACAAAACGAATACAAATATTTTGCAACCGCTCAAGTTTATTTAAAAGCTCCTCGGTGGCATCCAAATAACAGGCATCGGCGTAGTCTATGATGGGCTGGATGAGAGTTTGCGCAAGGGAGATTTTGGTTTTCAAAGGCAAGAAGCTCTGTAGGCATTTCAATGAGTGGAACGTGTAGTGCACTTTGCGACTAACTTCAGCAACTTGGGCAGTCCATGATAAGTAGGAGTCCATAGTCACCCCCAGGTTTTTAGCCTTAATTGCGTAATCGATCTGAACTCCATTCAGCCTGAGCGGAGACAGCGACGCAACATCGAGCCTATTTCGCATATACCTGCCGCCGATGATCAAGGCCTGAGATTTCTTAGGGTTGATTAGCAGTCCAAAAGACCGCGACCACTCACTAATCAAATCCAGATCCTTATTCATGGCAGACACGGCGGCTTCTGCATCTTCCCTTAGGAAATGACGGTAAAGCTGCAAGTCGTCGGCATAGAGATGGAAGAAGGAAGAGATAACTCTAGTGACAGAGTTAATAAAAATAGAAAAAATAAGAGGAGAGAGAACGCCACCCTGAGGCACACCCGCGCTGAGAGGGCACCAATTGGAGGAAGACTCATCAAGACGAACACGCTGCGAGCGACCTTTAAGATAGGAACCAAACCAACCAATAGTAGAAGAGGAGAAATTAAAAGATTTAAGGATCCCAAGAAGGATGTCGAAATCAACAGAGTTGAAGGCGCTGCTAAAGTCTAAAAGAACAAGTAAAGTAAGAGACTTGTGGTCCATGGCCCATCGAATATCGTCAGTAACCTTTAAAAGAGCCGTTACAGTGCTATGACCAGGACGAAAGCCAGATTGAAAAGAACTAAGAAGGTCATTCCTAGAAAGGAAGGCCGTGAGTTGCTGATGGACAATGTGCTCGAGAACTTTAGAGAGATAAGGGAGGATGGAAATGGGTCTGAAATCGGATGGTGAAACCGGATTAGAAATTTTGGGTAAGGGAATGATGTGAGCTTGTTTCCAGACCTCAGGGACAGTACAAGAAAACAAGGAGTAGTTAAAAATGTGTGTCAAAACGGGAAGTAATGTAGGAAGGATAGGAGAAATCATTCTTATGCAAAGATTGTCATTACCAACAGCAGAGGAGGAGATGGCTGAAATAGATTTTTTGACTTCAATTTCACTCACAGGGCTTAATTCAAAGGGAGCACATTGCGGCAAAGGCAAACAGGAAAGTTTATTTAAAGTAACTGACCTGACGTGCGGATCCAATGTAACAGGGGGGAGTGAGAAATGTTTGTTAAGAGCACACACGTCAGTGTCGCCACCAGAAGCAACTGGAGATTTGCCAATGCCGACAGATTTTAAGAACTTCCAGACTTCAGAAGAGTTGCGGTTGTCGAGAGAATTGTGGAAGTAGCGTCTCTTAGCATCTCTACACATACGACTGCAGCTATTACGCAACATTTTGTACGCGTTTAGATTACGCTCGGATGGACAGCGTTTTAACCTTCTTTTGGCTCTATCTCTACTTGCCATCGCATCCTTAATGGCAGGAGTGAGCCAGGGAGCTGGAACATACTTAACCTTCACTCGACGAATAGGTGCGTGACGATCATATAAGCTAAGTATTTTACTGTTAAAAATACGAACCATTTCGTCGATACACGAACTCCCCATGATGTCCGTCCAGTCGATGCCACCAGCATCATGCAACAATGCCTCCAGATCTATGCCCTTATAGTTCCGAAGAAGAATATATTGCGGCTTGCGTTTAGGAGGGCGTAACTTATATGACAAAAAGACGAGATCGTGGTATGAAAAGCAAGCAGTAAGCTGTCCATGGATAGAAACATTATTGGAATTAGAAACAATTATCAGGTCCAGAAGAGAAGGGGTGCAATTAGGGAAATGATGAGTAGCAGAAAGAGGCAGAATACTGAGATTAAAAGAAGATAGGATAGATTGAAGTTTGTGAGTACGATTGTCATTTTTAAGAAGGCAAGTATTAAAATCGCCCATCAAGACTACATGGTCGTAGGCTGGACAGAAATCATTTAAGAGCGAATCAAAAGAGTCAAAGTAGTCGATGCTGAGGTTAGGACTAAACATAACTCCCAGAAGCATTTTAACGCGATGCAGTGAAATTTCAAGAAATAGATGCTCCGCTGACCCCGAATACGGAGATGGTGATGTGCTAACAACCTTATAAGGTATATCAGCACGCAAGTAAATGGCTACTCTACCACCACCCTTCCCAGTTCTATCATTACGGATAAGAACAAAACCTGGCAGGGCATAATGTACTGATAAAAGAGAGGGTTTAAGGAAGGACTCGGAGATCAGCAAAGCATCTATATGTGCACAGTTAAAGGAAGCCAGAAGATCGGAGTAATGACCAGGAACACTCTGGGCATTAATGTGGGCTATGTTGAGATTGTTAGGGAGGTGGGTAAGCAGGGAGGAAATCTGATCACTAAGAGTCAGAGGGGAGGAAGAACCACTTGCCGCACTGAGGAAACTGCTAGAAGAGGAAGAACAGGAGAAAAAATCATCATCAAGGTTCACATTGATCATAGTTTGCATAGAAAAAAAAATACTAAAATAAAATATATAGGTATGAAAATTACACTAAAATAAACTTAACTATTCTGTTTTGCTTAAAACAACAATAGTCAAATACTCATAACTAATAAAATCACCTAGTCGCTGTAGTTGGTGGAGATATTAACAACAGTTAACAAGGTTGGTTGGTAAAAATGTGAAGGAAATCAAGACTAAAGTGGTAACAGAAACATCAAGAGAAAAAGAAAATACCAACTAGAATATCAGCCACAACATTTGAAACAAATAAAATGAAAGCAGAATACGTGAAACGGAACGTAATGTTAAGGACTTAATTTTGCTCCATGCAAAAATAAAATTGACAATTAAATTTTGACAGACGTCAATTATCACAACAACAAACATAGACATCTACCTGCTAGTAAAAATAAAGTAAAAAGTGTAAAAACTATAGGTAGATGAACAAAAATTTAAACATATAGAATATACCGGAGTAGGTAAAGCGATCAAAGTACACTTAGCGACGAGCCTTCCTCACAAGTTCCCCTTTGGGGGAAACTGTTTCAGGCAATGTAGATGATGCCGGCGGCGAGGTAGAAGCGGCAGGCTCGACGTCATCCGGAGCACAGGCGAGAACGGGATATAGCGCGATTAAAGTTTCAAGCTCACCCATAGTTGATATCGTCCGGCGTGATTTGTCAGGCGTCATGACAATAATCTTTCCCTCTGCAGACCAGCAGTTGTTGATATTAAAGTGCTTGCGGGCAGCCATAAATACCTGGTGTCGTGTTTTGGTCAGGAACTCAGAAATAGTGATGCCGCTGCCCTTGAGTGCAGTTTTACCGTCCCATACCAACCGACGATACTCCATGCCACTGAACCGCACCAGCACTGGTCTAGTTTTTCCTCCGGAGGCTCCCAGCCTGTGGCAAACTTCTAGATATTCCACTTTAAGGTCATCTATCTTCAGCTGCTTCGAGATGATGTGGAGAATTGAGTCGCTCAATTTTTCATTCGGTTTCTCAGGAATACCGTGAAACAGCAAGATCTTTCGCCGCATCGCAGTCTCATGCCTGTCCAGACTCAGAGACAGGAGTTCTATCTGTGACTTGAAGTGAAGGAATGTTTGACAGACAAAGGACTTGAATTCTGAGAAATCCAGTGAGAGTGTAGCAATATCACTGTGCGCAGGGATAGTTCCAGCTGTAGCTCTTTGCAACTTATCTTCATACTCACGCATGCGAGAGCTAAACAGCTTCTCCATTTGCTCCATACTGTGCACAAGTTTGTTGTCCATGGTGAGTTGTCAATAATGCAGTGTTGTGGTTGGTGTTGAGAGAAAGTGAAAGGATAGTTCAAAGCGATGGTGGGTTTATCAATTATTTAACACATTAGAATATATTAAACTAATAATTAACTATTTTTAAATAAATATTAAATAAGGAAGCCACAAAAATACGTTTGTATGTGAAGCCTACCCACATGGGAAAAAAGGACATTATCTTATATGACCTATCTTATATACCAGTAAAAGTCCCATCAAAATCGGTCCAGCCGTTTCGGAGATTAGCCAGAACAAACAGACAGACAACAAATAGATTCTCTACATCGCATGTCGAATAAGACATCGCACCGTGCGTTCAAGGACAAGGAATAACAATACAACAAAAAATATCCCGAGTTGGCGGAACAGTTGCATTTATGTGTGTGAGCACACGCCACGGAGTAAATACAAAGAGGAGATGTTCTAATTCGATTTCCTTAGGAAACAACGCGTGACACTTTGCGGGGTGAGGGGGTGCTAGATCCCGCCCACTTCTCTATTTTCCATCTATCGGTCAATAGCAAAACTATTCACTCGTTCTGTCGATTTTGTTTTGTAGTTACGTAACTATCTCACACTAGATGTCACTAAGTGCAGGATGCAACAGGGTCGTACTCAGAATTTTCGTACCGGGGCTGTTTTATTTTAAATTAATTTTGCGAACCATCTTGATGCGTATTTTTTAAATTTAAATTGTGATTTTATAATGAAAAATAAAAGGTTTCTGATGAATGACGAATGAAGATTATTAGATTTTCTGTTATACAACATTATTTTTTGTTTACACTAAACCCGAAAAGGGGTCATTGTACTCATCATTTTGTATATTATTGTAGATAGAATATTTAATTTATAGGATATTGTATTTTTATGTCCAGCGTATTTAATGTTTTAAGTACTTTCCATTTATGAGACAGCCGCAGCCGCGGGACATTCAGTAAAATAATTGATTTCTAATTACGGCCCTGTCTTTTTGTTGTTTATGTTTGTTGTTCATAGTTGACGATAGATGGCGGCCTGTTTACAAAATGATATGAAAACTACAAAAATAACATTTTGGTCATTAAAGGGTCTTTAGGAATGAATGTTGAAAAAATTTCAGCATTAATGTTATTAAAATATGTTAGTTCTGAGCTCTACATACCTAAATATTTTTAGTTTCCATGACACCAAGTGTCGCCATCTAGTGTCGATCGATTTTTCTAGAACTATTTTAATAAATTACGCATAAAATTACTTACAAATGAAATATGATGCCATCCATAGCATCAGAACGTCTATCCGAGTAATTTTTACAAGACAAAACACAACACTTCATTCTTTTTTTCGTCTAGCGCGAACAATGCTGTAAAATGGGAACGTTCACAAAGTTGTGCACAGGACGAACGCCAACAATATACTGACTAAGGCCACGCCCACATGATAACGTCAGGACCTAGTTGAGAATCACAGTGCACAGTTGCTTAGGCCATCTCCTCTTTGTATTTACTCCGTGGCACACGCTCTAGTTCATGTGACAAATTGAGAAAAACGCCAGCTGTTGCAAAAAGCTCTAAACAAAATGTTTAGCAGATGGCTATTTTTTTTTCTGTGACTTCGCACGGTTTGTGCGAAGCCACAGACATTTACCCCAGGGGTAGGACAGTTCCATACATTAACAGATTTGGGTTTTTTTTTCAAAATGCGACATCTGTTATCCCCATCCTAAACAATTAGTTACTTTAAGTCACTACAGATGGCGAAACCACCGATACAAATATAATTTGTGACTACAAAATTAATAAATTTAATATAATTGAATTACCTAATCATTCTATATAACAAGTATTATAACTATTTTCAAATATTTGTGTAGATAACAAGCAGCGTAATAATTACAATAACAACAGTGAATTTTATTATTGATCTGGTAATGATTGTCAAATTGTCAGGTCACAAATATGGCGATTACTCCTTGCGCTTGCGCTTGTTCGTAATTTTCGTCCCATGTTTGTGCCTTTCTTCGTGAAATTAATCCACCGATCGTTCAATTAACCGGATTTTGTTTGGTAAAATCACATACCATGGTGAGGATGCAACTAAAACAGCAGCGCAGGCTAAACACAAGATAAATAAATAAATAAGTAAGTAATTTTGTAAAAAGAAAAGTTTTTTTTTTATGAATCCCCTGTGTACCTGTTAAAATTGATGCTTCCTTACTAATTTGCTAGTTTTTAATTTGATAAAGTTTTACTATGATTTTGTTAATAAAGAGAAAACAAAATTAAGTAAAAGTTTATCTACTTGAAAACAAGTAAAATAGTAAGGAAGCCTAAAGTATAGGCACCAATGCATAGGTAGTAACTGTAGCTAGTTATAGCTATATATATCACAAGTTTGTGGATGGCGATAATAGATGGCGCTATTTATCCGATCAATTGACATTAGCGGTCTTCAAAAAAATCTGCGAGGGGCATTGACATATAAATCATATGGACTTGAAATGTTTGACTATAGAAAAAATAGTTATACAAATATGAGGCATAACGACGCCAGAATCATAAAAATGCTGCCGTCTCTTTTTAACTTTATTAATTTTGCGTAAGTAAAAAAGGATAATACTATTTTTGACAGTTACTATAATGGCAACCCTTCGTTCCTAGCGTCATTGAAATACCTATTTGCGGCCGGGTCGCCATTTTATCAGCTCGCTGTTTGGTACTAAAGTTGGGTACGTCAACTGTCAAATGCTCTTGAGCTGTGGATATTTTTTGAGAATTTTGGAGGAATTTGCTGTGTTGTTGCGTTTGAACTCTATTGTTCTATAGTGAAAATTGTCAATAGCAAGATGCCCAATTGCAATATAGTCGGATGTGGCATCAAAAGAAGCGGAAATCACCCGAACATAACTTTGCACCAGTACGTACTTAATTTCAGCTGAAATATCTTTAGATTTAGATAAAAAACCTATGCTTCTGCATTCGTTTAAAAGTTTCAACAGTAAGACATTCATAATTTACGTTTTGCCTTTATTTTCAAGTTTTATTTCATGAAATCAATTTCTTGTTATTGGAGGGATAGAGTTGTGAATTTAGGCATTTTTATATTTATCGATAGTGCTATTTTATGGTTCTTTATTGGTTTTATGTTTTACTTTCAAGGCTGCCTACTAATAAAAGAAAAAAGAAAATTTGGCTGGAAAAAATTGGTGTTGAAAATTTAAAGATGTCAACAAAAACAATTCACATTTGTTCTCTTCACTTTGAAGAATCATGTTTCAACCGGACACTGAATAAAGTAACATTGCGTGACGATGCTTTACCTTCACCAACCTTATTGGTATGTGTTGAGAAACATTAAGCACATCACTACTTGGAACATGACACGTCACTAAAATATAGACAATATGTTATCTGTGGTTCCGGTTTCCTCTCCAACGTCCGTTCATGGAGTCTATAATTGTCTGCTCTCTATTATGTAAAAAGTTATGTAGTAAAAGCTTAATAAACAGTATTAATATAAATAAAGTTCACTTAATTTACAATCAACCCAAAACTTAACAGTATGTAACCTTGTGTGTTCATAATTTCTAACATGATTGTGTATTAGGGTGATAAATGATAGTGATGTCCCCAATTGCAACACTTGTCTAATAGACACAAAAAGTGATGTAAAGGATGTTTTAGAGTGTGATCTTAGAATTAATTAAAATCCTATTGATATTATCAAGAAACATCAAAAATACTTATAATTTTATTGCTTTACAGCCTGCGATTCAATCAAATACGTCTAGAATTTTAATTGAAAATGATCAAAATCAGACAAACTCACAATCAATATCTGGATGTGGTGCTTCAAATACGGTAATTTTTTTTTTTTGTGTAATTAAAAACAGTAGGATTAACCTACTGTTTTTAAAGAGTCATAAAATTTTTGAGTATTTGCTTTCCTATTTCTATTATTATTTATGTTAATATTAAAGAGTGGTTTTCAGGACAAAGCTGTTTGTATGCCTACCATTCAAAATCAACCTGGACAGATTTCAAAGAGGAGTGCCATAGATTTAGCCCCTAGCACATCTGCTGCGCCAGATTTCGCCGCTAGCACTTCCGCTGCGCCAGATTTCGCCGCTAGCACCTCTGCTACGCCAGATTTCGCCGCTAGTACCTCTGCTACGCCAGATTTCGCTGCTAGCACCTCCACTACGCCAGATTTATCGGTATGACTAGCTTCAGTTTTTCTTCAATGAAACAGGAGATATCTCATGCTTGTGTTCAATATATAATAAAGCTTACTTTTATTTTATTTGATTCCAGGTTCAGACACGTCAAATAATAAAATTAAAGGACAAATGTCAAAAACAGTCCAAGAAGATAAAGAGACTTAATGAGAAAGTTAGAAGACAGACGAAAAAAATTGCTCACTTTAGTAATATTATCAAAGATTTAAAGGAAAGAAATTTATTAAATTCAGAGTCCCAAGCTTTGCTTGCAGAATGTGCAGGACCCCAAGACTTCTTAAAAAGGCAAGTGGCAAAATCTAAAGGTTTGCCAGTAATATTCGGAAGAAATCAGGAAATTTGCTCTCACCTTAAATTTTTTCTCCCCAAAAGCTTATGAGTTTGTGCGTAGTACTTATAATACCTGTCTTCCACATCCGCGTACCCTGAGTAAATGGTATCAACACATAAATGCTGAGCCTGGCTTTTGCAGTGAAGCATTTGACACTTTAAAAGCAAAAGTTCAAAGTAGTAATTTGCCAGTACTATGCTCACTAATGTTTGATGAAATGGCAATAAGAAAGTCGCTGTGCTGGGATCCGCAAACAAAAAAATATTATGGACGTGTAAACTGTGGTATGGATTGCGATAGTGATGCCCTCGATGTCGCCAATCAGTGCCTTGTCATATTACTGAATTGCATAAATGGAAGATGGAAACTACCTGTAGGATATTTTTTTATCACATCTCTAACGGGAGAACAAAAATCGACTTTAGTCGAAATGTGTATTCGAAAGTGTGAGGAAGTGGGTGCCAAAATAGTGAGCATAACATGTGACGGACCTGCTGCAAATTTCAGCATGTTTTGTTCATTAGGTTGTGATCTCATGAAGGATCAAAATGTCACTACATTTGAAACAGGTAAAAATAGAATACACATCTTTATAGATCCATGTCATACTATCAAACTGATACGGAACGCGTTTGGAGAAATGAAGGTATTTTTTGACAATTTTGGCAGGAAAATAGATTTTGAATATTTAGAAGAATTATTAAAATTGCAAGATTGTGAAGGTTTGCACATGGCGACTAAGTTGACGAAGGCACATTTGATGTTTGACAAACAAAAAATGAAGGTCCGTTTAGCTACTCAACTTTTCAGTAATTCAGTCGCTGACGCCTTAAACTACTGCGAGAATGAATTAAAGCTCAAGAAATTTGAAGGTTGTACAGCGACAATCAACTTCATACGAATCGTAAACGATGTGTTTGACGTCTTAAACAGTCATTCAGTTCGACCGCCGGGCTGGAAAAAAGCTGTATGCCCTGAAAACATCGGACTTATAGAAGCGCTCTTTGAAGGAGCCATTACTTACTTTCGCAATTTAAAGCTGCAATCGGGTCAGTTAGTCATTTGCTCCCGTAGAAAAACTGGATTTATTGGCTTGATTATAAACATGCAGAGTACAATCCAGCTATATAAATATCTAGTTGAGGATATAAAAGTTTTAAAATATCTTCCTTTATATAAAGTGAGCCAGGATCACCTCGAATTGTTTTTTTCGGCTATCAGAGCTCGTGGTGGATTTAATAATAATCCGAATGCAGTCCAGTTCAGAGCTGCGTTTAAGAGACTTTTAATAAGAGCTGAAATTCGCGACGGTGGTGTCGGCAGCTGTATTCCTCTGGAACAAATCAATATATTAACTTGTTCCAGTAAAGTTGGCCCAGTCACTACTATAAATAATTTAACAGAAAAGAAATCCTTTGTAGAAATTCCGGAGGATGATAGCGATTTGTATGAAGACTTACTTGATTGTATGTACAGTAATCTTTCAGGATATACAGAAAGTGTGTTAACATATATTGCTGGCTTTGTGGCTAGAAAATTGTCACGTTCATTGAAATGCGAAACTTGTAACAAACTTCTTTTTGGAGTTTCTGAGCAATTTAAAACAAGTTTAATTACTTTAAAATCTCGAGGTGGTCTGGTTTATCCTTCGAACGACGTTGTAAACATTTTGAAAAATGTCGAAAAAATATTAAAAGGTGTTTTGCATGTAAAAGACAGGGAAGAAAATTACTATTTGTATATTTTTAAGTTTTTTGTAGATTACTATGCCGAACCAAATAATTTATTCGATTCTGGGGATTGTGAACATGACACAAATCATAAATATTTATTGATTAAAAGTGTAATAGAGGTATACATGAATTTGAGATACAAATATTATGGGAAGAAATCTACTGAAACAATATCATATAGAAATTACCTGAACAAAATTGTATTGTTCAGAAATGAATGAGCTTGATTTATTTAAATACATTAATAATTATAGTAATTATTGTTGACTTTTAATTAAAACCCACAATCATCCTGCAAGTTAGAAAAGGTTAAAACTTAACATTAAAGATATTAGTTACAAGCTGTGCCCGCGGCTTCGATCCCAACTGATTACCTACCTTACCCTATCTACGATATTCTACCTACCCTACCCTATCTACCATAAATCCTATTTACCCTGCCTACCTACCTATTTTTTTTTTGTCGTTTTTAAACCTTCCCTATATTCTGGCAAACAAAACGAAAAAAGAATTATTCACATGGGTTAAGCAGTTTTTTGAGTTATAGCGAGACTAACGAACAGCAATAGGTTTATATATGTATGTCATGGACCAAGTGATAAATTGGGCATTATGCATAATGCCCAGTCATTATGTATAATGCCCAATATGAGAGTGCAATTTGATAATTTCCCGCCATTCCCTTCATGTTAGGTTACTTTAAACCCCGCACGCAGAAATAGGAGTCCCGCGAAGCGGGGCTCCGTCGAGCTATCATGGCAGGTGGTACTTAGTTACTAGGTATATCAGTATATTTGCTTTCCGCACGCTGTATGGCGGTCTCTGATTGGTCAAAGCGTGTCACACCATGCGTGCTTCCCTCCTCGCCCTCGCACCGCGTCAAATTTAGCTTTATTATCAAATTGCCCAATTGTCATGTAGCAATATAATAATGACCGTGCAATGTGATAAATAATGAAGTTAAGAACGTAATTAATCACTTTGCCCGATAGAGCTAGGCATTTTTCATAATGACCGGGCATTATGTATAATGCCCACATTAATCACTTGGTCCATAACATACTCGTTTATAGGTGGTGGTGGTTCCGTCAACGAAGCCCGTAAAATTCTAATTTTCATACGTTTCATCAAATTGCAGCTCTATTATATAGAACTAGCGGCAGCCCCGCGTAAGTCTCGATCCCGTGGGAATATCGGGATAAAAAGTATCCTGTGTTAGTCCAGGTCATAAACTCAGTGTGCTAAATTTTCTCCGTTCAGTAGTTTTTGCGTGAAAGAGTAACAAACATCCATCCATCTGTTCTCACAAACTTTCGCGTTTAATTATTACCTATTATTTATTATATTAAAACATTAATTATAGTAGGATTACGGTTTATTAGAATTCATCTGCGCCGGGAGTCCATCGCGGATGCACTGTTATGAATTATGAAATCTTTGAATTTGTTCCCTCCATTGCGAAGTGTACCTTACGCAAGGGTCTAACAAATAAAATAAAAAAAAAGTAATTTATTCGATTACTACTTTTCATTTTTTTTATAGCTAAACGCTAAGGTCATAAAATTCAAAACCGGCTTCAAAAAAAAATTACACTCACGCAATCTTTTATCGATGTTATTGTAAGAAATAATATCGATATGGGCTGCCCTATTATCCGCCATTTTATCCTCTCAGTAAAATGTAGGTATACACGTTTTTTTTGTAGGTATGCCAAGTCCATATGATTTCTATGTCAGTGGCGAGGGGGCTCTCTATACCCGTTATATTACTTTACTCTATGATTTACCCAATGTCACGTTTAGTGATGGCTACTTGATCATTCTATGATTTCGTATCGAAGTTGTTTTTTCTATATTTTTTTTAATATCTTCAATCTACAGACATCAGCCTGTTACAATTTTATTATATGGATGTATAGATTTAATTTTATGGTCAATGTTATTGTTTTCTGTATATGGGCTTAGTTTGCCTGAAATAAATGCTATCTAGTTATTTTAAATCAAATTTTAACTGTATTTCGTTTAGTCATAGAGGAAACAGCTCTAGAGATAACTTAAAGAGAATCGCGGACAAAAAAATAAAAGATATTGTGCAAAATGTGTAAATAAATATTTTTCAACAAAAAACACGCCCCTTTTATACGTTTTCCCGCCTTATTCCTTAGACACGTCAAACACAATGCCAGTTGCTTGATTTCGTGATTTGCTTTCATGAACACAATAATTAATTATGATAATTGATAGTTTATGCAAAATCAACCTATAATGTCTCTACTAGGACACATATTTCCTCTGCTTGTTAAGCAACTGTACATGCTTGTGCATTCCAAGGCGTAGATATCAGTAGAGAATAATAGGAAATAAATGAAATAAATTTCAATAAGTTTAGAGCCCGAAATTATTTGAAAAAAAAAAGGCCAAGTTATTTAAAATTTTAGCCTCGAATCATGATACTCGTATGTAGTTATGTACAACTATACCAAGAGCTATACACACTGTTCAAATTTGATTCCCAAATAGAAAGCCTGTGGTTACTGTAAATGATTAGAACTCTTTCTGTTAGACTTGGAACGCGCTGATTGTCTGAGCACGACATAACATAAGAGCTAGGAGCAAAGAGTAGAATATGTACCATAGTCAAAGACCTAAACCTATAGGCTAGGAGCACGACCACTGAGCTGAATTACTGAATGTCTTATTGACACTTGACAGCTTTGACAGGCAAGCCAGTTGACATACGTGAGACACGATATGAAAGGTCGATGGGTCAGTAAAAATGTATTTTTACAGTAGATTTTAGATGTCTGTCATGGTTTTTGCTCTTTGTCATTAAACGCTATATGCTATGGTTTTGTTTGTATGCATGTAAGTTAATTTTGTTCACATTCAAAATATTCCTACTAGGTTAAAATATGTTGTCATTGTTGCTATGTTTTGTCGCATTTCCAACGATTTGTTTTTGTGTTGTATTTGACGAAATAACGTTATATAATAGATAAATGCGCTGTTGGCTACATGAAAATATTTTAAATAAAAATATTACGGTGTATAGACGGGAATAAATAATTATGTTTTGTGTATACCTTAAAATTTTTTCAAGCTTACATTGGTTTATATTCTTAAATGTGCTTACTTACCCTCTAAAATGTTCGGTTCAAACCTGAAGAAGATATTCAGGTTTGGACCGAACATTTTGGGGGGTAAGTAAGCACATTGTCATGGTTTTTATTGTTTTTTTTTTCGCTTCTTATCTGTTATGAAACAAAGATGTTTGTTTTGTTGTGATACTTGTTTACTATACCACAGTTGGACCATTGTTCTTTTCGTTTCTTATCTATCAGTACTGAGAACTAGTAGACATTTATATTTCTATTATATGGAGCACTTATTCAGTTTTAAATGGAGGGCCATTTATGAGTATGATATATCAGATTGTGGAAAAAACATAATCAGTTACTGTGTGTTTGCACAGGTCAAAAATTCCCATAAATCAAATTAAAATCGCTGCTTTCAGTCAATGTAATAAAATGTATTAGTATTGACATACAACTTGTTTGATGATTTATATGATCGGTTGGCATATTTTACAAGTTCTATAATAAAACCTTTTTCTACCAAAAGGTTTAAAGGAAATGATTTGTAAAAGCCTATGGTCTTGTAACATGTTGTCGAACTACATTATGAATGATCTATTTAGAAAATACTAAACAGTGCACTTAAAACAAGCTATAGTCAAGTTGCATGACATAAGTGAACAACAGTCTGTTCAAACATCACAAATAATCTCTATACAGGTATATTGACTAAGTTCCTTGTCACAGTGAATGCGGTCTACAACAACCATGTAATCTGTCAAAAAATATTCAGTTGGACAGAAATTATAAAAAGCAGGTTGTGAGATTTGTATCATATAAATTGCCTGCAAATATTAAAAGTTTGATATTTTTTGGTGCAAACACATAGTAAATAAAGATTCCATAAATAATAATATGAACATTTTCAGATGTAGTACTAACTAAGCTTTTTTTGCAAATGTTTTTCATGTGAAGTGTGAATCATTCTGTCAAAAAGTAGAAGAATTAAAAACAAATCCTTAGGACTGTGATCTTACTACATTTTAACAGACAAGCTAGCTTTCTTTAACTAATATTAAAAATGTATGTCACTGTAAAAGCCCATGTATTGGAAAATCCTAAGATTTACAAAGATGAGTTGGTAAATGTAAGGATTTTATAAAGAACATACAATTTTTCAGTTTTACCATTAAAGTTTGGGATATGATAGGTTTTACCAATTATAGTTGGTAAATGTTGGGTTTTGGGAATAAAATAATGAGTATTTCTTAAACATGGGATGAGATGTGTAAAGTTATATTATATTGAATTCCATAAACTGTTATTCAATGCCATCCTAGGTGGCAATGGTGCCAACCTTCTGGATATTTTCCTGTAGGCAGTGATGTGGACGAATTGTTTGCCACCCTGTATTTCTTTTCCCTCGGATACTGACAAATTCTAATTATGACTTTAAATTCATTTATAGTTTATAAAATATGGATATTAATGAGGTCTATATTACTATCAGCAAAATTAAAGATTACCAACTTGTCTTGTTCCATATAGACACTGCATGTGGGCAACCTTGAGAATATTTCGCTCGTTTGCGACAAGGATGACATAACTCAAAAAATTAGATTTTTCGATGTTGTTTGTAGTTGAATATAAAATTAAGGAAAGCAAGTATTTAATTAAATAACGAAATACGTAAAATAAACCTTTAGTCTTTTGATAAAAAGTTTCTCTATGCAAAAAAAATATTGGCAATATACTGAAAATATTTTTAGAACATACAAATAAGCTGTCCTGTATTTCTTATTTTTCGAGTTATGTCATTATTGTTGCAAACAAACGATTTCAGTTCTACCTAGTATTTTGTAAACATACTAGAACATTCAATATCGTGGATAAACAACCAGTCAAAAACCGTAGTTTTGGTCAGACACTACAAATAGTCAATTGATAGTTGAATTGTTAACCAGAACATAGGTTCGTCAACTATTTGCATGTTGTTTGGAATAAATAATGTGTAAATAGTTATGATAGTTTAAGTTTCCTCTATTCGATTTACTATTTAAATCAAAAACACTTGCAAAATTTATTTCTTTTGTTTTTAGTAAAAGTGAAACGGGAATGGATTAATAATAATTCTGGAGGACACAAATTGTTTGCATGAAGTTAGTTTTCATATAATTGAGTATGTCTATTGAAAGTGATTTTATTCAAAATGAGCAACTTGAGTTGACCAACACACACACACACACACACACACACACACACAGTTGGCAGATTTTCGTTCGCTTTCTGGTTTATTTTAACATTGCAATAATTTGATATTTTGCATGTGATACATATTTTTGTTATTATTTGCTATCAAATCAGTTTTTTTTCTTCTCTAAGCTGACACTGGGGGGACATTTAAAACTATATAATATTACAACTTAATATGATTTTGTTTCAGGATGCAAAACTAACAACAGAGCAAATTCCATGTCAACAATAAAATATATTAAGCATAACAATAGCGTGTCAAGGATATTAGTAATGCATGTACAAAACGCTCATGTCAAACTTAATGTAGCTAGGCTAGTTTGAAAATTTAAATATGATTTATATAAATGTAAGACATATCCATAGAAAGCTATGCTGAAATTGACAAATAGTTTTTACAGATATTTAGCGTTTACATGTGAAAAGGTTAACAAGGCACATGTGAGGAGATTCTCGCATTTGAATTGTGAACGGAAGTCATGTGGTACGGAGTCTGGGGACATAAAACTAACTGCACAGTTCCATTCGAGCCTACAGTTGCGACAACACGGCCACGGGAAGAAACGGTTGAAAATCAAGATACCGCCTTTGAGTTCCAATGAGTGCAACAAACATAAGCCAATGAGTGATCCGTTGCAACCATCTATTAATCATGCAAGCTATGGAGGACAATTTGATGTGTAAGTCATTAGAGTAATAACGTTTTTTTAATAGTATTTTTTACTTATAACTTCATCCAGGTGTTTTGTACTTCGACGTTATGAACTTCCGGTGTTTGGTGCGTAGGTATTCTGAATGTAGACATTTTGAACGTGGATCGTTACGACCATTCGAAATTATTTAAACATATTTATTTTGAACTGCATCGGTATTATGACTATCGATATTTTTGATTTTCGGCATTCAGATACCAGATATTTCAGGAAACCAAACCCTTTCGTTCTTTTCTTGCGATGGTAAGTGGAGTAATCTCAGTGTAATGCTCTACCGCTTCGACTGTGTCGCTAAAATACGCTTCGGAAAGTGCCAACAGCTTCAGCAACATTTTTAGCACTTCACGAGATCAGCATCGCCTGAACTCAAGCGTTCAGAATTCTTCTATGGAACTTCACACTGCAACTCATACTTTTAGGCACCGTAACGGTATCGCCTCGGATCGGTATCATCTAGTAAAATGAGATGAGGTGATGCAGGGCCGGTGCCGCGCTTTTAAGTGTGCAATGACTTTATAAAAAGTGTTTTGGTAGCTTTTATAAGGTTATCTTATTATGTGTTTATTTTCAGTTAGTAAGAACTACAGATAACCTAATAAAAAACCTAATAAAAATAAAGTTTAATAATGTACTCGTATTTTAGCTCAAGTTAAAGGGGAAAATATACAAGTCCGTGATTATGCCTGTCGTATTGTATGGGTCATGCTGGGCTGTGAAGAAGATGAATGAAAAACGATTGCATGTAGCGTAGATGAGGATGTTGAGATGGATGTGTGGAGCAACAAGAATGGATAAAGTAAGGAATGAGTATATTACGAGTAGAGGAAGTTTGAAAGTAGCGCCTCTTATAGAAAAATTGAAAGGAAGTCGTCTGTCTTGGTATGGACATGTAATGAGGAGGGATGAAACGCATTTTACTAAAAGAGTGATGGATATAAATGTTGATGGATGGAGAGGGAGAGGAAAGCCAAAGAAAAGATGGATGGATTGTGTGAGGAATGATATGAAAGAGAAAGGAGTAAATGATGCCGTGACGGTTGACAGGGGAGAATGGAAGAAGAAAACGTGTTGCGCCGACTGCAAATAGAATGGGACAAGGGCAGGAAGATGATGACATTCTTATGGCTCGTTTAAACCGCGTCGGACAGATTGCGGACACGACTGTGTCACTTGAGTGAAGTCACGGGCAACCGGACACAGCTTTAAGCTGGAACCCTCGGGGCGTGAGTCCTACTCTCACTCGTCCGTTTTTCGTTCATTAATATTTTTTGTCAATAAACCTTTTCTGACTTGATACTCGTATTAGGTGAGTGGCTGAATTATATTTACTTTTAGGTACTGTTGTGACTTAAATTTTGTTGACGAGTAAACATTTATCTGGCACTATTAAATTCTGTGTCGAAAGTACTAACTGACTAGATGTGTAGCGATGCAGGTTCAAATTCGACCGAATAGACTCAAGTGTCTCTTCCCTCAGATGTGCGTACACCGCATTATATAAGATGTTTAATTCCATTATCTAATCTCTTATGTACTGTCCAGTACGGCAGGAAATAACGAGGAATGGCTACGAAAGACAGGCGAGACGGCTTCCTCGGGCGAGGGTAGGAAGCCACTCAAAATACCCTCCAACTTCAGAGTGTGGGAGACTGTAGGCTGCGGCCGGGATAACAGACAGGGTGTGTATTTTATTCCTTCAATATAGGCTTCGGACAAATCTACAGTCCTTTTAAAAAATACATTATTAAAGCAGCAACCCAGCAGTCGCTTCATTATGAAAAAAATTTAGATTTTCACAGCGATGCAAAAATCACACATGTAAATTAAATGACACATGTAGACTAAATGACACATGTAGACTAAACGACACATGTAGACTAAATGACACATGTAGACTAAATGAGGTGAACTTGAAATAACTGAAAAGTTCCAGGTCATTGCTGTCATCATTATGAACAACTTTCACTATAAGAAACTAGCCCTGAAATCGCGAAGAAAAGTTATCATTACATTTCTTTTCCGCATAACTGAACAAAATGTAGAATTTTATAAATGTTTTTATTAATCTGTTTTTAAGTGTACATAGAAAGTGGTTTTTATAAATGACTGTTTATTTATTTTTAAAGTCACCGTGCACACAATACATTTTGGAGTTGCATCTAAAGAGGTGGTCACAGTCACTGCTTACCGAAGGGCTGGTTTCCGCAGGTCCATCTTTGAAGTTCAAGGTGCTATCGTACAACTTGCTGGCGCAGTATCTGCTGGAGTGCCATCCCTATCTGTACACAGACTGCTCGCCGCACGACCTCAAGTGGAAAGCCAGAGCTTCGAGACTCTTTGATGAAATCACCAGTTTATCGCCGGATGTAAGTTCCTATTTACAATATTTTTATGACAATAATATTTATCATCATTCTCCTGCCCTTATCCTTTATATCATGCTTTTTTTATCCGACTGTGCGACGCAAAGGATGGTATTGTGTTTTCTTTACTACTTCTAATAAGGGCAGGAGTCGTCGCCTCAGTGCTCTCCCTCTTCCTAGCCATATCATCCTTCACATGATAGTCTATCAATCGTTTCTTTGGTCTATTATAACCATCCACATTAGTACTCAATACTTTCTTGACCTCATTTTCCTCGTTTCTCCTCTTTTTTTACTAGTGGCGAGATGTACATCTTGCAAGCTGGTTTTGGAACGCCTTCTATTGGCCTAACGAGTTGAAAAATAATTGTACTCATTAAGTTACAATGGCAATGTTTCAAATTGGTAAAGATGACCTGGTGTTATAGCCTAGATCGAAGTGTTAACCCTGAAATGGCTGCTCCTATTGAGAAATAACTTGAATACTCTTGTGTTCCAGATATTATGTTTCCAAGAAGTACAATCATCACACTTGGACTCTTTCTTCTCGAAGTTCGAACAGATTGGCTACACCAAGATATTCAAGAAGAAGACAGGTCACCGGCAGGATGGGTGCGCCATCTACTTCAAGAAGACGGTGTTCGAACTGAGAGGGCATGTGGGTGTAAGTATAGATAGTTACAGCCTGTCGTATTACTTCTGGAAACTGGCCTCTCCCAATCACCGTCGCACTAGTGAGCCCTATCGGAATACTGAGAAATGGGTTGATTTCGCCTCGCACCATTTTTAATAATAAGACAGGTTTAATGCTTAAAATAAAATGGCAGAATCTTGGCAGTCTAGATCATACAAAAGAAAAATCAAGCCCTTTTCGTCATTATATCGCTTTACGTTAACATTTTGCATGCGTTGACTTTATGCCTGATCGTGTTATTGGTTTTCGTATTGTCACATCACATTGACGTTACAAAAAGCTACACTGAAACGATTTTAAGTGCGTCACTCCGTCAAATAGGTACCTTTGTCCACATTTTCTTGAAAATATTGACTAGTAAAATTCTCAATGCAAACTCCAAGAATAAAGCATTACATAACCTTTCTATTCAGCGACGACCTTGTTCGATAATCTCGTAGATAAGTGGTTCAGCTGTCATATGAGTACTCGTGGTACTATTGTCACAGTAGACATTATTAGCATGCAGTGTTTCAACTATGGACACATGGCTAGAATCGGCTCACACAAACAGTACCGTTTACCTAAATTCTTATCATACTAAGTAACAGGTTACTTGTAAGTAAATCGGGTAGTATGTACGTTAAGTGTGTAGTGCAACATAAAAATAAGTTAAGCTGACAACCCTAAAACCCGCGTTTGATTTCATAAAAATATCCTAGTTGGTTAACTGGTTATCTTTGTACTGTGCCATTATCTCCAGGTCGCGTGTTAGTATCATCAACGTGTTCTCTGATTGTCTATCGCTATATCTAATAGTAAATACATATAGTCAGTCGCGGAAGTCTGACAATCAGTCTCACCAAGGGGTATCGCATTGCCCAGTACTAATTACTGGGTTGTGGAGGTCAGATAGGCAATCGCTCCATGACAAATACGGGTATTCAGCTGCATCCGGTTAGACTGGAAGCCGACCCCAACATAGTTCAGAAAAGGCTAGGCAGTTGCTGATATGTAATAGTACTTATAACACGCGCATAAGGATTTAAATATGAATGTAATCTACGGATAAATGTAGGCTATTATATTGCATGCTCTGCTGCAACCAAACGGAACCACACATATAATGTGTGGTTCCGTTTGGTTAGTAAACGCTGATATTTATAGATCTGTTTTTAATAAGGCTGTGGATTTGCTATTGCGACTTTATCTTTGCTATAGCTAGGATATGTCCTGCTTTGTCGAGCTATGCTAGTCGATATTTTACTTAATATATTTTTATTTTTAAAAGCACAGCGCGCTGCGAATTGTCTTAAACGCTTGATTGAATACTATCGGATGCCCTGGCTGTATTTTGGCGGCTCGAATATTACCAGGAAGTCAATGGATTGTGGTTAATAGCAATCAAATACAACAACAACAACATTCATTTATTATCAGGCTACTTTGGCCCAAAGATACATATATTCCAGACTAACATACAACAACACGATATATACATACAACTTGTGCCTAATAGGCCGTGTTGTTTAAAACTATCTTGTTGCTTTCATCAAACTATACTACACTATAAGGTAAATACCCTTTCTCCATTTCACATTCACGATCGCAGAGAAGCCTGCGTCCGGTGTGAGCCGTGGAAACGCCTTATGCAGATTGATTAAGTTAATGATGAGAAAGACGTTATTTGCGTGCTTGCTTCTAAGACCGCTTAGAGACACTACTTACTACTTACTTACTTACTACTTAGAGACTTTAGTTTGTTTCCTTTTTTTAACTTTGCGGACACTAGGAATTTTAGCTGTATCGTGGGTGCGTTCGCTAACATTTTAACTCACATACACAAACAGCAAAAAAAAAAAACCCGTGACAACTACCTGTAGGCCATGCACATATTTGTTCAGTGCGGGAACCGAACCTGCGACACGCAGGACGCAGCGCAGCAACCAATCGCTCGGTCATTGAGCTAACCGTGCCGTTAATTCGAATCGGAATTTCACGGTTGTTAGCAACACTTCAAAATCGAAGAAATTAACGGATAAATGCAGTTTTTAGATTCGCTTGTAACGCACACTGCGTTATCGGCACTACTCGATTAGAATAATTGTTGATTCTAGCAATATAGTGCGAAATTAAACTTGTTATAAACTACAACTGCGTCGTTGGTCTAGTTGTCGCGAGCACTACTGCTGAGCGTGAGGCCTTGGTTCGATTCCCAGGTCGGGTTAAGTGTTATTGGGATTTTTCTTCAGGAATAAATCTGTGAAAGCTCGGAGTTAGGATTTGTGCCCAGTTGACGGCAATAGTTCACACCTATCAGTCCTGTCTGCCTGTCTCTTCAGGGAAAATAAGGCGTTATGTTAATGGTATTACAAAGTTACATAAAACTAGAAAAATAGTCAAACAAATATGAATAATGGCCATAGTATTAATTCTCGAATACCTTTTTTGGTATTTTGTATTAGCAAAGACATTTACTTTGCGAACGCAGCAATTTACTAGGATGTCGTTCGTCACAAACATTACGCTATAAATGGTCCTTCGAGCCGCATTTAATGTAGGAGCCCATGGTTGTAGGCACCGTACACTATCACTTTGTTGATGTTGGTATAGTTGTGGAGTACAGAGCAAGAACTACAAGTTGAGTTCACGGTTATATTAAAATGTAGAAGTTATAGTAAAAGGTACAAGTTAAAGTGGTAGCGATTCTTTCTCTTGACAAGCGGTGAGTTCCACAGTTGATGGCTGGCTCGCTCTGCCCTTGCATGAAAAGTTACAATTATAGCGTAATATTTGTGATCCACGACATCCATGTAGGTTGCTGCGTTCGCAAAGTAAATGTACGGTTGATGAGACATAACAGAGCTTCAAGATTCAAGACCGGGTCTTGGATTTGTTTTGGGAATTTCTTATAAGTAGGCCAGTCTGAATTTTTCAGGGTAAATTAGGCCTGCTATTACTGTATATATGCCTTTTTGAGAATATTGATACGTACTTGTTCATTTTTAACCGACTTCAAAAAAAGGAGGAGGTTCTCAATTCGGTTGTTTTTTTTTTTTTTTTTTGTTTGTGTTTGTTACCTCATATCTCCGTCATTTCTGAACCGATTTGAAAAATTCTTCTTTTATCTGAATGGATCTACTTCCCGATTGGTCCCATAGAAATTTCATCAAAATCGGTTCAGCAGTTTGGTTTTGAAATCAAAATAACTGGAAAAAATGTCATCCAAGTAAAAGAAATTGCTAAATTGAAACTTGACAAGGATTTGTGTGTGATACGATAACTAAAAAGGGTAAAATAAAAACTTTTTTGCAAAAAAAAAAAACCGACTTCCAAAAGAAACACTAAAAAAGTGGAAAATAACTTTACTTTCGGAAGTCGGTGGCAAAAAAGTCAATGAAACAAACAATAGTCACCGACTTACGAAAGTAAAGTTATTTTCCACTTTTTTAGTGTTTCTTTTGGAAGTCGGTTTTTTTTTGCAAAAAAGTTTTTTTTGCCACCGAATTCTGAAAGTAAAGTTATTTTCCACTTTTTTTAGTGTTTTTTTGGAAGTCGGTTTTTTTTCGCAAAAAAGTTTTTGCGTATTATGTTGTTTAAAGCTAAATTGACTTTTGCTAGCGAGGTTTGCTTTGCGTTAAAAAAGAGGTGGCCCAGTGGTATAGGCACTATGGGCATAGTTGAAGGTCGTAGGTTCGAACTCACGCAGGCATTTTAATTCTGTTCAGAAAACGTGAAGGAGAACATAAGGAAACTGGCATATCTTAGAAACATTTCGAATACATTTTACATTCACCAAGCTCGAGGAGCTCGTGGCTAAATAATTCCAGCCGCACGGGTCGCTCTTCAAGGTTAAGCCGCTTTTACCAAGGTCGGTCTGTGGTGGGTGACCATAATTACATACCGAGTTTCCTCCGAAAGCACGTTAAGCCGTTGGTCCTGGCTGTCAATTGTAGATATTAGACATTCGTTACAGGTAGTCTGTAGCCCGAAAGTCTGACAACCATTCTTTACCAAGGGGTACCGTATTACCCAGTACTAACTAGGTTGTCGAGGTCAGATAGAATCGGTCCAAGTAAAATACTGGCATTTAGCTGCATCCGGTAAGACTGGAAGCCGACCTCAATAAAGTTGGGAAAAGGCTAGGCAGATGATGATTCTCCAACACGCACTGGGCCCACGTGGTTGATTATGGCCCTCTCACAAAGAGGTCAGTGCCCCAGCCGTGGAAAAGATATAGGCTATGCTATGTGCTCAACGATTGCCTTCAACACTGTGCCTTAGCTTGTCGTCAATTTGTTTTCATAAACATGCAGTGTTTTGTGTGTATATCGTACAATATTATTTTACAATCATTATAATATATTATTTTATTATAATAAATAAACAACATATTTATTTACATTAATTTGCAATTCCGTATCACCGTGGGAACTGTTAATTTTCTAGCATAAATTGTTAGCGTATGGCTTATTTTAAAAAGCGAGTATTGTTAAATATAAAATTCCCCCACCTTGATAAATTTAGAACTGTTTTAAGTGTTTCAAAATGTAAAAATTTGATGAAAACCCTAAAGTCCTGTAAAATACTGGTATTTAGACTAAACCAACTCAGTTGTCAGGAAAAGGCTAAATAGATGACGATAATATCTTCTTACTCGCGAGTAGGCAGAAGCTGATCTCCACTATCGTCCAACCTTAGGGGTGCAAGAGTGCATGACATTTATTCGATTGACAAACTCAATTAATTAAGTGCGGTCCAGTTTGAGTTTGACAACACGCCTGTAAACCCCCCAATTAGGGTTTGGAAGCCCTAATAATACACCCACAATTCGCCAGTTATGTTTAAGTCCCATGTAATAAGAAACGAGCTTATTGCCATCAACCGGGCACACATCCAGACTTCATAGCTGCTACTGAGAATTTCTTCATGAAAAAACCAAATATCATCATAATTAAAAAATAAAATTTTGCTCGATCTGGGAACCCAAGACCACACGCTCAGCATTAGTGTTTGCGATCACTAGACTTGACGTATCTTGTATTCATTTCGCCGCCCGGCTGTGGCGCACCATCCATGAATGTGTGTAGGAAGCACTTCCTACATGCTCCTTATCATAAGTCATACACGTGCCGGTTCCGAGTACTTCGCCGAAGAAACTAATTCCCAAAACCTCCTTTCTCAGGTGGAATTCAACCAGCCTGAGCTCCCGATCCTGAACCGGGACAACATCGGGATAGTGGTGAAGTTGGCGCCTCGCGAGCTGCCCGGCTCACCGGTGGTGGTAGCTACCACGCACCTGCTCTACAACCCCAAGAGAACCGATGTGAGACTGGCGCAGATGCAGGTCTTCTTGGCAGAAATCGACCGCTTCGCGTACTATAATAATGGGAGAGAGTAAGTGTAACCTGACCTACTCTTCTTCATGCCATATCCATTAAGGGGTTTATTCATAAACGTTAGGTAAAGATTTGAGACGAAAGTGTGTAATTAAACAGTCGCTAATCATAAGTTAAAGCAGCGTTTATAGATAAACCCCCCAAACCTGAGTCTGGTCCGGGGAGGGCTGCTCTATTGCACGCCACTTTCTCCGGTATTTTGCCTCTCGAATCCAAATCTTGTCTGCCACTCTGAGACCAGGTCGTCGATCCACCTATTTCGTGACCTGCTTATGTTCTTCATGGCCAATTCTGGTGTAACCTTAGTACAAGGTAAAAATAGTTAAGTGGATTTAAAGAAGGTATAATAATACGTGGATCAGTAGAGATCCAGTGGAAACGATCGTGTCTTCTGGGGGTCGGACCAGACAGTTTCTAGGCAAGCACTTTACAAATTACTTCATCACCAACTGATCTCAAAATGAGGAAAACATCATGAGGAAATTGGTACGCCCTAAAACGAAATCATCATCCACTCACACTACTGGATCCCCGTGGTGTATCATGGATTCATTCTTACATAGAGAAGAAAAAAAACAAACGTGACCGGGGCTATGACTTTGAACGAAAGATATTAACTGGTCGCCCTGTACCTACGGTCCCGTTCAGTCATAATTTCAACCACTTATAACAGAGTACTGTTGTACTCGAAAACCTACCTGCATGAAAATTATTTCCTGGACATTTTTTAACATTTACAACTAAAGTTTGCGACTGCTATTTGAGTTTGGAAGTATCTCCGGCGCCGTGTCTTCGTGGCATTCTCGTCAGCCGTGGCAAACGGGCGTTAGCTGCCGACCACGGCATAGGTACTTTCTGAAGCCCGTATACACCCATGCCCGGAGAGTACCTGGGTCGCCTAAGGTCAAGGCGCCATGCCGTCTCTTCAGCCACTCGACATCACGGGTCTTACCTTTTTTTTTCTTAGCCTATATTGTCCCACTGCTGGGCAAAGGCCTCCCCCATAGCCTTCCACTCTTCTCTTCGTTCGGTTTTCTCCGGCCAATCTCTCGCAAACGCCTCCCAAGTCGTCACGCCAGCGTTTTCTAGGCCTCCCTCGGTGACGACGCCCGTCTTCTGGCAGCCACTGCGTGACGACTTTGGCCCATCGGTCTTACTTTCATATTTTTAAATCCTATTATATCAAACTTTAGTAAACATCACGCTCTCGTCCATTTCTACCATAGGATAACAAGTTTATCACTGAAACCCAGCGAATCAGTAATTTTTTTCGCAATTGTTTCAAAATCTTTTTTGTTTTGGTTGTTCGAAGCCTGAACGATGTCCTTTCCACGTGCGAATGTTTTTGATGTTTGACCTTACAGCATTATACCTATTTTATACCTATTTTTGATTAAACTTTTTAGTTAGACGATTTTCAACTACTTGGTTATTTGATGAACCGACCGTTTTCTCACATGTTTTAATCATTTATCAGTGCATTTTCTCTTGTTTTCAGATCGGGCCACCTTCCTATAATATTGACAGGCGATTTAAATTCTACACCCGACAGCGCTGTTATAAAACTGTTAGACAGGGGACATGTTATGTATGTTATAATTTTTACATTATTAAATATCAACATAACATCACGCCTGTAATTCCCGAAGGCAGAGCGTGACAGTGATGTTCCTAGTAAAATTCATGAAATTATCGACGTCGTTACGGACACAGGGATTGTAGAAGTTATCACATTTTTATTAGTTTGATTTAATAATTTATTTGATTGAATTTACAGTGCAAGCCCATTCCGCGACGGTTCAGACTGGAGGCGGATAGGCGTCACTGACAACTGTCAACACCTATCAGTGATCCTAAACAGACAGCAGGGCCGTGACACAAACTTCACTAACATAAAGGTGAGTTACACATCAGTGTCAGCAGCTAGACGTGATTGACAACTGTCAGCTCCTGTTGATGCTCCTGCCCCCGTATTCACAAACGCTTCGATTCGATTTCGATTTCGGAAAGTCGTATGTCTGTCTTTTTAACCGACTTCAAAAAAAGGAGGAGGTTCTCAATTCGGTTGTATGTTTTTTTTTTTGTGTTTGTTACCTCATATCTCCGTCATTTATGAACTGATTTGAAAAATTCTTCTTTTATCTGAATGGATCTACTTCCCGATTGGTCCCATAGAAATTTCATCAAAATCGGTACAGCAGTTTGGTTTTGAAATCAAAATAGCTGGAAAAAATTTCATCCAAGTAAAAGAAATTGCGAAATTGATACTTGACAAGGATTCGTGTGTGATACGATAACTAATAAAAAGGGTAAAATAAAAACTTTTTTGCAAAAAAAAACTGACTTCAAAAAAAAAACACTAAATAAAAGTGGAAAATAACTTTACTGTCGGAAGTCGGTGGCAAAAAAGTCAATGAAAAAACAATAGTCACCGACTTCCGAAAGTAAAGTTATTTTCCACTTTTTTTTTTTAGAAGTCGGTTTTTTTTTGCAAAAAGGTTTTTTGGCGTTACGAAAACGAGCGAGATAGACATACGACTTTCCGAAATGGAATCGAAGCGTAGTGAATACGGGGGCTGGACAGACAGCAGGGTCCCGATACTGACTTCACGAACATTACATTGATTGCACCAGACATTTAAAACATAAATCTGTTTGTGTAAGCAAACAGATTATACGTGGGGCATACTGAAAGTTTCTGGATCTGGCCACTTACAATAAATTAATGAAAAAAAAAAAACAAAAAATTCGAAAATGAAACTCTTTGGGAACATGTTACTTTTTAATTTGCGAGACTGTCATTTGTTTTTTCATTGTGGCGTCCTTTCAAAAATCGCGTGTCGCTATCAAAATGAATTTAACTCATGAACATTTTCGTTGCATGATTTTTTATGATTTTCGCTGTGGCTTAACTCAACAAGAGAGTTGAATTGGCATTTGGTGATGAAGCAGCATGTCGCAACTCTGTGTATTCGTAGTTTGGAGAAGTTAGATGTGGACGTAATCATCTCCATGACGAGGTGAAGGTCGGCCGAGGACTGCGGTTACAGAATCTAATATTGATACCGTACGACACCTTATTGAAACTGACAAAAAAATTACTTGTCAGCAAATTGGTACTTTGTTAGGAATTTGAATGAGCCAAGTGCAAAACATTTTACATGTGCATCTGAAGGTTCCGAAGCTTTGCACTCGATGGATACCACATGACCTAATGGAGGTCTGGAAACGACTGCGTGTCCAGTGGTGCCGTAAAATGATGAAAAACTTTAACGGAGGACAGTCATTGGCTGTCTATAATATAGTGACGGGTGACGAAACCTGGGTGTACTGCTTTGAACCCGAAAGAAAAAGCTAGTCGGCAGAGTGGGTCTCTCCTTTCGAAGATTTGCCGACGAAAGTTAAGCAAAGTCGAAGCATTTGTAGGAAAATTGTTGCTTCTTTTTTCGGAAAATCAGGACATTACACTACAGTATCGCTTGAAGGTCAAAAGAAAGTGACTGCAGATTGGTACGTCAACACTTGCTTCCCCAGAGTCTTAGAAATACTTCGCGAAAAGCGTCCTCGAAGAAATGTCCTCCTTCACCACGTTAACGCATCCTCACAGTCCGCTAAGGTAACCGAAGCGTATTTGAAGGCTTAAAATGTGGAACTGATGACGCATCCGCCTTACAGCCCGGACCTCGCACCCTGTGACACGTCTTTTTAACCGACTTCAAAAAAAGGAGGAGGTTCTCAATTCGGTTGTATGTTTTTTTTTTGTGTTTGTTATCTCGTATCTCCGTCATTTATGAACCGATTTGAAAAATTCTTCTTTTATCTGAATGGATCTACTTCCCGATTGGTCCCATAGAAATTTCATCAAAATCGGTTCAGCAGTTTGGTTTTGAAATCAAAATAGCTGGAAAAAATGTCATCCAAGTAAAAGAAATTGCGAAATTGATACTTGACAAGGATTTGTGTGTGATACGATAACTAAAAAGGGTAAAAGAAAAACTTTTTTGCAAAAAAAAACCGACTTCCAAAAAACGTTTTTTGTTTCCAAAAATTAAAGAAACACTTAGAGGCACACGTTTTACGAGCCCTGATTCGACAATGAATGCGTTCGATGAAGCCATTGAAAGGTCCTTATGGAAGACTGGTCCAACTGCTTTGTACAATAGTTTAAGCGAATACAAAAAAGCATTAATTGCGAGGGAATATACTTTGCAAAACAATAAATGTATCGTAAGTCTTATATCTAGTCATATTTATCAGAATCCAGAAATTTTCAGTAAGTCCTAAGTATACCTACTTTTTCGCCGGTGATCGTAGCGTGACAGCACAATAATTGGAAGATTAAAAGTCCGATATATAAAAACTGCCATCCAATATCATTCATTCTCCTGCTCTTATGCCAATTCATTTGGGGTCGGCGCAGCATGTCTTCTCATTGATTGTTATATAGTAGATTATAAAATGTTCTTCAGTTATACAACTCAGAGTTGTGCGACAACGGGCCGGAGTCTTGCGGGCAGGCGCCCAGCTTGGTGGACCAGTTCAGCACGATGTTCAACAGCAATGACCTCTGCCACTCGCTCAAGCTCGGCTCCGTGTACGACAGCCGCTGTGGAGCCACCACCTTCCAGGACTATTGGGTCACGGTCGACTATATTTATTTTAGGTAAAAGAGAGGTTTAATTATAAGGTGTAAGGGACACGAAGGCGGAACTGTCTCGTTGTTCTAGTGAGCGAGCTGATCTTGGGTTCGATTCTCAGGTCGGAAACGTGTTACCAGGATTTTGTGTTTTTTTTTATCCGGAATTTCTATAACAGTGACGGAGTCGGGATTTGTGCCCGATTGATGGTGAGAGTCAAAGTGGCGGGTGTACCATAGCGAATCCAATTATACCAATTACCAAAAAATTGTACCTATAATGTACTATTTTGTACCTAGCTCTAAGAAATCTGTACCTCCTTCAGAACGAAATTATTTCGAAATTAAGGTACACCCGCCATATTGATGTCAATATGGCGGGGTATTGTACCTTAATACTTTATTATTTAACCATTACTCTTAAAATATAATTACATCAAAAAATGTACCTAAAAAGTACCTCAAGTAAAAAGAAACACACACTTGATCAGTGGGATAGTTCCTGAGAAATAAAGGGTCTAGTGGAAAAAAAATATCCAAATAATGGGTAGAATATGTGGCTTTCGGCTTCGGAAACTGTCTTTTTACACCCGATATAAACGTATATGATTATATATAACTATTTCAATATATCATGATAATTATCGTGTTTATATACACCAGACACAGTTGTTTCATTTCTCAGGAACTATCCCACTGATCAAGTGTGTGTTTCTTTTTACTTGAGGTACTTTTTAGGTATATTTTTTTGATGTAATTATATTTTAAGAGTAATGGTTAAATAATAAAGTATTAAGTTACACCCGCCATATTGACATCAATATGGCGGGTGTACCTTAATTTCGAAATAATTTCGGTACAGATTTCTTAGAGCTAGGTACAAAATAGTACATTATAGGTAAATTTTTTTGGTAATTGGTATAATTTGATTTGCTATGGTACACCCGCCACTTTGACTCTCACCGATTGATGGCATTATAGACTCGCCCATATTACATGGGACTTAAACATAACTGGCGAAATGTGGGTGCACTATTAGGTACACCTCTGCCTAACTGTTCGGGGATTATGTTGTGTAAGGAGCATCGACGCGCAAACGCATAATTGTATACGTAACACGTGGTAACACGTTTGTGCGTCGGTGTGCCTTCCGCCACTTCCACTTCCTGTATTTGACCAAGTGGGCCTTAATGGCAGCGCGTCAGAATTTCTTACTTCATCTCCGAACATCAATAGGCCATCGGTGATTCCCACTCGCTAGCTTTCGTCACGGCTAGCATAATGATTTTTGAGTTCAGAATTATATTAATCAGCGTTATCATCTGCCTGTTGGGGTCGGCTTCTTGTCAACCCGGACGCAGCTGAATACCATTATTGTGCATGGAGCGACTGCCTGTCTGTCCTTCACAACCCAGTTCCTGGGGAACACGATACTCCTTCTTAGTAAGACTGGTTGTCAGACTTCATACTATCCGTAACGACTGTCAAAGATCTACAAATGACAGCACAGGCACAGTTTAACGTACTTACGGACTACTACTTTATCGTGTGGTCAGTGCCTAACTTAGTGTCAGCGTTTTTATGCCGCCCATGGGCCTCTGACATTGCTTTACATGCCGTCGAGAAATATCTCTCAGGCATGCTGGTTTCCTCACGATGTTTTCCTCTACCGAAGCAAGTGATAATTATAAAATACGGACATGATTCCGAAATATCAGAGGTGCGTGTCTTGGGTTCGAACTCGAGACCTATGACTTGGCAGTCCAACGGTCACACCAATAAGCTATCACTGCTTATACCCACGGAAGGGTCTTAGTATTTAATGGATGATCACCTATCCACGGACCAACTTCGGCAATGGTCTACCTCGAAGATCCATCAAGGTGTTATTATGTAGCAACGACCCTCACGTCACTTCTTTCAGAGTAACATAAAAACTTTTCGTTTCAGTTGCCGCAGTCCACTAAGACTGGTAGAACGCCTACGGTTGCCCACCGAAGCGGAGTGCGAACTCCTAGGCCGCTTGCCCAACCACGTGTACGGCTCCGACCACCTCGCGCTAGCGGCCGCCTTCGAGCTCAAGCCTTACCGCTCCACCTTATAAAGGACACAAGACATTTCTGTGACACTCCGGTACCTTCCATACCGTTATAGATCATGTATGCACCCAGACTGGTATTATCGAACGACTTGGCGTAGCGAATTTAATAGTAAAATCTCCTTACATATGATAAAACCGAGTAAGCACGAGCATTAATATGTATAAACTTCGCAAGATCTAAAATCGTTTTTCTCGTAGAATAACAAGAGCAATTTTAGGATACATCTTCAATAAATACAGTAAGTTAAAATCAACTTTAAAGGTTGCTACGTGTATAAATATACTAGCTCGTATGGTCGCGGTTACTATAAGGAATTTTTTGTTGGAACAGGATACTTAGTTTAATTAATGGATCGCCATTATTTGGCTGTGGCAAACACTTACGGTTTTATTTACTTAGTCTTCCTACAACACAGAGTATATTAACGCAAGTAGAAAAGTAATAACTGTAATTATTGTCTGTTATCAAGTACACGTAGGTACATGTAGAACGCAATACGGGACTTTAGATTATTGATGTCTATTTACTTAATAATTGTTTGTCCATATACTTGTAAAAGAAAAAGTAAAAAAAAAAACGTACTGTGCTGTACTTAAAAGTAATTACCCTGCAATTCAGCAGTGTTTGTGGTGTTTACCTACTTGCGTTTGTACGGTACATACTCAAAATGTGCTTATTGTTAGCTTGTTTCCGTATCCGGTGCAAAGTTTACCGTTTCGTTTTGACACACGATGTCGCTGCTGCCATAGAAACGGGAAATACAGCCGGCGTGTGTGAGCTCACTGTTCTTTGTGCCGGGCATATCTGGGTGAATAGACACGCTGGGGTGAATTGAGACAAAACTTTGAAAGGGACTGAGGGTGAATTAATATGGTATGTTACCTAAAGTACCTTATTTATTTACTTAATTATTTAGAGACCTTGTTGGAACCTTTTTCTTTTTTATCGTGTGTTTAGTGCCTAACCTGGTGTCAGAGTTTTTATCACGCCCATGGGCGTGTGACTTGGCTTTGCATACCGTCGAGAAATATGTCTCACGCATGGTGGCTTCTTCACGATGTTTTGCTTCGCCGAAGCAAGTGATAATTATAAAATACACATATGAATCCGAAAAATTTGAGGTGCGCGTCTTGGGTTCGATCTTGAGACCTATTACTTAGCAGTCCGACGGTCACACCACTAGGCTATCACAGCTTATACCTTGTTGGCAAATCATATTAATTCAACGTTATAATCCCTTTCAAAGTTTTGTCTCGTTTCACCCCGTTTTACGGTACTGACACTTTTCACGCGACGGTAAGAGCAAATCTAACTTAATAAAATATTTGGATATGAGCACGTTTGTATCTTACAACAACCCGCATGTGCTCCTAATTGCAAGACCTACTCGTATAATCCATAATTCCTATTAATATTCCTAAGTTGTGCTTCAATTTGTGAATGTAACTATATTTTTCTGATCTTGCTAGCCAATATACGAGAATGACGGTTTCATGCATAATACCTAATTATTGATGTAATAAATTCATATTAAATTTTACAATAATTTTAACATTTAACTGAATTTCATGTTATAGTGTTTTAGTATTCTGACAGTAATAAATGTATGTTAGTATAAATATTATATGACCTTATTTAATCTGGAGAAATAATTGTAAATCTCGACATCGAGGCTAGGGTGGTGAAGGTGCGACGATTACCTCGCGACCTAACCAAAGAGATTGGTTGCGCGTGTATGCGGTCGTCGCGATCATGTGTTAGTCATTTGTTCGGAAAACCGGGAAGCGCTCTCTGTTGGAGTGTCGTTCACCGAAGAAAAGGAACGCGGCGGTCGCGGTTTCGTTCAGCGATCGCTTTGGTTAGGACGCGACCGTATTATAGAAAATGTTAATTATTTTGTGTTGTTATATATTTTAAATCAATAAATGTTTAAACAAAATATTCGACAGCACATGCTTATTATGTTCGAAAAAAAAAATCAATCATTGATATCTGACGTAAATTCAAACGAAAATTGGTAAATTAGTACGTACGAAACAACTTGGAACTTTTAGTACTTGTCATACAAGTTGGATTGGGTGAAAATGAATCAATCAACGTTTTATAAATATTGTAATATAATCTTGTAATACGAACAGGCGTGGAGTAGCATGTTTCTCTTGTATAATAATTATTATAATGACATAGCTTTGAAAGCGGTAGTTGGTATTTCAGTGTAATTGCAACTCGATCTAAGTGTCTTCCTAAAAAACCTACACGGTCAAAATGTACGGAACAGCAGATGAAAAATGACCATGTGGTGTGTTCGGAATGATGTAAGTACAGAATACGTGGGAATCGTTTGTACGTCGGTGTCCGCTCCACCTCGTACAATCGTTACTTTACGTATATGGGCTAAGCGTTGTTCCTGACACTGTAGCTCAATTACTGTAAAACTGCTATTGCATAAAAAGCCGAAAAATGTCTTAGCATTACCACTAGCTAAGTAATACTTATGGCCCTCTGACAGGAATGGGTTTCTTCACATAACTTTTGTTCATACCATACTATGATGTGTTAAAGCTATAGGAATAGTGCCTATTCGTCTTCCATCTCTCTCTCACGTGTGTTTTTTTTTTACTGCACTATATAATTTACTATAGACTAAGTACCGGCGCTGACACAGTGAAATGCAGCGCAAGCGGTTGTCACTGCCAAACAAACACCGACATTGCATTCTTTAAAATTACCACCGCCTACCTTTTTCATACATTATAGAAACGGCAGTAACTATGGACCGTAACATGATACGATCCTCGGAACGGAACACACCCCTCGTCATACATCTTCCTCCTCTCTTCAAACAATTCTATTTTATAATAAATACCATTCTTTCAATGCACTTTAAAGTAATCGATGTTTCTTCAATTTGAACTACCGCAATTCGATATTTGTTGGTTATTGACAACCGCGCTGTGTTGCGCTCATGTCTACGCCGATCTTAGCAGAGACACGAAGAAACCTGTTCGAAATAATTTGCTCTGTACATAAAGCCATGTCCACGTAATTGTTGTAATATATTTGTTTTATTTTATAGATTTTTAATGTGATGGAAAGAATAAAATGGTTATTTTATAACACGAGGCTATTATTTGCCCAGTACATTTGATTCTATAATTCATTAGATGGGAAACAACCTGGACCCTCATAGGTCACCCAGGCATCTGCGGTACCTGCAAGCTTTGCGCAGATGTTTTTTGACCTTTTGGTAGGAACGTGGATCCGCGCAAAACCCCGTTTAACAAGCAAAGCTCGTTCGTTTACTATAGAAAATAGGTAAGATATATTTTAGAACAGTTGCCTTTTTATGTAATTGTAGCAGTCATCGCTACACCGGCATTTAAACACTAATTTAAAACTTAAAATCGACATTGTAAACAATCACAATACAAGTACATTTTAAACGTGTGACTGACACTGGCTTGGCCACCATCAGGGAATTTAATTTTGAAAACACAAATAATTTGTCGGCAATTAGTCGGTATTTGTCGCCCAATATCAGAATTTGTCGGTCACTGGTTCAAAAGTTATAAGGGTTTATAGGTGGCCGATCTGTAAAGACTCTCCCTAGCTTGGCCACATTTATATCTCAAAAAGTAGGGCATCTAGCTTAGATCTGTTTTCTCCCAGATTTAGTCAGCAATTTGTCGGAATTTGTCGCCAAGCCACAGATTTATTCGGTCACTGGTTCAAAAGTTATAAAGGTTTATAGGTGGCCGATCTGTAGAGACTCTCCCCAGCTTGGCCACATTTATATCTCAAAAAGTAGGGCACCTAGCGAAGATCTGTTTTCTCCCGATCTAGTCGGCAATTTGTCGGAATTTGTCGCTAAGCCACAGATTTAGTCGGTGTGTAATTAAAAAGATATTAACGAATTCAATTTCTCCATACATTGGTACAATCAAATACAACATATTTGAAGTAGTTTCTAGACAGTATCTAAGATGTCATATGGTGGAATTTTTGTTTCGAAATATATAAATATAAAGTTATTCTATCATTTGAACCCACCAAAGGAAAACTGTATTCATTACCTATAAACAGATCTACAATAAATATATATGTAATTATCTTAAAGCACTTTTAAACAGAGGATGACAATATACACCAACTTGTTAACTGCGAATGCAATAAGTCCAGAATTATCGATCATATTCTTTATCCACTATTTTATAGTACAATGCGCTAAAAAAAATGTAATAACAAGCGTTGCTCTAGTCAGAGTAATTTATTACGAAAGTGCCCGTATTTACCGATTAATATCGATGTAATAAAAAAGATGGTATTTTAGCTTTATCTAAATCAATCAAATTAACCATTGAAAAAGACCAAGGGATGTGCTCGGATTGTGGAAAGCAAGTGAGATTTTATTACTACATAACGTCAATTTTATTTATTGAAATGACTGGTATTTCTAAAATGAATCTATCTAACATACCATTGCATATAACAGTCAAAAAACAAAAGTTTACTGCTTCATCGGTGATTGAGTACATACCTGGTGTTATAGGTCATTTCAGAAGTTGGTGCTACCGAAAGTCTACAAAAACTTAGGAATGCTACGACGATTTACAAGATTTAATGTCATTACCTTCCACAGCAATAATACCTCATAACCTCATTTACACGTTGTAAGTAAACACATAAAAAAAGTTTTTATTTTACCCTTTTTAATTATCGTGTCACACACAAATCCTTGTCAAGTATCAATTTCGCAATTTCTTTTACTTGGATGACATATTTTTTCCAGCTATTTTGATTTAAAAACCAAACTACCGAACCGATATTGATAGAATTTCTATGGGACCAATCGGAAAGATAATCCTTTTAGATAAAAGAAGATTTTTTCAAATTGGTTCATAAATGACGAAGATATGAAATACAAAACACAAAAAAAAATACAACCGAATTGAGAACCTCCTCCTTTTTTGAAGTCGGTAAAAAATTAATAATAGATACGTAATGTTTTAATTCCTAGAAATGATTCGAATTAAGGTTATTAATCAATCAAATATTAAAAAAAATGTTTTCTAACCAACTGCAACGGACCAAATAGTGGTAAGCTAAAGAGGTAGGTTTTTTCCGAACATTACGTATAATGAAAGTTCTGTGATAATATAGGTAATGATTTTGTAGTTAACAGCAAAGTTCATTTAAAAACAAACTTGTTTATGCGGTCTCAAAAAACAACGTATTCGGACTTTTGTGAGTTTCTACAGTACTTGTAGTAGATATTCGCTAGTTTATATTTTGTATGCGGGTAGCATTATGGGTAATAGCGTCGTATCGGGTCGCGGTCGTGTCGGTGATGAAATGAAGAATTTCGATGACGTGTTGTCGAGTAGGTATCGATCGGGATCAGTGTTGGTTTCAGCCAGAGTCGTGCAAGGAAGAAACACCCATTGTAATTTTTTATTGAGAGATAATATTATATACTTAATAGGTATCTAGGTATGAGTAGTATTTTTAAGAAGTTTAAGACACACACACAACGCAATCAAATTATTTGTGTGCGTTTTATAATAAAACGCACACAAATTATTACAAACTTTTTTTTTTATCTTATCTAAAAAAAACCGTCATAACACGAGTTCCTAACTATTTATAATAAGTTCCACTGTAAACTGGCTCGCATCTATCTCTTTCCACTGACCATAAATGAAACGGAGCGTAGCGATTTATCTGCCAGCGACTAAGTGCACATTTTATTCGTTAAATAATTCTCCTTTAGAGATAGTTTTCCTTTGGTGGGTTCAAATTATAGAATAACTTTATATTTGGAAACAAAAATTCCACCATATGACATCATAAATACTGTCTAGAAACTACTTCAAATATTTTGTACTTGATTGTACCAATGTATGGAGAAATTGAATTCTTTAATATCTTTTTAATTACACACCGACTAAATCTGTGGCTTAGCGACAAATTCCGACAAATTGCCGACTAAATCTGGGAGAAAATAGATCTTCGCTAGGTGCCCTACTTTTTGAGATATAAATGTGGCCAAGCTGGGGAGAGTCTCTACAGATCGGCCACCTATAAACCCTTATAACTTTTGAACCAGTGACCGACTAAATCTGTGGCTTGGCGACAAATTTCGACAAATTGCTGACTAAATCTGGGAGAAAACAGATCTACGTTAGATGCCCTAGTTTTTGAGATATAAATGTGGCCAAGCTGGGGAGAGTCTCTACAGATCGGCCACCAATAAACCGTTATAAATTTTGAACCAGTGACCGACAAATTCTGATATTGGGCGACAAATTTCGACTAATTACCAACAAATTATTTGTGTTCTCAAAATTAAAATCCGTAATGGTGGCCAAGCCAGTGTCAGTCACACATTTTAATCACCCGTTACACAGAACTGTCAAATATGAACAAGTCAAATTATCATAGACATCAAACAAAACACGATCATTGTCTTTGATAATTAATTTGACACCTTGTTCGATCCAAAATATTCACACCTATTCCTACTACTCACACACCTGCCGCAGGGGCAATATTGGAATTGAACCCATAACTGCCTCCTTTTGTGATGTATATGGGCAAGCAGGGGAAATTTTTAGTTTGGGCCTGCGGCAGGGCTGCAGGGGCGCAAGACGTTCCTAGCTTCCTAGGTTGTATCTACCGCCCTGCTAGGTTGCCGCATGTGTAGTACGATTGGGGCAATTCCAGTCAGTTCATTGGGGACAACCGAGCGGAGTGCACGTGTCACAATAAAGAGCGTGAAGTTTTCGCGGGTAATAGACGTACAAAGACCGACCCCACATTTGGGATAAAAAACAAACAATATTTTAACAGAGACATGCTAAATCAAACTTTCCAATTTTAATGTTCGAAATATATCGCGAACACGCCAACATTACTTTAAAAAAAGTTTGAAAACATGCGTACTTCTTACGCACGGGAGTTAAAAAGGTCAGTATTTACTTTCCTTTTACAATAGTTATTGCTAGCAATCATTCTAAATACATATTATTTTTTCATAACCTCTTTGCCATCGGCATCTGTCAGAGCGCTAACAATTTTTAATTTCAACCTTCTCAGCGCGCGTAATAAACGCAAGGGCGGGAATTCGATACTGCCAGTTAGTACGCCAAATTAAAATAAAGAGGTCTTAAAATTCTGATGTTGGCATTGTAAATCTAAAAATCAATGAATAATTAAGGTTTATGTTTAAATTAATTACACTACTAGACAAATAGATTACGATTCAAACTTAAAAATATAGGTAGTGATAATTTCCTCTGAGTTTAAATTATGGCAGCTGCGAATGTATTACGTATATGTTTTTAGGTAAATGCTTCAAAACAAACTGGATAGATGACGTGTGCAAGCCGTCACTATGGTACTATAACTTGTTTGCTTTTTATGAAGAGACTACTGAACCTACTCGCAGGGGAATAGATACTGATGCTGGGGAGGTAGGTAATCATTATTATTCAAAATTTTACTGTCACTTCTGTGCTTAAGTGATACTAATTCACATGATTCTGTCCGTCAATCACCTGGCCGAAAAGTCAGATCACTTATATTTTGGGAGTCTACACATGAATCTGTAATATAGGTATTTGATTTCGTTCTTAAATAATTATGTAAAGCACAGCATGCTAGGACAATAGCATCGACGTTTTCAATGTTTACACTTATTTTTCGGCGAAAAATCCGAAAACGTGCCGCCAATATTCCAAAAGCATTTTCAACGACTCTTCTTGCCCTGGATAAACGATAATTAAATATTCTTTTTTCATGGTTTATGTTCCTGAATAGGTAGGGCTTCATAACATGTCTGTTGGGAGCGAATGCGCTGTCTCCTACAAATGTGTAGGGTACTGTAATATTCGTATCTGGTAACGAAGACGCTGGTGGTAGGTTTAATTGACCTGTCATTAGTTTTTCATAAAATCGAGTATGTTGTATAACACCACCATCAGACACGCTTCCGTTGATGCCAGTGTGCACGTACATAAAGTCATAATTTTCATTAACGATAGCAAAAAGTACAACACTGAAAAATCTTTATAATTATAAAAACTCGAGCAACGTCCAGAAGGTGTTTCTACAGCTTCGTGCTTTCCGTCCATGGCCCCAACACAGTGACTGAAATTCCACTTATCTTAAAACATTTTTTCTGTATTTTTTTCCATTCAGCTTCCGATGATCTGAAACAAAAAGTTATATGAAATTTATTATTTCAGGTCTCGCAGGATTCCGAATCGAATGAAACTTCAGGTGGACAATCAACCGACCACGATACAAATAGTACTCGGGGCAGCCAACCATCTAATAGCCAGTCAACCAAGCAAAAACTTTCAAACAGGCTAAACAAAACAGAAGAAGAAACTACCACACCGAAAAAACAGCGAATGAGCTTAGAAAAAAAAGCAAGAAAAACTATTGGATACTGCTCAACAACTTCTCACCACTACTTCAAAGACGGACGATTGGGAAGTCAAAGGACCTTTCCTTTGACTTGTTGCGTTGGTCTTCAATTGAGAGATTTGAGCAAACACCAGCAAAATATTGTTCAAAAACTAATTTCAGATGCCATCTCCGATGGTAAACTTGAGAAACTTACAGAAGAATCGTCAATCACTTTGAGAAACCAATATACATACATTCAACCTACTTATCCGAACATCAATTCCGCATATCAAGCCCAAATGCGTCCTCCGACACCATCCCCTGGATATTATGTCCAGATGCCTACTCCTTCACCATCCTCTCAACATCATACCCAATCCTCTATGCCTGTGCGATCGGCTCAACCCCAAAACCAACTTCGTGAATCCCAATATACGGATTACAATTCAACTATCATTGATCTCCCGAATACTACATTTAGTAACAACTAGTTGACCCGCACAACTTCGTTAATGCTCCACTCCTATTGGTCGCAGCGTGATGTTATATATTCAACACTAAAATAATGTTTCAATTCGAACCAGTAGTTCCTGAGATTAGCGCGTTCAACTAAACAAACTCTTCAGCTTTATAATGTTTGTATAGATATGAAACCAAATACTTTTACAACAACAATTTAACTATATCCATACCTTTCTAATATTATAAATGCGAAAGTCACTCTGTTTGTTTGCTACCTTTTTACGACTAAACGGCTGTTCGGATCGTAATGAAATTTGGTAAGGATATCGATTTTATCCTGGGGAAGGACATAGGCTATATATTGTCACGCTAATTACCATGGGGGATGAGCAATATTCCATTATTATGTTCATATTTCTCAACTGTTTGACAACTGACAACTGTCAAAACATGCATGAGAATAGAATGGCTACCTATTTTAGAAAAGTTGTCTCCGAAGTAATTGGCCTGGTGGCTCAACGACTGCCCTGTGCAAACGATCGTTCGCAAGTTCTAATCCCAGCCAGTCGTGGCCAGTAACTATCTCACTTTTTGTGATTATTCAGATTTTTTGCATCCTGTAAGATTTATAGAAACTAAGTTCGATCCCCAACCAGTTTTACGTTTGTAACTACGAATTTTTTTTAAGCTTTAAGGTTTCCAAATCATTACAAAACAGTTTTGTATAGGGATGCATCCGATACCGATACTGATGCCGATATATCGGCGATACTCGAAGTTCCCGTTCGTCCCCCCGACTTCGTCCTCCTAGAGGGACGAACGGGACTTCGTTATTTTTTTATTTCGATCTTCCCACTGATTTTGTCGGTGGGACGAACGGGAATAATTTATTAATATTTTATTGAGTCCCGTTGGTCCCACCGAATAATGCCAGACTGGTTGTTTAATGGTAAAAAAAAAATCGGATCGGATTTATTAAGGCACAAACAATCACAGAATCAACTTTAGATACGTACGTCTATACGATTAGGTATCAAAATACATATACGCTTATACAATCACTTAAAATAAAAAAAAAACATCTCTTTCCCATGAATAGCTTTATATCTAATACAATTATGTATCTTTTCAAAGGTCGAAAACGCTCATTGAGCGAAAAAACCGACCACATCGCGATGTGTCAAACACAAAACGACCACGAAGCAAATGTCGGGTTGTGGCTGTTTTGAAAAAAAAAATGTCCTAAGGTTATTTCTGAATTAAGAGGTTGCATTTGGTAACTCATAATATATATTATGAGTTGCCAAATGCAACAATATTGATCAATATTGATCTGTCAAGATTGAACGTTAACTTACGCCGTTTTGGACTTTGTTTTGCTTTCACGCTGTAGTTCTGGCTCTGGCTCTGGTTCTGGCTGTGTGTAGTCTTGGTGTAACACCGTAAGCAATTTTAAAATATTAGGTTTTTTTGCCTATAGCACTATTTAATTTATAATGCCACCCTTCTGCAAAGTTATCGGTCCTGTGTAGTTTACCAAAACTGCACCACACTTTTACGTAATTCAGTTGAAGCTACTGTGATAGCATGTATTGCCGAAATTTTTCACTTTGGCTATTATCATCGGGGCTTTCGCCAGCGACATAAAACCAGGCTTCAAAAAGATGATCCTCAGGTAATAAAGAAAGCACCGCACTTGGGGCTACTTGTATACAGAACAATTTATTTTGTAAAATAATTATTAAATCCAACCAAGTAACTCGAAAAGTAAACTGCAAAATAACGATTAACATTTCATGCACAATATTATTAGTGGGACGAATGGCACTAAACTAAGAAAATATTCCGATTCGTCCCTCTAAAATCCCGAGTGGGACGATCGGGAACAAATTTAATATTATTTTGGTAAATTTCCGTTAGTCCCACTAGGTGGACGAAGTCGGGGGGACGAACGGGAATACACGAGTTTTCGCTGTCAAAAATGAACCTGAGTAAGCTTTTAGAATATGGGTATTAAAATACCAGTGATAATAGGCGCTCATGTACGTCGATTGACGTCAAAGTCGCGAATAAATAAAAGTCACCACGCACCATGCTGCTCGCTCTCGCCGCGACAAAATCACTAACTCGCGAGCGAAATGTACCCTATTTGTAACGATGCAAGTCGAAGTGGTATAAATAATAATTAAAAGACTTTAATTATTATTCGCAATTTATATTATTTGCCACTTTTAATAGAAAAGAAATTGTAGCGACTAGGTAAGTTCACTCGCACAACTCAACGCATCACCAAGATCATACGATTTTACGTCAGAGCGGGCAGTGTGCAAAACAAAAGTTACGCCTACCTCTCCCCGTCATGGCGTCAGTCGGACTTAGCCCCGCCTTCCGGAAGATGGCGCCCGCGCATCCTTTGTTTGAGCACTAACGAGGAAAGATGGCGGTGCACTCGTCTATTGTCTACGTCAACTACTACGCAAAACGGTCAAGCATGAACCGTTATTATTATTATTTAGTTTTAAGTCAATATTATAAATTAATACCTGTATATTTTGTATGCACATTTCCACTCAGATCCAGCCTGTCCCTTTGCTGCCCTCCCCCAGCGGGTGGGCCACGGGGGTGCCCTTAGCGCGTAGTCGCTTAGTTTGTAAGTTTTTTGCTCTGGCTGGAGGCCTTACACTTAAGGCATCCACAGGATAGACTTGTTAAGCAGACGACACCCTCCTAGGTTGAAGAATTGCGAGATGTCATTCATAAAAAAATAAATATGCACATTCATTACTGTTTCCTAGTCCGTTCTGAATATAACTCTGTCGCTTCTCACTCGGAATTTTATTTCAGCGCCTATTGCTAAACCGCTTCAGTAGCTACTCCGCATTAGATAAAATATTGCAAGTAGTATAAAATAGGCCTTACCAACGGAGCAAATACTGTTGGAATGTTACAAAAATCCCGCTGTTTACTAACTCGATTCAATCACACGACTAAAACACTCATTCATTCACCCATTCAATCACTCGTTCTTTTTGTCTTTGATGATCTCATTTGAATATTTTTATAATATTAACTCAAAACTCAAACTCAAAGCATTTATTTCAATTAGACAATAAGTTTTTACAAAATCTTAGTTATATCATTCATGTCGAGATTATATTATACATATACCTATGTGAGAACGATGTAGAAAGACGTGCGAGTAAGAGCGTCCAGAGTAAAAAGATAAAATCAACAATTCAAAAATACAATAATCCATGGCAGCTGCGAGATGACCAGTCCCTACTGACAGCGCCCGTTCACGAACATGACGCAAGGATCTGCCATCATTCAACTCAACCATTTTGAAGGGAACTAAACGACCCAACACACGCGCCACCATCAGCGAGACATTGTAGTGAAAGTGAGCATGACATTCTCTCAACCACCAAGGAAAATGCGAGTCAATAAAAGATGTAAATGGTAGCTTTATCGTACATAGCACTGCAATTATGTAATACTAAGAGATTGAATCTATACAATACAAAAATAAGTTTACAATCTTCTGCAGCTTCCACAATAGCTTCACTTGGTAATCAATAACTTTGCCCCTATGGTTGTGGAGTAGGACCAGCATTGAGCCAAGCATTTTTATAGTATGCTTGCCTACATAGTGTGCGTTTTATACAAGATTTAAATTTCGTCTCATTCAGTTGTAGAATGCCGGGAGGTATTTTATTGTAACAATTTAAACAGTACCCCATGAAAGATGAGTCTACTTTAGCTAGCCTGAAAACTGGCTGAACTAGATGGTCCCTGGTTCTAGTATTACAGTGGTGTCTGACGCCTCTTTTACTAAATAAATGCAGATTTTTCCTAACGTACATGATGTTTTCATAGATGTATTGGCAAGGTACTGTGATGATGTTAATTTCCTTAAACAGTTCTCTTAAAGAATTGCACCTACATAGATTATATATGGCCCTGATGGCTCTTTTCGTCAGAATAAATATAGATTCGATATCTGCAGCCCGTCTCCATAGTAAAATACCGTATGACATAATACTATGAAAATAACTAAAATAGACTAGCCTCGCGGTATCTACATCAGTAAATTGACGGATTTTTCTAACAGCATGTGCTGCTGAACTCAGCCGTCCTGCAAGAGATGTTAAAGGAGGACCCCATTGTAGCCTTGAGTCGAGAGAGATCCCTAAGAAAACAGTTTCATCGACGAATTTTTGTTTCTCTTGATTCAATACTATGTCACAATCACTAGTTTTGACATTTGGTAGAGCAAATCTTATGCACTTAGTTTTTTTTCCCATTTAATACTAAATTATTCGCGGTAAACCAATTATGGGCCTGCAGTAGGGCGCTATTTACGTCGTCAAGATTTGTGGCACATCTGTTTATCTTAAATATTAAAGAAGTATCGTCGGCAAACAACACCATTTGTGGTTGGTTTTTAAATAAATGGGGTAGATCATTAATATAGACTAGAAAGAGGAAAGGACCTAATATCGACCCTTGTGGTACTCCCATCCTTACTTTTAAACCCATTGAATTGACACCATTTATTTGTACTTGCTGATGTTTATCGTTTAAATACGATTTCACTAAACTGAGCGCAAGTTTCCCCAAACCGTTCGAGAGGTCGCAGAAGATTCCTATGGCATCTTGTGCCTCTTCCCACGCAGTGAATATGTGAAGATCTTATTGATATTAAAGTAGTTAAGCATCTGATTAAGCATTACCTTTTCAAACACCTTTCTGAAAACCGGCAATACACATACGGGTCTCTATTTATTCGTGTCTTTACTGTACCCGGATTTGAAAAGTGGTAACCTTGCTGTATTTCATAAGGTCCGGGAAGACTCCTTGGTCCACACACAAATGAAATAATAAGGCTAAGTACGGTGCTATAATCTCAATAATAGCTTGACAAACTTTAATAGACATTCCCCATAGATCTTCCGTTAATTTGATTTTGACTTACTTAAAGGCTTTAATGACCTGCTATGGGGTTTATATGCTTAAATTGAAACTCAACCGGACAGGCTGAAACGTTCGCTCTTAATAAATCAATAGAAAGCGAGGGGGAGGAATTTAAGGTTTCGGTAGTTTTAAGTGGGACACCGGTAAAGAAATCTACAAATTGTTGAGCAACTTCGTTTTTATAGATTAAATTGGACTCTCGAACAGAGCACAAGTCTTTATTTCCTCCTGCGACCCATTTCCCCACAGCTTATGGGCCCAGAATACGTAGTATTACAGTAATAAGATTATTAAAGTGTTCAAAAATAATCAACTGTCAATACACTACTGTGTGACTATGAAATAAGTGTTTTCTGTTAAATAAATATATTTGGGGTTTAATTTAGTAGTAGGTATTTTAATTTATCCCATACCCAGCTTGTAACAATATACAACCCTATACTGACCTGCAAATTGCAAAAAACGTAAGAAAATTTCAATTTCGCGGCCTACCTCAGCAGTCCTACCTTAAGTACCTACTTACTCACAAACCCATAAGAACTTCCGTGTTCAAAATACATACATCCAAACGCTGAATATCAGCAAAATGAGCGACCCGAGTACCTCTACTCTCTCTGGCTGTCGGATCTGACCTCTCTAATAGTCACTGGCTGGCTTGGCTGACAACTTTTGCTCTAAATTGGCGTAAGATGGCTTTATTTTTTAAACAATAAAAATCGTGCATTATTTTAAAAACAGAAACAGTAAGTGAATTCGATAGTTGGTTTACTTTATTAATTTTAGTTGTACTCGGAACAAAAACATTCCGAAAAAGAAATTTAGTCGTAAGGTAGTCTCCACTTTTCGTTTCTGTTCCTTGAACTTTAGGCACATTTGCTCTACCTAATCCGATCACTGGCGATCAGTGGTGAATTTGTGACTATGAAATAAGTGTTTTCTGTTAAATAAATATATTGGTGTTTAATTTAGTAGTGTTTTAATTTATCCCATACCCAGCTTGTAACAATATACAACCCTACACTGACCTGCAAATTGCAAAAAACGTAAGAAAATTTCAATTTCGCGGCCTACCTTTGCTCTCCTACCTTAAGTACCTACTTACTCACAAACCCATAAGAACCTCCGTGTTCAAAATAAAGAAGTATTTTTGATCTAACAAGTTTAAGTTTGTAAAGATTTCCTACTCTATAATAAAAACAGGGTTTGTTTAATAATTTGGAATATTGAATTTAAATCATTTAAAACATCCGTAAAGCAGTAAGCTCCCCTAAGTACTCTTGAAGCGCTTGGACATGATTGCCGAGAGAAGGGGTTGCTATGCACATGAAGTGTGCCCAGTGCCGAATTAAGCAAGCGGGGGGCCCGTAGCAAATTCTATTGAGGGGCCATCTGCCAGAGAGAGTTAAACCCAAAAAATATTTTGACAACATCGTTCACAAGTAATTTGCGTTGTGCACGGTGTTTTAGAATTGAGTTAAAAATTATATTGTCATTTGTCCGGTTTAGGTACTGGCCGGTTGTCCGCCGTTGTAGCGATAGGTGGTAGGATACCTATCATTAGTTATAAATAAAAACATGCCTGAGGCTCTGGCGCCTTGGAATTTAAACTTCTTTGAATTTCGAATTGATTTTTTTGCTTTTGGTAACACTCATTATGGCGAAATGGTTATTATAAATTTTATTGAAGAAATCTCTTTCAAATTAGGTTGGTAGGCAGACTGAATTTCTAGAAACGTAACTAGTACAAGTTTTATTTCATAAACATTTATCGGATATTACATAACCGTGACGACTAGATATCATGATATTGTTTATTTTAAAATCATTATTGTACTTACCTTTTTTACCTTTTTCTTAGATTTATTTATTTATTTATCAACCTCCACATTGAGTGTCGAGTAAGAGTGCTTGCACTAGTCAGACTTTGTAGAGCCGATTCAAATTCTATACATACGAGCTACTTTTTTTTAATGCATGTGCTTTTAGTCAAGTAATACTGCGGGGCCCGTAGCAATTGCTACTCTTGCTACGTGCTTAATCTGGCACTGTGACACTTCAGTTGAAAAGTATCACGCTATTTTCAACTGTGCGGTGCAATTGTGTGTAAACCGGCTGCATATTAACCGCAAATTATTATTTATTATAAAATAGCAGCGGAAGGGTTAATGGTAGACTCTCATTGTAACAGTAAAAAATCTTGAGGGTGTTATTTCCCATAAGAAATTGTATTTCTGTCTGGCTTTTGTTTTTGGGTACGAAATGACTGATGTCCTTTGTGAATATATATGGTTGGCAAGCTTAAAAGATAGGATGGTTTTGGACTTGACAGGTGGTGCCGCGCGAAGCAAGGGTAAGGAAAAAACAGAGTTGCGGGAGCCTCGCGGTTGCTTTAAAAAAGGTCCGTTTCAATAATATTGCCAGACAAATGCTGTACGAGTATAACAAACAGCCAGAACTGTGTGGTAGTTTGATATTGCATTTGTTTTAGACATTATGAACAGAGGGATGTTGACGTGTGACCAATACATGTTGATGGATGTTTTTTACTCAATCAAGCCATAACAGCTGAACGGATCAAGAAGTTATTTGGCACAAAGATATATTATAGTCTGGAGGGCTATTCCAGACTATACATATAGTATAGTAACCGTGTACAGGAACCGTCAATCACACGACGTCTTTATACCTGCAGAGTTTTAGTTGCCCTCCCCAACACTACCCGACGATTTTGTATTTTCTATAATTATCAGAATTAAACATCTGAACGCCTTTTATAAACTACACTCAACACTTACTCTAAATATCAATAAATCACACAGCCGACCCCTACAGTACCTACTTACCAGGTTTTAATTTCGGGTAGTATTTTAATTGGTGCGATAAGCGGTTGTCCCTTTCCAAGAGGACCTTTTACAACCAGCACTGTATTATGATTGGCTCAGCAAAAGACATTAATATTCCTGACAACCTTGCTACCCTATAAGTACATGTACATAAGGATTTTCCGGTTGAAGGCAGGGCCATTTGTTCCGTCCCATTACTTACAGGAATTTCAGCTTAAGACGCTTATCATGAAAATTACCCCAAAATAGGAATCCGAGGTGTGAAAATTAAAATTAGGGTCACATAATAATTGGTGCGTGGAACCGCAACCGCCGTGTATGACCAGACGTCTGAGAGTGGACGAGGCGAAATTAATATGTAAGGATTGTACCAGGTGGCGTTCGTTATGTTATGTTAAGTAATTGGAAATTATTAAGTTCTTAGCAAACGGCCCGGTGTTTACACAAACATTCAGATGAGGTGCTTACAATAAAACACTAAACGTTAATAAAAACCAACTTTGAAAAACGAGCTGACGATCTTTATAATCATGTTGCGAAGGTCGATTTTCGTTTATCACCACACTTGAAAAATGACTTGTTAATGCGGTACATGAAGTTCATTTACATAAAGTGAGTACTGAGTCTATAGAAGTAACCAATTATCATCATCCTTTTAGCCTTTTCCAAACTATATTTGGAGTCAGCTTCCAGTCTAACCGTATATATACAGCTGAATACTAGTGTGACCTGTAATCTTGGTAAGACTGGTTGTCAGACTTTTGGGCCCCTTGTAACGACTGACAAAAATCTTCAAATTGGGAGCTGGGACAGCAGACACAGCTGGGAGCAAGGGCTTAACGTGCTTTCCGAGGCATGGAGGAAACTCGGTATACATATACTAGATGCTCACTCATCCAGGGACTGACCTTAGTATTAAGCGCGGCTTAACCTGGGGCTCGACCCGTGCGGCTGTTATTATTTTGGCCACGAACTACCAGTCTAACCGTATGCAGCTGAATACTAGTATTTATATGGAGCGACTGCCTATCTGACCTCCTATCTTGGTAAGACTGGTTGTCAGACTTTCGGGCCGCTTGTAATGACTGTCAAAGATCTTCAAATCACAGCTGGAACCACGGGCTTAACGTGCTTTCCGAGACTTGGAGGAAACTCGGAATGTAATAGATGGTCACCCATCCAGGCAAGCGCGGCTAAACCAGGGGCTCGACCCGTGTGGCTGTTATTTAGCCAAGAGCTCCAATCGGTTATCTTAAAGGTTAATTTGTAATCTAGTACCACATTATGTAGCAACAGTAACACCCTAACCTGTTGACCATGAGCAATACGCTTAAGCGTGAGGCGACTTGCAACAGCGACTGCGGTGAAAACATACGAAAAAAGGTGATTAGAATATGCTAATGGGACAAATGGAGCATGTAGATGAACCAAGTGAACGCGGCGCGCGAATTAAGTCGTTTCGCTCGAGGCGTAAACAATGGCCAAATACCATGCCACAACTCCCCCGCACCCCTTTCCTACCTCATAATCCCTCTATAAAACTGACGGCAAATATTAAAACCGGTCAATAGTCGAAACACGCACAGGCTCTGTAGTCGGGGTAATATAAATATTTTATCCTAAGAACAAACATTTGCAGTTAACAAACTTGTTCTCTCGTACGGAATGTATGAGACATGTTCTCCAAGTACATTTGTTTAAGTTTTTCAACTACTCGTTAAATTTTAAAGGCTACTTAATTGTTATAGTTTTCCTTTTAACTTTGTAATAATTTTTATATAAACAGCCATTTAGCTGATTAAAAAAATATATATTTCGCAAACCCTGAAAACCCTCAATCGAAAATTAGTTTTCACACACCCGCAACATTTTTGAACGACCTCGGAAAGTAAAAAAGATAGATTTTTATTGTAACCGATTTGTCGACATGATTAAATAAATAATAAGGACCCATTACAGATTACAACTTTCTAGTACTAAAACCCGTATCTATGAACAAGTCAAAGTGTGTACGTGAGTAAAAGTCAACTTAAGGTCCGATTTTTATTATGTAGTTTAGTAATTACTTGAAGTTAGAACTGCCAAAAGTTAAAATTCTTAGCTTTGCTTTCTTTGACGTTTCTCTATTTAAAATTCTTGTCTATTGCAGAAAAAAAAAATATAATAAAAGAAAATGTTTGCATAAGTAATTACTTAAACTCAAACAATTACTTTAACTTGACTATAGATACGGGTATAAGAGTCTCACTACTCTGATCTAAGCTGTCGGTCAGACTGACATGGCAAAACTTTAGGGGCTCATTTATGTTTTTTTTTCGTTTACGGAGAGGCGGCGCCGCGTGCTGCGGTCCGTGAGGAGCAGCGATGACCGCCGCGATGCCCGCGGCAATGCAAGAGAAGGGATGGAATACGTGCGGGCCCCCCGCACGATAGGCATGTCGATTTATTATGAAAAATCGATTTCAGATTCGATTCAAATCGAACATACAATCATACTGTTAAGTTCTATTTGGTGGGGCAATCTTTTATAATATGGAATATTGTATAACACAAACAAACACAAAAGACAGGAAGTTTGAGAGTGGCGCCGGTTACAGAAAAGATGAAAGGATGTCGTCTGTCTTAGTATGGACATGTGATGAGGAGTGATGCAAGACATGTGACTAAAATGGTGATGAATATAAATGTTGATGGCTGGAGAGGGAGAGGAAGACCAAAGAAAAGATGGATGGATTGTTTTAGGAATGATATGAAGGTAAAAGAAGTAAATGATAGCGTGACGATTGACAGAGGAGAATGGAAGACAGAACCGGACCGTCATATCCACCCATTTCGCTCTGGCCTCTTCGAATTGATTGATGATGATGATTTTTTCAGTTTGCAATAGAGTGTTTCTCAGGGAAGGCTTTTCTAGGAACTGAGCTGCCGCAGGTCCGCCCCCGCCTCTAATTACTAAAGTAAGGGGTTTTCACGTAAAAATTTAAATCAAATCTCGATTTCTACATTATTAGTCTATATGTATATAACGAGTTCACTGCTGACTCACAGACCTCCTCCAGCTCTGTCAGAGAGTGGGCTAAACCATTAAAGCACCGTGCAGACCCAGAGTAGATCGGTGTTAAAATTTCTATTACACTATCTGACATGCCGGTTTCCTAACGATATCTTACTATACCGCCACCGTAAAACTTACTAAAGAGTTCCATTTTATATCTCCGAAGATCTTCACCAAATTAAAATGGGACCACAGCGGAATAATATTCTTTTAAACAAAAAAAGAATCTTAGATCGATATCTATGATTGATTATTTGTGAACCAAAGTTCACAATAAAGATATCGCTGAATTTACAGGGGTGGATACCAGAATTTCAGGCTTTTTCTTAACTCTCGGACAACTATACTAGCAACTTTCTTTATGAAATAATAGTTTTGGCACGTCGCCACCCAAACAAATTGCTACGGGGTAGCAACAAATCCGTAGCGTTGCTACGACGTAGGTCTACTTAGCTCGCTATAGAGCTAGGCTGTAGCTTTTCTTGTGGGAATTCGGTAGTTGGAACACCAATCACTGGACATACTTTTTTTGAGCTGTCTAAACGCTTTTCTCCATAGATTTTTAATGGCAATAGTAACCTGTAACGTCACTATTGTACCAGCTCAATGACTCTACTATTTATTGATTTCAAAGCAAAAAAAGTTCAATTTAACGTCAATAAAAAAAAAATGAAACTGCTTTCCAGGTTTCCAATAGCTAATAATGATTGACTATTGCAGCTACCCTATTTTATAACGAATCCACTTTATACATATTATGCATTAAGCTAAAATTACCAATGACCTTGAAAAAAAAACAAGTTATTTATTTTTAACATTTATTGTTTTAACACCCGTATCTATAGTCAAGTTAAAGTAATTACTTGAGCTTAAGTAATCACTTGCAATTTTTTTTATGCAATAGACATGAATTTAAATGAAGTAAGAACCGACAAAGAAAGCAAAGCTAAGAATTCTATCTTATTACAGTTGTAACTTTAAGCAATTACAAAACTACAGAATAAAAATCGTATCTTAAAAAATTAAATTTACTCAAGTAAACACTATGACTTGTTTATAGATACGGATGTAAGAACTTGCAAAACCACTAACGTGAATACCTCGGTACATTTGTCTACAAATAAGGGGTAACAACACCAGTATAAGCTGGCCTCTTTTTCCATTAAAACTCCGTGCTGTGCTTGGCTAGGCCAGCTCAGGCTATGAAGTCTCTGGCCACGTGCCAGCCATTTTACATTAGACGACTACTACATATATATTAGAAAGGGTGTAAAATGACCCTCCACGAAGCCGTCAACCAACCATACCGTACATCAAAATAAGTAACGCTGCGCAAAAATTATTGCTGAAGCGAAACTGAAATAAATTACTTTTTTTTGGTGAAAAAAAACAATCGTTTACGGTAACGCTCAATGTAATCAAAACATTGTGCTGATCAAAGACATTAAAATATTTACGAACGATAGACGTGACAACACGAAGAAAATCATAATCCAGTACTTGTTATAACTTGTTAACAAATCGTTCTGTCTAGTGCAGGGATCCCCAAACTATTTTGGAAAAATGACCCCTTTTCCAAAATGAACTGTTACCTCAGACCCCCATGGCCAAATTACCTTCTTTTAAGATCAACCCCTTATTCATAATGGTCCGCTAACTTAAAACAGCTGCTACAGTGTGTTAATTTTCATTCTGACTTAGGTCAATAGAAGAAGACAGTGTGAGAATTAGCAATGCTTTAAGTTAGCAGACTATTATGAATAAGGGGGCCTATCTTTAGTTTTTTCCTATTGATACAAAATACCTAGGTACTAAGGTACCAATTGGAAAACTTTGCACTTGGTTAAGTGAGTAAAGTTGCCTTCATTTTCTCATCAAAATTTAACAAAATAAAAAACACATACAATTCAGTAAATATCAAGTTTATTTTATAATGATTATTACAAATTAGGTACTTAAAGAATTTTAAGTAGGTAGGAAATTATATTTAATAAAGATTTTCTTTTAAATTCGGATCTTTTTCTTGTAAAACTCCAACACAGATTGCTGAAAATCTTTCTAAGCAAGAGCTGGTAAGATAAGCTGCTATCCAATTGTGTGGGGTTAACCCGACTTCGCTATTAGTAAAGATATATTATAGGACGCTCGTAAACCATCATCGTCTTTAATAGATGATGACGCAAACATCGATCTTATGGTTGGTCTTTTGTCTAGTTTTTCTTTAAGTGCTTGAAAAAATGACAAGGGCTTACTTTTTTGGTCACCATGTACTCTTGATAGCCTTCAAAAATGGATGACCACTTTATCCATTTTTGTGCTTCATGGCATCGTTACTGAATACTTTTTCACATATGAGACACATCGGCAAGTGTTGATTTGATGGAGATGCAATAAATCCGAACTTCAAGTAGTCCAAACTGTATTGTCTGCATTTTTTAGGGTTCCGTACCTCAAAAGGAAAAAACGGAACCCTTATAAGATCACTTTGTTGTCCGTCCGTCCGTCCGTCCGTCCGTCCGTCCGTCCGTCCGTCCGTCTGTCAAGACCGTTTTTCTCAGGAACGCGTGGAGGTATCAAACTGAAATTTCTATATGATACTTAGTTCTACTGTCCCTGGAAGCTGTAGAAAAATCAACCTTCTAAGTCAACGCAATCAAAAGATACAGCCACTTAGGCCGCAAATTTCCGCAAATTTTCGAAACTCGCACGGGAATCAAAACCTACAGGGTACTTCCCGTGAACTTAGAATCTTGAAATTTTGTACGAAGTCACGTCTTATAGTACAGATATAGGAAAAATTACGAAAACCGTAAATTTTTAGTTTCGTCATATAAAAAAATAGTTATATACCCACAGGTTTGTACGGAACCCTCGGTGCGCGAGTCCAACTCGCACTTGACCGGTTTTTTTTCGTGTCCGCTATCATAAAACTCTCAGTAATCCTGCAAATAAAAAAAATAAGAAACTACCTAAATAAAAAACAATAATAAACTGCTAAATTTACTGGTAAATTTTTACAATTGATACAACTGAGGCAACTGCAAACTGTTGCAAACAATGTACAGATAGCTCAACTGATCACTAGCGTCCCCAAGACGCATTGCCCCACTGTATGGCAATGCTGATGCGCAGTGCCGGATAACAACTGTTTGGTACTTGCCCTGTTAATTTTTAATAAACTGCAGATATTGTATGGTTACGCTATTAACTCGCATAGGGAGCTCAGCATTTTGTAAATTCTTTTTCAGTCACTTTACTTCACTTAATTTAGCTATGTAATAACTTTGTAATCTCTTGAAATAAATGAGTACTTATATGAGTTATTATCGTTCAAGCTCCAACGAATTTCAAAACGCAAATGAACTTTCAACCTAAGTGCAAGCTCGTTAAATAGTAAAATATCAGGAACATGTTTGGACTTGCAACTTGATCATGAATTCGTTCGTGTTAAATCGCGTAAGCGTCAAATAGAGAGCAAGTCAAAACGCGCCTGAAAGACGTACGCTCGAACTCATTATCTTGCACAAACTTGTCCACACTGACTTGCCGAGTTTTTCATCTTGTACGAACTTGAGGCTTTACATTACTACAACAATGCTATTTCGTACAACAATACTAATTATTCTTAGTACACGTAACACAACATAAACAATACAGTACCTACCTACCTAGGCATCTTGAAAGTTTTAAATAAAAACTTGTGTTAATTTAATAGGGGTCGATTTTTAGACCTCATCGACTCCCAAAATCAGTTTTCGTTTATGTCGACCCCTAGGAAACCGATATCGACCACTTTGGGAATCCCTGGTCTAGTGTCATACGGCCGCTTGTCAGGTAGCATTCGTGTGTCAAAATCGAAAATGTTTGGGATCAAAATTTTTGTATGCAAATATTCCCAATGTTCGCTCTATGTCTTTTAAACCTCTTTGGTGCTGATGGATGTTTGAATAGTACAGGAGTTATGAAGATATTTGAAGAAAGTTATAATATGTAACTTATACTATAAAGAAAACCTCTGAACAAGTTGGAGTTTTGACCTTCAATATCTCCGTAACAAGATGCTTCCCAGGTATGATCGAGAATAAAAAACATGTATCAATAACGGGAAGAACAAGTACCTTTCGCATTCGTTAAGGGTGTTTTTATACCCGTTATTATTCTCTGTCCCCGTACCAACACGCGACTAAGTTATACCATTCGTGTATGGTGTCTCCAATAAAAAAATGTTGTACTTTAGCTTTAAACTTTAATTTTTAAAATTAAAATAATATCGCGTCATTTTATTCACGTCTCTGATAAATTTTTGGAAACGTTCGTGTCGGGTTAAAAGACGCGGACTTTATGGCGTAGGTTATGACAGATATTCGGGATATCCATGTCCTAAGTAAATGATAATTCTGGTCAAGTTAAAATCAACTTAGAACAGTAAGTAGTTAATTAGGTAGCAATACATAAAAATTATCTAAGATGAGGTATTCAAGTATGTCTCATACCTGTACATTGTGCATAAACATACATTTGTATTTATGACAAAACATATCCATACGTCCCATGTCGTATGGAATTATCATTTACTTTTAATACAGCCCCATGGCTATGTTATTCTAGTATTCTAGAGCAAAATTCGTACGTTCGTTTTGACGGGAAACCTCTTTCAGTTCGGTAAGTCACTTGCTAAAACCGCATGCAACGACACCATGCCGCCTCGATGATGACTGCAGCTCTGTAACTCTGTCCTGCGTGATATATCGTTCAGTAGAGCAAACAAGCCATTACTAAGGGCTTCTGACTCATGCAGTTAGATTGCACCAGTGCCGTGTGACACACGTCGCAGTTTGAGCTAAACGAACCGAGTAACCCGAATAATTATGAATGTCGACAAATATGTTACTTAATTTTTTCATTATTTTAACTTACCTACACAAGAGACGGTGGATTTGAAACAGTATGAATCTGCTTGACGAATAGTAGGTATGTAGTTGTTAGTTGGTAAACTTAGGTACAGTCGACTCTCGTTAATTCAAACCTGCGATAATTCGAACCTCTCTATAATTAAAAGTTAACACGAGTTCCCTACAAAATCTCTTGATATTTCGAATTAAATCAATACATTTTTGTGCACTTGGTAATTCGAACGAAAAAATCAGTGCTACGCAACAAATCGACGCGTTAATTCGAACTCGTCGGCGTCAAACACTCGACAATTCAAAGTTGCAGAGAGAAAGACTGAGCAGTCTGAGCAGCAGCAATGTGTTTTGAAGCAAACCAGTATAACAGAGTTCTTTCGAAAGAATAATTAATTCACATTATACAGCGTGAAATTTTAATGGTTGTTTTCCCGAGGCAGAACAACTTGCCATCGATAGTACTAGCGAAACATAGAGTAAAAGTAAAAAAAAAAAAAAAAATTGTTTTAAAGTAATTAAAAAAAATATTAGTCAACTCGAAAGCGTGAGAAACAGTAGTAACACTAGACGGAACTTGTATGTACTACTCGAATCGCACGCGCCGCCGACAAAGCGAAGAGCCATTCATAAAATGTTCAAAGCAAAATAAGCTCTCACGCGTCGTGATACGGCATAAACTAACTTACATGCAACAATACAAAACACAGCCGCGCTGCCGACAAAGTAAAGAACAATTCATAAATGTTCAAAGCTAAATAAGCGCTCTGTGGTAGTTATACGGCATAAAATAGCCTGCACGCAAGAATTACAAACGAAGCCGCGGCTTCGTTTGTAATTCGCCGGCTCCCTATTGTGTTAGCGCGGCGCCGGCGCCGGAACGCCGCGCGCTCTCCTCAGTTCACAGTTGTCCCGTGAACGTCGAAAGTGCAGCACGCGTTATCTTTTCAGTATAATGGATCGACATTACAGTTTTAGCAATTTAGAGTACGTCACAATGGTGCAACTGTACGCTAGGGCTAATTATAATTCCCATGCTGCCCGGCGACTTTACGCCGAGCCGCAACACTTGCAGTCGCTCCGTCTTCGCGGGGTTCTGAACCCCCAAGTCCCACAGGCCCGGACGATCGTAGCGGCGACACAACGGCTACTCGATCATGGGCAGTTCCAGGTGCCAGCACATGCACAGGGCAGAGGTCGATCGGCCGTTCTTTCGCCAGAGCTCGACGAGGAGATCATCGAGTACTTCGAACGGGATCCTCGTCGAAGTACGCGAATGGCGGCAGCTAGGTTTGGCGTAAGCCAATACTACGTCTGGAAACTGCTCAACTCTGAAGGACTGCATCCTTATCATTTTCGCGGAGTTCATGCCCTCCACGAAAACGACGCGCCAAACAGAATTGCATTTTGTCAGTGGTTCATCGAAAATCAGAATCTGAACATTTTGTGGATGGATGAAGCAACGTTTACGCGAGTTGGAATCTTCAACCAGCGTAACGAACATTTTTGGGCAATGAATAACCCACATGTTATCCGCGAGTGTGCTCATCAAGTGCGTTTTAGTGTTAATGTGTGGGCCGGCATAATTAATGGTCACCTCATTGGACCGCATTTCGTGACAGGACACTTGACAGGTGGAACATACCTCGAAATGCTACGTAACGTTATCCCGGAGTTATTAGACGACGTTCCGCTAGCGGTGCCCATGGACAATCTGCACTACCAGCATGACGGGTGCCCGGCTCATTATCAGCGCGCCGTGCGAGAGCATCTGCACTCGCTGTTTCCCCAACGCTGGATCGGACGCGGTGGGCCAGTGCCTTGGCCAGCAAGAAGCCCGGACCTGACTCCGTTGGACTTTTACTTGTGGTCTGAGCTCAAGCGCCTGGTGTATCGTGAAGAACACGAAACTCGCGACGCTTTAATATCTGCGATAGTGGACGCTTTTAATATCGTTAGACGTGACAGAGACACTTTATTAAAATTAAGAGACAATCAATTAAAACGTGCTCGATTGTGTATATAACGAAGTGGCTTGCACTTCGAACAATTACTCCGTTATCAGGAAGTGTAAGTACCTACTATTGTAAATAGCGAACATTTGAGTAGGTTAGGTAATTAAAATTATTGTAAATAAGTTGATTCAAATTTTTTAAATGCGCCCTAAATACCTACTTTATTATCTAATTCAGAAAATTATTTTTCTTAGATTATAAACTTGTTTTTAGTTACGTTTTCAGTAAGTTGTAGCTAAAAAAGTATTTATGACGGTCCTAAGCCCGTAAAAGTATGAAGGGCAAATTTGAATCACTTGTTGGGTAAAGCTTATTATTATGATTGGGTACTGTGTTACACTACCTCAGGTGTAGGTATCAGCTGATTGACAAACACGCGGGTCAATGACCGCGCGGCCGGTCGGCGCGGGCGCTAGGTATCGCGAGGTATTACCATCGGTTTGGTGTCGCTTTCGAGTTTAGTTTTTCACGATTGTTAATCTGCCATTTTTGGTTTATAACATTTAGTTTCTTTATAAATTGGTTGTATAACTAAGACAAAATCTTTTCGCTGCGGGAAAACAACCATTTAAATTTCAGCGTGTATACCTCTAAACTTTTGTCTTTGTTAAAGAATAGCAGTTAATAAATAAAAATTAATTAACACTTAATAATTCGAAGTTTTATTTTTTTTCTCTCAAAAATTTCGAACCATTTGATATTTCAAACACTCGATAATTCGTAATATTTTAAGAGTCCCTCGAGTTTCGAATTAACCAGAGTCGACTGTGCAAGCGTTTGTGTGAATATTTTTTTGAATATCTTTATATAAATGCAAGCTTTTATTACTATTGAAACCAGGGTAAACTTGGTCGCCTTGCGTAGAAATGCACTTAATATATTTCAAATTTCCAATGAAACCGGCTTACTTAAAACTTATTTTTTTAAATTATTTAATGATAGGTAGTTGTGGACTTGGTGTATGATTTTCTTCGAATAAACGAATCGGTAGTTGCAAGGGTGTGAAGAAGTTTATTTTTGTTTTAGAGAAACCATTGTTTTCACCAGAAGACATTCGAGGAAGAAGATAGTCTGCAGAGTCGTGTAAGATCTAGAAGACCTCGGTTTATTAACCACTCTCAGCAACGTTTTATGGTTGAAAGAATGGAATATAAAACGAATGGTTTCACACCAACACATAACTAGACCTTTTGCAGAAAAACTTTGAAATAACAATATTTTCGGATGAAAAAACTTTCAAATCTTCTCAAAAGATAAAACTTAATTTATGGCGTAAAGGCAATACGCGTTGGTCTGACAACAACATTATGGCTAATACGGAATCAGGAAGAATAAGTGGAATTTATACCTACGCATGCCAGCAGCTCCAATTACGTCGAAGTCTTGAACGACATAATGCTACCTTCTGTGCGTAATGTCTCCCCCTCACAAGACATTTATGGAACAGAATAGAATAATATTTATTTGTTTATAAATATGGTACCTATTAGTTGCTTAAAAACATGGTATAAAAAGATAGTAAAATACAAAAAAGATAACAAGAGCACAAATGTATTTGCTGAACAGTGATAAGCGATCAAATTTTCACAAGCATATTTTTAACATTTGTTGTCTAAGAATCTTTGCCACTATAAAAACTATGACTAGGTACGCAACTATTCATGCTTTTTTTTCGTTACACCGAGCCAGTATTGTTCGTGAATAGTTTTGTCGGTATTCAGATATTACAGTTATTCCGTGGCTAGCACGTTCGTGATCTAAACCCTATATATACAAATCTATCAAATAAATAAAACTGAAGTGTTAGGTTTGTGTGATGCTGTATTCGATGGGGTAAACAAATCCCAACCCCACCTAAAACAAATATCGTTTACCGTTCAAATATCCTGCGAGCTACCTCCCGGGCTCCCGAGCTGTAAGAGCGCGCCCAAAATTCTTTGCGGTTGGTCCTCGTGGCTACGCCCTCGTCGCTTAATGGTCGTAGGCGTCCGACGTGCGTGGATTGGGTAGGGACCTCGACAAAGCGACTCATTGATAGAAGTTCTTAGAGTTTTGTCTTGGGTTCACACCCCTAAGATTAGTGGGAACCTCGGAAGAGTAGGGAAGCATGACGATGGGTTTGAATCGAGAAAGAAAAAAAATTGTTTGTTGTAATCATAGAAAGGGATTGGTTTTTTTCTCTATATGTAGGGCAATAGGGGGAGCGTCAAATGTTTTTGAGCAAGTATTCATGTAGGTCGAAAACTGGATAACTCGTTGGGTTGCATGATTACGGAGCATGGATAATATACCTGAGAAGTTTCAGATAGGACGCCGTGGTAAGGGCTCAACATTACATGACATTGTATTTTATGCTTGGCAGTGGCACTTTGCATTTTGTAGTGATTAACACTTCGAACCAACTATAAATTATCATGAATGATCACAATGCTATAAATTAAAAAAATCGTAATAGTACCTAGTTGTTTCCCTGCAATAATTTTTGCGTAGAGTTACCTAGTTTGATGTGCAGTATGTTCCGTGAAGGGTCCGTTTACAACTTGTATGAACAGGGTGAATTCGGAAATCCGATCACGGTTTTGGTTGATATAACTCGCCGTGATTCGTGGCCAATTCAATCTGATACTGAGATCGTGGAGACAAACTCGTTCAGGCTTCGAGTTGACAACTATGACGTCACAATATGGCCTCGTCTGGTTTTTATCTGGGGACCGACCGAGAATTATGTAATTACATTAGTAATTTTCGACCTCTATACATTGATACGTGATGATATTCGAGATAAGTGAGCCACTTGTCCAGTAGACTCATTGACTTGTCGCGAACGAGTATTTCATACTGAATTGTTTACCGGCCACTATAAGTTGACCCGCTAGTGAGAGCTCCGTGAAAGTGACAAAATCATGAACTAGAATCATCCGGGATTAACTGCGCCAATACAGATGTCTACAAAACCACACTAGATATTGTTAGAAAAAAAAGGACTAATTGGTCATACATTTAATAGGAAGGATAAGCGATCCTTTTAGAATAGTGATAAGGAACCTACTGTACACCATTCTACACCAAGCAGTGTGATAAAAGAAGTTCTAGAAGAGACAGAAAATACTGTGATTGGGGAGATAATAAATACCCAAATGTAAAGTATAGTTCAGAAAAGAAACCATCATCAAAAACAACAACACAACAACATCTATATTCTTCGCTAACCTCCTACCCAACCCCACCAACAAGGCTATAAAAAATAAAAAGTATTAAATTCATACAGCAGTCGGTAACTATAGGCATAGAAGACCTACGAAAACCAACCTCAGTAGTACAATGTCAAAGATGCCAGCAGTATGGACATTCTAAAAACTACTGTATGAGGCCCTTACGATGCGTGAAATGCGCACAATCACACAAAACGTCAGCATGTACATTTGTACAAAGAAAAATCGCAACAGCCCGGCAAAATGTGCCCTATGTCAAGGCCCGCATCCAGCAAACAATTAGATAGCTGTTTAGATATTTAATCCGTTTAAGAAAACAGGCAAACATGTATGATCTATAAGTTGCATATTGTCTTGTCTTCGTATGGAGATATTAGGTACTATAAGCTTAAAACAAAACGTTCCGACAATAAGCTTGTTTTGTTAAAGGTCATGTTGTAGGGCTCCAAGGCTTGAGAAAAACGGAGCACGAGGCACTTGAATAGCATTAAAATTGCATTTATAAATAAAAAAACCGGTAACAAGAACTTACACGTGTAGACTGTCGCAACGAGTTCCGCGAAGCTTCATGGGAAAATTAATCCTCTTACAGTTTTATACATAAAATGATGAATATTTTTATGTAGAAATACTACCATACGTTTTTCCTGAGCTTCTTATTTCGAACTACATACACATAGGTAGTACTACTATACTATTATACCTACTTTAGATTGTTCGTGTTCTTAACTGTTATGATAACTATATTATTAACAAAATATACTACGAGTATCTATAGTAAGTATACAAGGTGGAAAGAACACCAACGCAAAAACGGTAGCCACGTTGAATACGTACTTCCCCACATACGTACATAGACATTTTTCGTTGGTTAAAAAAAAAGCAGCTGTTTGAGGCATTTTGACCGTGGACGGATTGCAGTTTTGTAGGAAACAGCAGATTTTTTTTTATGTGTAAATTTCTACGTGGGGGTTTTCAGAATGATGTAGAATAAACGATGAGATAGAATATAGGTACTTATTTTTACACCAACATCGTAATACATCAACATAGGAATACGTGGTTACCGTAAGAAAGGTTCGTGCCACGGCATGAACCTTCGTTTTTCACAGCAAGAAAACGTGTCTGTTTAAATGAGTCGCGCTGCACCAATATTTGGTGTGTTGCAAGCTTAATAATTATTTTCACCGTTTCACCCCTTGCCGCACCTGAACAAGCGTTCAGACTTTTCACCGTTCTTCATTTTAAAATTTTACCTCTTATTTTGCATCACAATGGAACTTTATTCTCGCAGCTTTAAGGTTGCTGTTCGATTGGTGTCAGAAGTAAAATAATTGTGAGAGAAAAGCACTATTTTGATTTAAAGTGCATGAGCTTTTGGATTATATTTGAGCTTACGCTGCCTGCGTATGCTTACCTATAATATGAATAAGTAATAACTCCCATGAATGTTCATGGGAGTTATTACTTATTCATATTATAAAGGGTTGTAATTTATTTAAGTATTTATTTATTTAAGGACAACCAACAAAGCATACACCAAAATGCATGGTAAATTACTCATATTATTTTTACATATTATATCGTGGCCTTAATTAAAGGCTGCCACGGCATGCATTACACATAGCAGTAAGAAATGAAGTGAGGTTACAAAACAGATTTTACTTATTTAGATAGGTTGATACATAAATACAGTTAACTGTTATATAAATCCGACATACAAAATTACAAATGAAAACTTACTAATTATAACTTACAAATCCGGCATGGGTTTGTTCGATAAATCCAATCAATTTTGTTCGACGTTATGCCAACCAAAAAAAAAGAAAAAATAATACAATCGTTTTCTAAATCCTTATGTAAGCGAAAACTACAAAAGAAACTACAGTTTTCCTTTTTCACCGTTATGATAATGCCCTATGCAAGACAGCGGTCAAAATAATTGTAATATTATTTATTACTACTACATATTACTTATTACTATTCCTTATTAGTCTCAAAATCAAAATGTTTAGAGTATGTATGGCGCGTGTGTAGGGTCATAAACTGGTTGAATTGAATGATGGCTGATCCAGTGGCGTAGCGTAATTAGTTGGGGGCCCAAATGAAGGGTACAGATTTCTCACAAAGGAAACAAAAATGCATGCATTAAATTAAAATAAATATTATTTTATTGATTATGAGTTATCGCTTCCTCCTAGAAATTGAGCTAGCCAAACAATTACAATTAAATATACACTTTTCTTGCTTTTTTTCGGCTAATTTATATATTAAATCATCTATAGCTAGAGACGATTTCAGTTTATCTAAAATTTCTGCCTCTATAGACAACAGTGACAAGTCTGATAGCCGTTCCTGCCGCATCGAAGTCCGTAGGTAATTATTCATTTTGAAAAACTTCTTTCAGCTGTTGCGGTTATAACTGGAAGGGTCAAGAATAGAAAGCATGCTGTTATTACCTCCGAGAAACTGGATGCAAGGCTATTGAATTTTAGCAGCAATAATTCCATGAGTTCCTTAATGAACTGAATTTTTTGAATTTCAGATTTTAAGCATGTTTTCAGAGCAATTAATTGTTCATAAAGATTAACTGAGAAGTCTTTACTGTATTTAGCCGACAGTTTTCCGGAAGCGTTTATATCACTTCCTTTGATGAAGATAGGAGTTTCTACGGTTGTATACTTCGAACATATATTACTGAGGTCACAAAGGCTCTGAAATCTTTGTTTAGTTTGAGAAATTAATATATCTAAACAGCAATAGTATACTTTGACTTTGAAATATGATTCCGGGTCTGAAATTATCTCATCTTGTGATAACGCATCAAAAACAATTGTTACCCCCACTCTTTTGCTAAATCTCTGGATTCATTTAGCACACCATTGAATGAATTTTGATTTCTTATTACGCTCAGTCTATTCAAAAGATTACTTAATAAAATACTAGCTAAGTCATTATTTTCATGCTGTAGCGCTTTAGAAACAGGATTAATGATTTCAAACAGTGAAGAAAAAAATGTGACAAGCCCTAAGAAATCATAATACTCTAAAATGTTAATTATATTTTTACATTGTTCATCTTTTTTAGTGGAATTTCAAATTCATTTATTTCGCGAACACAGGGTATACTCGTATACAGTAGATATTACAATAAATAAAATAAGCTCCGAGCTGTGTTCCGCCAAAGAGCATAGGATAAAAAGGATTCAAAGGTTTTTTTTTAAAAACCTACTTTTTATAAATTCTCGGGAAGCACGAGATTAAGTGTGGATAACATTTTACTAATTTGTACGTATGTACACACGTTAGGGGCCTCTGTAGCCCGGGGCCCCGTATCATTGATACGGCTAATACGGCGGCGGTAGCTACGCCCCCTGGGCAGATCCATGCGTCATGTTCGTGAACGCGCGCTGTCAGTTGTGACTGGTCATATGTTTTTGCCACTTTCTTAATTGCCAGGGCTTATTTGAATTAATTGTTTTTATTTTTGAATTGGCTTTTTTGTTTTTACTATGGGCACTTTAAACGTGCTCGTCTTGTTACATCGTTTTCACATAATGTACAATTTCAACAATGATGTAACCAATTTTTTTTAACAATAATCTGATTGAAAAGAGTGTCCATGGAGTTTCTTGCCCATTCTTCTCCATAGAGATCTACGCTTTGGAATGGGCAACTACATTACTTTCACAATTATTATGCATTGATACTGGGACTGTAGCTTCATTTTATTCTTGTCTTTGTTTCGACGATTCTGTTCGGGGTTGGGGTGAGGTTGAGATAAACTAAGATTGAAGATTATGAAGATGCCATATCTCAGTAACACAAATAGGATAACGATTAAAACTAATGAGGTGAATAAGATGAGATTGAGTCGCGCCCGATATGCCTATCCGGAACGTACTGACTGTTTTACTTAGGTAATACATAAAATATACAAGACGTAGAGCGCGGTGTCGCAATTACGCTGACATGTTTATTATTGTTCGGTGATTGACCCGAACAAATTCCAAAAGTGCCTGTAATTGGCCTACTTGAAATAAATGCTTTGATTTTGATTTTATATCTTATTTCATTAGGATTTTAAATGTTTTTGAGTTAATTCTATTTGTATTGTATTTTCATGTCTTTTGTCGTGTGTTTTATTGTGATAAATAGCAGTGGGTGTAAATTACCTAAATAAATTAATTCATGATTATGATTGCTTAGAATTGAGATTGATTGCCTTGTAGATTATGCCTTCCTATGGCATGGCTGGCCTTGCCTGCGGGATGAGGTCCTGGGTACATTGCCCAGGTACGGTATTATGTTTTGGGGATTTTCCATCTAGATTAGACACGTGCTGCAGCCGTACTGGTCTGTATTAGTGACCGGTTGGCTTCTGGCTCACCCCTTTGGAGGTATAAGGGTGTAAGGTGCCTCATCGTCGAGGCTATTGCCATTGGTTGTAGTCGGGTGCTACTGAGAAATTCCTGACGAAAAAATACAATAGCACTTTGCCTGATCCGGGAATATAACCAGGGACCTCATGCCCCACTGCTCAGGCAGTAGCGCTTGCGACCACTCGACTAATGAGGGAGCCAGTGTAATAGTGCAAGTTGACAAATGATGTGAACAATTTAAACTGGACTTACTAAAACAAAGTATAGCCTATACTAATTGGGAATAATGTACCTTCCATTTGTGAAAGAATTTTAGAAATCTGATCAGTAGTTCCGAAGATAACTTCCTATAATCAAGCGTAAAAACATACAAACGTTACCTCTTCATAATATTAGTAAACATACATGTCTAAAGCGCCCCCACCCCAGCATTGCACTGGTGTATCTAATTCCCAGTGATGACAATGAAGGGCCCGAAAAAAAGACAATTACGAACACAAACAATAATAAAAATCAAACAAATCGGTCGCGCCGTCTTCAAGTAATGCTTATCATCCATGTCACATTGATTTTTATTATTACAGAGGAATTACATCATTGCGTTCACTGCAGGACAAATGCCACCCTTCCTTTTATCCATTATAAAACGCCAAAGCTACGGGTTTCGTTTTCAATCACGACGTTTTTTGCTTGTCGAAAACAATCGCAACTTGTATATACATGCATGTTAACGAGGGGGATAACACAACACACTGACTTCGTAATTGCACAGAATAAATATGGATAGTACGGAAACTACCTACAAACGCTTGAAACGCTAACACAAACATGCGCAACTACGAGACTCCTAAGCGATCGCCGCGGTGCTCTCAGTAGTGAGTGTCGCGTCAAGACGAATGGTCACGTGTAGGTTATCTCCGCGATCTTTTTAAAAATGCCACGAACGTATTGCGTAGTATACGACTGTTTGAACTCGGCTTCATCAAAACCGGAGTTATCGTATTTTAAACTTCCTGCTGATTTTGAAAGGTAAGAATGATTTATTGTTATTGTTATAATCGTTATCGAATTATAAGTCCGTGTGATCGATCATAATGAATTCATGAACTTATTTGTAAATCCAGAATGCGGCGGTTTTGAGGGTATTTAAAGCTGATAAATATAATAAAATAGGTCAATTTTTATGCCGTGAGATTACCTATTTAAATTGTATTTGTAAGCTATTTAAATTCGATTGATTGATCACTACAGAACAAAAATGTAAAGAAAAACCATATCAAAAACAATAAAGTTACAACCCTATTGCTTCAATGTAGCGTAGGTAAATACCTATGTCCTCAACTAGGCTTAGTTTCCGTACTGTCCATATTTACACATTGGTAATTTGTTTTGTGGCGTTTCTCCCGTAGGTACACACATAAGTACGTACGTACTTTTAAGTAAAGGGTTGTAACGAGAGCCGGGGATTAATTTGGGGCTGTCATTCAATGACCATACGATTACTGGGTAATGATTTGTTGATTTTAGGGGCCAACGTGCGCAGTTAATCCTAGGGCGAAGGGAGAAGATTAAAATAATACTCAACTAATTGATTTCATAGAAAATATTAGCTCGATTCTATAGAGTTTGATTTAGTAGTGGATAGTGGTAAACGCAACGAATGACGATTCTAGAGTATATTTACAACACAAATTAATATCATAGGGACTTTGTATTCTAGATTTCGTACTTCTGTATACCTATTAGTCGTCATCTCATGAGTCACCTCCTTTCAGGCCATTATAATTCTTCATACAATCCACCCATCGTTTATTTGTCCTCGACGATTACTGCTCCATTTTTCACTCACCGCGACCGGCCCGAATTAAAAACTACCTCTTATTTACCATTTTCTCATTCTGTGCTCACACGACACATAATCCTTAGAGCATTTTTATCCCGGCCACAAGGAAATCCCTACAGTTATAATATATTTCCTTTACTTCAAAAAAAAAATGCTTCTTTCTACTCACGTGAATGATGAAATGTCAAATAGAATGTTTGCCTATGCTTTTAGTTTTTGCTGATTCGTTTTATTATAATTATAATTTCACATACGTGCTGGCTTTTCAATTGTAGGTGCCGATCCTGCCGCTAGCAAGTCGAGAAGAGGCCTTTTATTTTTGAATGGCAACAATAATAAGACGTAGTCGACGGAGCCCCGCGAATACTCCTGGAAAGCGTACGTCACCCCATTATGTAGGGTAGCGTGATTTCGATGATGCGTTCTAGGGCTCGTTGCTACATTATGATGGCTGCTCATTTCGACTGCTGAATTTGGTCAAAATTTGGCTTGGGAAAAGGCTAAGTAGAAGATGTAGTACTTAGCAGTGAGAGAGTTGAATTGTCATCGACACGCTTAGAAGAAGAGTGAGAGAGTTTGCGAGGCCAGCTAAATCTAAAAGTAGCTAGATAAGACGAGACGACTATTGCTGGTCCATCTAGAGATATTCTAAATACTATTTAAAAGTAAAAATACACTCTAAGCTTGGGTCCAATACACTTCCCCGCTATGTGCCAGCGATCTTGTTTATTTTCGTTGAAATATTCTCTATGCGAGTACAAAGAAATCATATCTCTCAAAGTATTAGTCATACTGGGATAAAAATAAACTTATTCGAAAGGCAATAATATTGTCTACCGTCTGCATTACAAAGATTTTAGGGCGTTCCGGTGCTCATGAGAAGTTATAAAAGTTGTCAGCATTATTAGTTATTACTTGATGGTGAGCGATAGATACCCGAGGGTAGTAGGATTGGGCAGGCTTATTTGTAAGTATGACGCGTGAGTCAACCTCTTTGACACTAACTTTGTGCGTGTTGTTAAAATATTATGCTACTACGTCGTCGCAGCGATTTATGTATTTAGTAGTTGAGAAGGACAGATAATTTGAATATCGTGGATGGATTTGTTCGCGTCCAGTCTGCATGCACTTAAAATGATTACATCGTGATCAAACCTAAAGTTAGTTAAAGTAACTTGTAAATCATTTAGGTTATTATAAATGCTTCTAATATTTTGTGAGACAATTGTGATATCTAAGTTTTGAATATTGAACTTTTTTGAAAATTTCTCAATTTGTAGTTGATCAGATAGCGCCATAACTTCATTGTCTATTTCTTGCATAATTGTGTGTATACTATTCATTTAGAAGATCGTTTAAGTCTGTGCTTCAATAACAGAGGTGATACCAGTATGGTTTTTATATTTAAGAATTAAATAGTAGTTTAGAGTTATTCTGCAAATACAGTGAGCTGATGTTATGGTTTTTGTTTTATTATTTTTATACACCGTTAAGTTTTGACCGTTTTAATCCCGTGGAGGGTCGATCCAGTGCATGAAACACTATCGATTTTGTAACGAGTTTTTAAAATCGTTACCTGATTTTCAGGAACAAGTCGATTTTGGAACGATTTTTATACTGTCTTTTAATATCGGCGATGGTTTTGTTCGGCAACTGTCATTTTGACGTTTCACTTTACGACCTGTTTTCGTCATGGTAACATAACCCACCAATTTAATTTTACAAATCCGGTATAATCTCGGATATTTTAGGCCAAATGATGCCATAATTGCTGCCTTAAACACCCAGGACGAGGTGTTCTGAAGGAGGGATCCTTAATTTCTTCGGTAAGATTTGTTTCTACCAGACCAATATGTGGTCATCATTTTAGGTACGTGTTTTAAGTAAAATTGATGTTTCAGAATTTCAATATTGGACGATGCTCTAGTGTGACTGTCACCTACTTTGGATTTATCGGTGCACACGGGAAAAGTCATTTATTAACGGGAAAAACGGTAAGTTTCTTCTGTTTCTTCTTAGGACGCCATGCTCCCCACGTGTTGAAATTCCAACAGACTTGTGTATTCACCCTTTAAAATTTTGTTACAGCTCTGCTGTGGCGTGTTTTTCGTAGGATTATAATTTTTGATTTCATCGGGATTCTCTCACCTTCGACGCCGAAATCTAATTCTCTAATTGAGGTTCTAATTGAGGTCTAATTTAACATTTTTTTTTATAAAGGCCAGACATCTGGCCCGAACTTAATTTATTTTCTTTACAAAAAGATACAATAATAATCTCAAGTAAATAATAAATAATAAAACATTAAAATAAAATTAGTAATTTAATATTTAAAGTAAAATAAGGAAGCTACTGACAAAATAAACAAGGTATTAACAAAGGTATTTCCATATTTTATTATCCTAGTTTAGTCACCCCCGGCAGATTAAAGGTCTGACTCTTCGAAGCGTTCTATCTGGCAAGTTTTTTTTTAAATGCAGTGTGCATCTACCCGAAATTCTTTTATTGTTACACATACTTCTTTTTTTTTAATAGGAGGACACACATCTTTTTTGCTCTTGTATGATGCCTTACATTGGATGTAGCCCGCAGGGCTACACACTCACACGCAAGGTTACAATTTGTAAAGATAAAATTAAAAAATTAAATTACTTTCCCTTGTAACGAATCAATTCTCGCATTAGTTAAAAAGCAATGCGAACCATTACTTCGGAATAGTAGGTACATACAATTCCAAACACATTTTGTACCATATGATGTGTGTGTGTGTGTGGACATTCAAAGAATCAACACCAACAGTACCCATTTCACCAATGATGCGCGCGCGCAGTCCACGTTTACTCACAAAAATTAGCCAATGCTAGACCAGACTCCGCCCCCAAACCCCATTTGATTGGCAATGCGAAAGCTGTATGAATGCCCCGCGCGCCCCGGGCTAAGGCCGCCCAGCGTTGCCAGATGTACGAGAAATCTCGTATCTTTACGACATTTAGCAGTCTCTGTACGAGAAACGAGAAAAAAAAATCTCGTACACTTTTTTACGAGATTTTAAAATTGTTGCTAATACAAACCAAAAACATTTAAAGAAAAGAATAAATGGCCATGCCACAAACTCGACTAAACACATCACTAGATTCATTACCTCATCACTAAATGTATCTTTAGTCGTTGAGCGGGGAATCTCCGCTAGATGTATTACACTAAAGGGTACATTAAGTTTACGCGTATACTACTCGTAGTTAAAGGTTAATTTAACATAATGAGTAGTGACAGTGAATCTTCATCCACTCCACCTAGAAAAATAACAAAAAAGGGAGGATGGACTGTAAAGAAAGCAGGTAACACGATTTTTGAACATCATTCGCAAACTTTTCGCGATGAGTGGTTAAGGAATCCGATATTTCGAGACTGGCTGCAGCCAGATCTTAAAAATCCCAAGAAAGCGAAGTGTGCATATTGTCCATCAAGCTCTCTGGTTGCTGAGATCACAAATCTCAAAGCACATGCCGAATCAAAAAAATATTTGAGAAACAAACCTGGTTCATCGGGTCTACAATCCAAAAAGTTGACTTTATTTGGTTTCAAGACAGGCATAACTCCAAAAAACAGACAAAAGGATCGAGCTGAAATGAAACTAGCTGCATTTTTTGCAGAACACAATATTGCTTTTTCTGTGGCTGACCACTTGACTGATTTTTTAAAATAAATTATTCCCGATTCTAAATTAGTGCAAGAAATTCAATTAAAGCGTACTAAAATCACAGCAGTTGTAAAACCATTGGGAAATGCCATTGGGGAAGGGCACAAAGTTGATTTGGCGAATAAATTGAAATCAACTAAGTTTTCAGCGCTTACTGATGAGATGTATCTACATTCACAACGGCTTGTGTTGTAGTGCGTTATTTTGACTATGATGCTCAAAAAATCTGTAGCGTACTCTGGGAACTGTACAAGATTTTTAAGGAAACAGATACCAATGATGTTCCTACGGCGAACGCTGAAAATATATACAGAGCACTTGTGGATTCTTTTACCAGCCGTAATGTGTCACTTACAAATATGATTGGTTTCGGGTCGGACGGATGTAACGTCATGATGGGCGATAATGATTCAGTCAAAATTCGTTAGTCGCGAGACTTACCAGGGATCGTTATTTCAAACTGTGTATGCCATTCAGCCCACTTACATATGTGCAAGTCAGGCTTGTAAAGAAATTCCGGAATCTGTAGAACAACTTGCTCGTGACATATATAACTTCTTTAAAAACAGCGACAAACGCCAGTTTGATTTCCGCAATTTTCAATCATTTGTTGAAGTTGAGCCGCATAAAATATTGAAATCATCTCAAACAAGATGGCTTTCTCTAACAGCAGTAGTCTCACGAATCTTGGAGCAATGGGAAGCACTGCGCTTATTCTTTATTGATTTCACTACGAACCCAATACACAAAGTAAAAGCAGAGGTGAAAACTCGAGCAATATTCATCTTAGAAAAGCTATGTGATCCTTTTCATAAGCTATACTTTTATTTTATAGACTGGTCACTGCCTTTGTTTACGAAATTCAATTTGGAATTTCAGAATGAAAAAGTCGTTATTCACAAGTTGCATGATAAAATTCGAGATTTTTCAAAAAAAAAAAAAATTTTTTTTTTTTTTTTTTTTTTTTTTTTTTTTTTTTTTTTTTTTTTGCTTTTTTTTATATTTTGTATTGTGTACTTGTGGCGTGTGCCAATAAACGTTTTTTCTTTCTTTCTTTCTTTCTAGATTTATATAAAGAAATTCTTCTGCGTTACTTACAACGGGAATATGTTATGCAGCTGAATGTTAGTGAAGTAGATCCTAAAAATGAGCAATTTCTATTGAATGACGCTGTAATGTATCTTGGCATTAAAGTTTACGAAAAGCTTAAACATCCGGATGTGGTCAGGCAGTCCGCAAAAAAGGCACTGTTTTTCACAAGCTGCAGAAATTTCCTCAGGACTGGTGCCTTAGAAATAAAAAAAACGTTACGACATGGAAGACCCCGTGCTGTCAAAACTACAAGCTCTAGGACTAGTACCAGCTCTCTTCAAGAATTTCAGAGATCTCGTCCCAACATTGATGCCCCTCATGGAAGTCGTGCCACCCATAACTGCGTCTTTTAATTACAGCCAAAAACAAGAGATAGGCGATCAATGGAGAAGATTGCCTATTGCAAAAGCTCGCTACACTGAACAGCTTCAAGATACAAAAGAACCCAATGAGTTCTGGGCAATGTTACTTAAAATAAAACATTTCTCTGAATTAGCCAGTTTTGTTCTCACAGTTCTGTCTTTGCCTCATGCAAATGCAGATTGTGAGCGGGTTTTCAGCAAAACCAATTTAATAAAAACTGACCTTAGAAATCGTCTTATAAAAGAAACAGTAAATGGTACACTTTTAGCTGCAGAAAGTGCAAAAGGCCCATATCGCAAAGGAAATTGTATAAATTTCGAACCATCTCAGGAAATGTATTCCAGAATGACAGCTGAAAAACTATACAATCAAAACGAAGATGATTTTACCAGTACCCCTGACATTACATATCACTAACAAATAAAACCATAATTAAAATCATGTACTAGTAGCAAGTACATACCTACAAAATTTATTACTTAAGTTAGTAATTTGTTTTATTTTTTGAAGATTTTGGTAAAATTATTTAAAAAATATGAATCACCTAGAATAATGTTTTTTTCATTTGGCGGTCCCAAACTTAAGGAATATTCCTACACCAGGCTAGCTAGTTATAGTACATAGTGTACCTAAATTAACGTCTGAGATTTTTAAAATGTATTATTTTACGAGATTTTGTATTGAAAGTACGAGATATTTATTTGCCAGCCCTAGTACGAGATGAAAAATTCGGCATCTGGCAACCTAAGGGCTGCACTTGTAAACAAATCAGTTTCTCTAAGACGTCAATCGTTGTTTCCTTGTCGCGCGAAAATAATGTCGTCTCGTAATAACGTGTACTCCAACCTGGAACACAGATTACCTGGAGTTTGTTGCTGTGTATTTGTTTGTGTTTGTTTGTTAATGGTGCAATTATACGCGATCGCGACTCGCCGTCTCTACAGCGAACCAAAGTGTTAAATAAATCAGTATGAGTAATTATTAGGATTGTAACATATCTTTTAAATCGTTTAATTAGTAACTACAACTTTTTTCTTTTCAAATCTTAGTAAATAGTTTTGATTTCACATTTTTAAATACGCTATAACTATCTAACCCGCTTGTAGAGACTTACATTTACCGCTTTTAGCATAATTCTTTAAATTTTATTAGGTCGCGTTACCTACGTAACAAGACGGTCATAAGCCCGTAAAAGTATGAAGGAAAATTTAGAATCATTTAATTTGCTAACATGGACATCAGCTGAGCGGTCAATGACCTTATATGTATGTAGGTACGGACCGACGCACGAGCCATTTCAGGTAAATAATATATTAGGTATATAATAAATAATATTACGTTATCACTTCCTTTTTTTTAAATATAAGAAATAAAATGCTGTGAAGTAGAAGGAGAAGTGAGTATTTATTGGCCTATCTACAATTCTTACACTGTTTATCGCAATAATACAAGCAATATGATACAAGCATAGTGTACAATATGATGCGATAGACACAGCATGCAAAAAACTAAATTATAACAATAATAAAATTATAATAATAGTGCAGAAATAACACTTTTAACAACAGTGGGTAGTTTTAGAAACACAGTAGGTAAATACAAAGATGACAAGAGAAAAAAGAAAAAAAAAGTCGGTGTGGTGGTTAGCTTTGATGGACTTGGCGCTTGAATTTTTGGAGTGTTGTGGAAAAAATATCTATTGATTCATCGCAATTGTTAAAAAGCCTACAAATTCTGGGGATGGGGGAGTTGGATCCAGATACAGTTTTGCGGGAATGGGGGACGTAATAGTTTTATAGGGTGACGCGGATAGTTGTGGGGTAGGTTAAAATTAAACTTAGTTAACAACTGGGGGCAGTCTATTTTACTCTGAAGTATTTTAAAAAGAAATATTAAATCTATATTATCTCTTTGTTTTTCGAGTGAAGTCATGCTACATTTTTGAAGACGTTTTGCATAGCTCCGTATTTTTTTGCTTATTCCCGCAGAGTAGGCAAGATGGTATAAAAATCTTTTCTGGATCCTCTCTAACATAAGACTATGTGTTGAATAGTGAGGACGCCATACAACCGCGCAGTATTCCAAAACAGTGCGAATTAGACAGTTAAAAAGATAAATCTTAGTTTTAGGCTTGCGAAAACATTTAGCATTAGGTAACACAAAACCGAGTGTCTTTGAAGCTTTTTTAATAATGTTATCCATTTTTCTACGTTAAGTTGCATGTTATTATCCTTACACCAGTTTAGGTGGGGCCAAGTAAAGAGCACAAATACTTAGCTATTTTGAAGCCTGTTGCAACACTCACAGTGACCCATAAGTCTTCGCACCCACTTTCCCAAGAACATTGTCTATTAGCAGCGTACTTTCTCGATATAGCGACCAAGACACCTCCTCCCTCTTTTTTAAGCATGAAAACGCGAAGTTTCTCTGTCACGTCTAAAAACTATATACCTTTTATCAAAAAGTTCGCTGCTATGAATACAATTATTGAGCCAGGTTTCTGTTAATATTAATGCGTCAAAATTTTAACATACTAAATTACAATTAAATTCTTGAGATCCACGAGTGTTTTGGTAATATATGATAAAGGTAACGAATTTAACTGAGAATAACCTCAATAACAGCTTTTGGTTGAAAATTTAAAATTATACAAATGATTGTAGTGAATCCATGTCTTTCATAATCTTGGTATCGGAATCATCTGACTTTTTAACAAGAATACGTCCTCCCCTGATCCAAACATAACGATACCCTTTTTCTTTAGCTTTCAGTCGTGTTGCCGTGTGTAGTGCCTTATTAGCCGGGCTCAGATGTTCCGTCACGAAGATCGCAGACTTCGCGCCATCAAGCTCGAGATGAGAGGTGTTTAGCTTTTCACTGGCTGGCTTTGCTTTGTTGAAATTTATAGAAGCTGCTAAGAAAGAGTCCCGTAATCTGGGAGTGGCAAATTGTACAACAATTGATTTAGGACGATTTGTGTAGTTGTTGAGCTTCATCACACGAGTACAATCACTGATGCTTTCCTCTTTAATGTCGCAACCTATGGTTTTCCCCAGCTGAGTTACAATATTGAGAAGATTTTCAGTTTTCTTCTGGGGGACACATTGAATCTCAACATTACTTTCACGAGCGTGTTGTCCAAGGTATTTAAACGACTTGACATGTCTTTAATTGTGGATGATAACTTCTCGTCTTTATCCAGTACATCTTTAAGTTTTTCTTCACCCTGCTTTCTTTCCTTCAACATGTCGTCATACTGATTGCTAAGGAATTCTACGGAGCCTCTAAGGCCAGTAACTTCTTCACGTATTTCGGTTACCTCTTTGTTCAGCAAGTTGCTCATGGTGGATGTGATTTTTTCTAAAAGAGAATTCATCTTCGATTCCATCACATTCTCAACAATGGCACGAACACCCTCTTCCGTGACGGGGATAGTTGCTGGATTTGGTGGGGATTGCAATGCTTGCCTCATGTTTGTGCGCATAGTTATGTTAGGATTAAAGCGTACAGGTGTAATGTCGATGTTTATCGCTTCAGATGGTTTTATAGTGCATTGAGTACAGGACCACGATGTCAGATCACACGTTGATTCTAAGCCAAGGCACTCAAGATGAAACGCATTCTCGCATTCTTTGCATCGAATAAAGCTTTTATCAATGTGTTCAAGAGCACAGCAACTCCATTTCGGAGGTAACGTAGTCATCTTTAAGTCCAAATAATAAATTTTAATGACTTCCAAAAAAGGTGGACACGAACAAAGGCCCAGAACCAAAAATAAATATTTCGCTAGTTGAAATCGCACACCAACCTTAGACTATAGAAAAAAGAATAGACATGAAATACCTACGAAAAAAACGTGCATAGGTACCTCATGTGAGTCTGGCACAAAGATGGCGGCTTGTCGTAGAGCTGCGCGCATTTTATTATCGATAGTTGAATTGCACGGTGTTTATAGAATTCAAAATTTTCGAAAATCAGTTTCTTTTAGCTTTCTTCAGTTTTATTTACGTGGTAATGCGAGCATTAAAAACGCACACGCTCAGAGTGTCATTTTATATGGCAGGATGTGCCCTGCTGGCTGCCTGGATAATGAATAGATGCTACTGCAATAAAATTATCATCCCCTATATTCTGTACTTGTACATGTACATATGTATGTTCATAATAAAACTAATTTTACTATGGTATTTTTATCCCATTTATTTATTATATATTGAAGGCAAAGCATTATATATTGAAGGCAAACATCATCGCGCAGTCTTGTTACATTTAAAGTTCGGTTGAAACATTTCTCTTCAAAATGCAGGGAACAAATAAAAATATGTTTAGTTGTAGTATTCAAATTTTCAATCCCAAGTATATCCAGCCACTGTTCTTTTCTTTCTTTACATGTTGGCAATCTAAAATCATAAAAAAGAAATCAAGTTTAATTATTATTCACCTGTCGATATAAGTAATATCGATATACTGAAAATGTGTAACCGAAACTCTATTTATGATTGACGAATGATTTTCTTAAAAATCATTAATTTTAATAGTAAAACAGTAAATGATTACAGAAAAGCAAGTGTCTTTATAAATTTCCTTACAAATAGCAAAATGTTTCAAAATAACAGAAAAAACAAGATATTTTGAATGAATTCGGTTACTAACCTGTGCAATGTTATATTGGGATGTTTTTTGTTGCTTTTCATGCGGCAGCCTGACACACTGCACCTACCCATAATAAATGCAGTATAATGCAAGTTCAAACACTATACACAAACACAATTTTCGTTTATTATCACAAAATTTTCTTCAAAACACTGAAACAAACAAGTCGCGATGACAGCTGATGTACTTGTTGTTGGCTGTGACAAAACATGGCGACCGGCCGCAGCGAGATATTTTGTGATAATGTTGCCATTTTTAGTATTGATAAAACTACAGTTATCCTTTTTTATTTATGATTACCCTCATAAGTTAAAAAGAGATGCCGATATGTTAGTAACTATGCCGTCGAAATACATCACATTTCTATAACCTACTGTTCGTATAGCTGATGTTTATGCCGAGTCCATTCTTTTTTCCACACAAAAAAATGCCCACACCGAGTGAGTGACTCGGAGTTCGCGTCTTAAGTGCACGTAAGACGGCGTCGCTTACGCGTTCGCGTCGAGGGCTCTGTATTCGGTGTGCGGTTGGGTATATTGACGAAAAGTTCACGTATTATTTCTTTAATAAGTCTTATTTGTAATGTTTATGTGTAATTTCTTCAACTCACAGATAGTATGTATGTCCAAGAACAAAATTATCACCAACACTGAACCGAAACTTTGTTAAAACTGTATAATAACTATTAATTATTGTGGAGCGTTACAACAGCACAGTACACTTTAGGACGGTTGACCGCAACTTTTGCAATTTCCGCAATTTTGTATGTTAAACCACCTGTCCAAGGGACTAAAACGATCAAAATTTAACGGTGTATATTATTACTAAGGTAGGTATTTCGGTTTTGTTGATCATATTACTGCTCTTTATGTGTGTGTATGTAAAAGTGGGTGAATGTTTGCGTTCGTTGTGGAGTACGTATTATGAATGTTATTACATTAATTATATTATTTAATAAACAGATTGGTCTGTTAACAACAGACTTAAGACTATTACAAATTATTATCCCTTACTGACCAGATTAGCATAGGTATGTACTGTGACATGTAGTATGGACATACTGCTTCGAGTCATATGTCTTGCATTAAAGCTTGTATTTAGGATTTAATTATGTAAGTCGGCGATTCCTCCTGTTTGTTAATGTAGACTTTACCGTAGGCGGTCCAGCGATATATCCTTTAGACTTAACAAGATCTCGTGCTAGAAAGTTGTTCCGATACAAAAAAGGGGTTGTCCACATTATTCTTAAGGCCTAGATGGTTAGTGCAGAGCTTACCTTTATACTTGGTGTTGTAAGCTTTACACATCTAAATAATATCAGGCTTTATTAGAGTAGATGAGATTTCCACGATAATAGCGGTGTTCGTCGTTCCCTGTTCCTTTAATTTTACTCTGCAGGTATATATCTCTTATGTCTGATTTACGTAATTTCAGTTTATACTTTTAGTTAAGCATAGCATCATGTTAATTAAGTCTTCTATAGTCTCTTTCTGTTGCTTAGGGACGTGTTTTATTTCGATATTAGACTTACGACAACCTGGTTGCAGATCTTCCACTTTTTCCTCAAGAATGGTGATGCACTCCTTGTCTCCTTTAGCTTGTCTTTTGTCTCTGTCATCTGTTCTATCTTCTTTTTAAACTGTTTTGTTTTGCGCAGTAAGGTAAGCCACAGAGCTTTCTATGTTGGAGTTAGTCTGTTTTATTTCCATAAGCGTTGGAGTGAGTTTTTATTTTTTATGAGCTCATTTTCTTGTACTAATAACATTGACTTAATCACATTGGTCATGTCTTCTTGAAGTACGTCAAGGTCATCCTCTCTCCTGCTTCTGCCTCAAAAGGAGACGTAATTTGGTGGAGTAATGAGGATTTCGTTCGTGCTTATGTCGGTTAAATTTTGATTCCGAGAGAGACTTATCTATCCATTTTAGGTAATTATTAATGACTAACAGGTATCAAGCCAACTGAACTTATAAGTAAGCGAACAAGCAGAAGCACTCACCGGCCATATTTTCAAACCGTGGTGTGTAGCATGCGTTGTTACCGTGCGGCGAGAGTGACGACGTCACGCGGCCATAGCGGCAAGTGGCTGATAAAGTGATAATAGCGCCGGTGCAGGAGCAGGATGACAATTATGAGGTGGTTCTTTGTCCCTCGCGGGTCGTGGGTGGACCTCCGCTGTTAGGATGGTCGGTGTACGCGAGATTGGTAATTGATTTATGCGGAGCGAAGAGGGACACGTCTGTTCTCGTTGCGAGTTTGGGCGAAAGAGCAAAATCCTATACATGATTTAATTTGCGAACACTGTTAACAATTAACATTATCAGTGGGGGTTGTGAGAGAGGCGGGTGGATGGAGAAGAACCGGACTCGTTGGTTAGACTTTTTTGGTTTTCAATATCATTATGTTACAGCGTTGCACAACGTAGGCCCGACAATAAGTCGTTGTTTACTTCACAAAAACGTAAAAAAAGATAAGAAAAGTTAATAAGCTTTTAGGAATGTACAAGGCCGACAATGTTTACACATTCACAAAAAAACGGTAATAAAGAATCTATGTAAAGAAAGGAAATATTTAAAAAAGACTAAATTAAGCAAGTTACACAAATGTTGTCAGTGTTATGTATAATATACTGAATAAAAGGTGCAAAATCTAATTAAAAAGAGAAAAGATCCACATATTTGTACCGTTTGTGAGCTACCAGGGAAGCCACATGCGCAGCACACGTAGCATGACAGATACCGTTTCTATTCTACCAATAGTAGACAAAGCTCTTTCTATACCACTCGACATTAAATTTCTTCTGCCCGAGCATGGGGCAACCCGTAGACTCGAGTTTCTACGAAGACATAGACATAGAAATTCTTTCCATAGCAACGGGGAAGTTGCTAGTGATGTAGTTATTCTACGAATCCTACGATAACATTGCGTTTAGTTAACAAAAAAAAGTTGTCAAATGCACGAGTTTTTGATTTTTTGCGGGCGGGAGGACGGCGCTGCATCCTGCATCCAGCCCTGGATCTTTTTCGCGGAATTAAAACTATGTATTTCGCATAATATTCAAACTTTTTTAACGTAACTCAAAGCAACAACGAAACGTTTAACTCGGACATAGCTTTTCATCTATGGCCGGACTCATACCATACCACCATAGACATTGAAAGACTAAATTACTGACAAACATAATAAAATATTTTGAACAATAATTAAACATTGAAACGATTTTTAGTTTTTTTGTCATAGGAAGTTGTGTTGTGTTGGCTAATCATTTCTAATGTGTTGGTGTTTTGGACAAGTATATAAGCGATAATATTTATATATACAGTGGTTTTGCAATACAAAGGAAGTATGTGAACCAAGGTCCAAGATGGAAGTCGAGCAGTGTCAAAAGCGAAACTTGATTGAGGCTGATTGATAGTGCTAGCTAGCTAGAACTATGCTAACTGCCGGCAAGAAAACAGTAGATTGTTTTTAAATAAATCATAATAGGTACCTACTGATTATTATCATTGTGTGTGATTATTTTAAAAGAACATAGTTCTCTATTAGTCGAGAACTTCAGAATATTTAAAAAAAGTTTGGACATTTTCTGATAAAATCTTTGCCGTAGGTACACAGCAGGGAGATAAAGTACCTTGGTAAATGCTCGTACAGCATTCCTTTCGGACATAATTTCATTCTTCTCGGCCTAAAACTGGGGAGATGGCGACGCTAGGACCTCGACATGTTTTTAAAATCAATTTAGGTCAATAAACAAAGAATAGTAGTAAAAAGAATCTTGTCTAGGTCCGATGTCCAATGTGTGACTATTTGACATAGTTTAGAAGAAATGTTTCTACACCCAAGTGTCAAACGTAGAGAAGGAATTGTCGTCATGCTTGACGTTGTAGACTTTTGTTGACACAAGAGCAGAAAGATATCTTTTCTACATTTTAACATCGCCATGCTTACGACGATTGAAATCTTACTACAATCTGTCATTATGACGATTTTTTCATCGACAAAACCCGATTCCACGGTGTTCATGCTACGCGTGCAGAAGGAACTAAAGCCAAACATACTTAAATCTTCAACGTAGTCTTTAATTTTAATTTGCTCATACTACGACAACCGATTACAAAATCAAAATCTTCCCTTTACAAAACCCAATATACCTTTTTAATTAGGACACGTTTGATGTAGAAGAAATGACGGTGCTAGTTTTTGTTAATTAATCTGAATTTGGGTATTACAATTTCGTGTTTACTGTTTGAATTTACAAGTCACGTTTATTATAAGGTTCAATAATCATGGTCTGTGTTGAATTAAAATTCTGTGTATCTTTTTACACCAAAAATGAATGTCGTTTCGCAGAAAAAAAATGTTTGCTCTATGTTAGTTAGTTCGATGTACTAAATGTTTAGATAACGTCTTGAAAATACACCCAGGCCAGCACATGCACCACTCCCGTGATCCCCGAAGCGTTTGGCACTAGTTTGCCTAATAGTATACACCCACATTACGCCTGGTATAAAATCTGTATCTCAGAGGTACAACATTATGCGACAAAACACAAATTTTACAGGAGAGGCACAACTGCGCGAGTGAAACATTGTAAGAAATTTTGACGTAATTGGGAAAAAGATATTAGAGAAAACTCAGCAGTTTTTATTATTAGACCGAATTATCAATTATTAAAGATCTGAGGAAGGACAGCGCCGTTGAGGTCGACCGCAGTGAAGGTGGCGTGACGATCTGATCATGTTTGCGGGGCTAGCATGACCAGAGATCGCACAGGATAGAGAGGTATGGAAGGAGAAAGGGGAGGCCTTTGCCCAGCAGTGGGACACGATGTAGGCTAGCAAAAAAAGACAATAATTGCAATAAAGTTAAACGATTTTGTGGACTTGAGGCTCTTTACCTTGTGACATAAATTGTAGTTGTTGGAACAACTAAGGGAATGAAGTATTATGACGTCATACTTTTGTTAAATCAAACCAAAAAGTGTGGATATTATTGGAATTACGGACTTAGACATCATGTCTGTGGTCAGTATGTATTGTAACGGAATCGTTTAGCTAGCGGGATCCAACCCACAACATAATTAAATGAAACAAAAGTTACTTCACAAAATGGAAAATCAAAATATTTTGTCATATAATCATATATGACAAAAAACCCAATAACCTTTTGCTCGACCTGGGAATCGAACCCAGGACCCTCTGCAGTCGCGCTTGCGACCACGAAACCAACGGAGCAGATGTAGACAAGCTCTAGTTTATCATCCTCGTCAAAATTCAGGAGGTTGTCATAGAAGACGTAAATAATCAATTTAAATTACGGTAACTGGTCAATAATAATAAACTTTGCTTTTTTTTGTTGCTTTTATTTGACACTATTTCAGAATATCCCTTCTCAAAAGCGGAGAATCACCCGTTCATCGAATAAACGTCTGAGTTTGTTTGTGTGTGTGAAATCGCGTTATACTGCTAGTATTATACGGGCCGCGTTTTAATACTGGTGGTGACACTTACCGATTTCCGATAGGTATTAAGAAATAAAAAAAATACCTACCCATTTTATTATAGATTCGGGTCGAGAATCATTAGCATAGTTACCTCCTTGAATTTGACGAGGATGCAAAACTGCACCTTGTATATCTCATTAAATAAATCGATAGATAACGAAAACAATTTTAAATAAAAGAACATAATAGCTCAAGTAGGAAAAATTTTGGCTTTCGTCGTATGTAAAAGTCAAGAGAAATCTGTATTTTGGTACATAGTTACTGGATAAGCTAATGAAGGACAGGTATAAGTAATGAGCATACTGCCAGGGCCATGCATAAAATAAGTAAAACTTGTAATAATCAATAGCTGGAAACATAAAAACTTTTTTGCAAAAAAAACCGACTTCCAAAAAAAAAACACTAAAAGAGTGGAAAATACCTTAACTTTCGGAAGTTGGTTGACTTTTTTGAAAAAGTTTTTATTTTACCCTTTTTAGCTATCACATCACACACAAATCTTTTTCAAGTATCAATTTCGCAATTTCTTTTACTTGGATGACATATTTTTTCCAGCTATTTTGATTTCAAAACCAAACTGCTTAACCGATTTCGATAAAATTTCTATGGGACCAATCGGGAAGTAGATCCATTCAGATAAAAGAAGAATTTTTCAAATCGGTTCATAAATGACGAAGATATGAGGTAACAAACACAAAAAAAAAAAAAACATACAACCGAATTGAGAACCTCCTCCTTTTTTTGAAGTCTGTTAAAAACAAACAAGTGTTGTATGAGACAAAATCTTCTAAACCTTCACGTACACAACGCGTTTGTAACAGTACATCATACAACATTTGATACCTGTTTCATTCAACAGATTGCATTGAGTGAGACAAAATCCTTAAAGCCACAAGTTGACAAAATTTTAACCCAATCGGATGAACGGTGTGGCAGCGCATAAAATACGAACAAAGAAACACGTTTTTTTTCTAGGTCGCAATCTTGATTGAGCATTCTGCAAAAAAAAAAAAATGAACTTACATCAAAATTTCTCCTATTTTCCGAAGTAACGCTGGTTAAAATTTGTTCTAACCATACGTTTTGGGTGTACAACTGATTGTACTGGATAGTAATACTTACACCTTATTTAGAATGTTGAATTAGTGTTACATATTTTACTGATTTAATTGAGATTGTGGAGTATCTTATTATGAAAAAAAACTACATCCAATTAGGTATTATCGTACAGATTTCGTAAATGTTGATTCATAGGTCGTTTAGAGCCATGTTCCTTCATTCAAAACGCAATAAAATAATAATTTCTATTGCGAAATAGGATTAGTAGACACCATCAACCAATAATTATCTTTATTTCAGGCCTGAAAACCCGATTAGTATTAAATTTTTCATTTAATTGTAAAATTAGCTTGATTTGTGATCATTTAAAATATGTGCAGGAAAAAAGGTTCGACAGGTCACAACAAAACCATCAATTGTGTGGAGTATCTGCTAGCAGCGGGGTGAAAGGGGGGGGGAGTAACAGCACATTCTATCCGTCAGTACGGTACCAGCCATACGATGCACCAAGCGCCCCTGTCGCGATTTTGCTAGAGTTCACCTTCCGCACGTTACCAACAGGGACTCAGCAGGTGTCTGTGTCTACACTTTCATGTGAGTATTTCAATATTATGATGATAAAATGTATTTTCTTAATTTTCGTTTTAATCTTATTTTCTTATCGTTCTATCTCATCTGCCTGTAATTTGAACAGGCAATCGCACGTTGTGATGAGACCTTTCACCTGAAAAATTTCAATTGAATTAGAGTCCGGCTTATATTGGTTTTATGACATAGAACAATACTAAAGGTGTTTTTTTTCCCTTTTAAAGACGACAAAGTCATAAGTTAAGTAATTTCGAAAGCGTTTTTTTTCGCATTATGAGGAAGAGAGATGTTACATAAGTATTCCATTATCTAATATAACAATAAGGATCCCCACATACTTCTTCAATGCTAAACTTAAAATAAATACGAGATGATATGCGTACATGCAGCTACCTATACATACATACATACTCTTTTATCATCATTTTTTTTTTAAATCATCTAATTATAATATTATATTACATACTAACTTAACCAGCTATTGTTGCACTAATATTACTATACCATTCTACTTGGGGCTGTCAACCGTCACGGGATTCTTTACTCCTTTCTCTTTCATATGATTCCTCACACAATTCCTGCATATTTCTATTAGTGCAATTAGCTTGTTAATTTAGTACTGCAATAATTATTATCTATTTTTATAACTAAGGTGTAGGTGTGTTACTGTGGCGTGTAGAAACATTTATTAACGTGTAGGTGGTGTTTCAATTTCTAGGGAATTTGTTAAATAAATAATTGACGTGGGGTAACAGTTTCTGCTATGCAAAACAGTTTTCGTATTAGGCAGGGACGCTATTGGGATGAGTAATTAAATTGCAGTACGAAATAATGTACAAGACTCAAATATATACGAGTAGGTAGAATAGAATAGAATAGAATATACTTTATTGTACACCAAAATTGATACAGAACGGTTTTACAAAAATTGATAATTTTATGGTTACAATGGCGGTCTAGGCACATACATGGACGGAGCTGTGAGTAAGTTCTGCTTTTTGATCAATGGTTTTATGAACTTGATGAATCCACGTCACAGTTTGACAGCCGTAACGGGTCATCAGAATCCTAAATGTGTGACGGTCAATGTTACCGAGAGGAATCTACATTAGTAGGTTAGAATGTGGTGGTCATATAGGCAGTCGCTCCGTGTAAAATACTGGTGTACAGCTAAATCCAGTTGGACTGGAAGCTAACCCCAAAAACTTGGGAAATATCATCATGTTGGCTTTACTTATAATATCAATATTAGGAATTCTTGAGAAACCTAATTGAAGACAATTTTCTCTTGATTAAACAGGATATTTGTAGTTACCCTTTCTAGTTTTCACTAAATTTTTACCCGGCTACGGCGGCGCCGCCGTAGTATATGGCAATTTGATACAGATTGTATGTTGTACTAGCTTTTGAACATTTTAAATGTAGCAGTGTTTTAAGTGTAGCGATAATGTAGCTTCCTGTAAGTGAAAGGATTTTCGGAATCGGATCAGTAGTTCCGAAGATTACCCCTACATACAAACTTATAAACAAATTATACCTCCTTAAAATATTAGTATAGATATAGTTTATTTGAGAAAAGATGATATGAATGTTCATTTGTTACCACATAACTTCTATAATATTATCATAATTCTAAAATGAGACACACTAAATTCAATACGGCGCACATTGGTTCAAGGGCGGAAAAAAGTCCTTTGTTTCGACCTTGTTTAAACTGTCTACAATTTGGTACACACATACTAGAATGTTAGTAGAAACAAGTCCTAGAATGAATACGGGTAAATACGGGTAATTAATTATATATATAATGCCAAAGTAGGGTGATCGAGAATTAACAAATTTCGTGCAAAAAATATTGTAATTTAAAGTATAAATAGAACCTAAATACTATAATTATTAACTTTTATTTTTAGTTTAGTCATAATTTTATTGTATGTATTAATAAAATACGTAAACATATGTTATGATATATTGAATAATTACTTGTTATTACATTTTTAGTGAAGAAGGTCATTTGGAACCTTTTGTTTTCAATCATGAGATACTAGCTAATCTCCGTTATCGACCGATGCGTAATAATATACTTTCGGAGATTAATTAGACCCTATAGATTAAGAATACATCAGTTTTGGCTGCGATAACCTGCGATCTTGGAAATACCAGGTCATTAACTAATGACGCTCTGTAATTAAGAAAAAGTGCATTATATTAATAAGTGTTTCTAATGAGGGTAATTAACACTTTATCATGTCGTGTAAGTATAAATAGCATTGAACGGTAGTTTTAACTTCACTTACAATTATTTTCTCTTACGATAACAATGTTACTATAGGTGATGGATGGCTTTACTATTGTCTATGCCGATTTAGTGGAAATTATAATATCAAGTAATTGTGAGATACATAAATGCCTCGAAAATTTAAAACTTATTTATCCCACAGCTTTCAGAAAGTGTTTGGTAGCAAGTTTATGAAAAGTTGAGTCGTAATTTTCTACCTGTATTTACGAAAAAGTGGCAAACTGCAGCGAGAAATAAAAATGCTTTTATGGCAAAAAATGAACAGTGGCTGGAAAATATTTTTACCGTTGTGACATCTTCGGTAATGTTCCAGGGCCATCAAAACGCTTTCATAGAGGACGACCAGAGAAATCATTTGATGAATGTTGCGATCGAACAATGCGATATTATCATAGTTGATACCGTAGCAGACCTTTGTTAGTAATTAAAAGTTCAAAAATAAGAGTTCAAGAGTAAGTAAGATTATGAATATGGGTTAGAGCACATTACAGAATTATAGTAAAAATTTTCTGCAGATAAGATTTTATTTAAGTGAACACGGCTTCGACGGAATGTAGAAGCTGGTTGGAAACTCGCGATAATATTTTCCACATGGTAATGTAATATTTTCCATAATAAAACTGATTTTGAAAACCTTTTTTTGCTGGGAAAAAATTGTTTTGTGCAATGGCGTCGCAGATTGATCGCGGGCCCAATTTCCAAAGTTCGTTAGTTTCTCAAAGTTTTACTTTGTTCTAGTTAATTTCCAATGAAATTTCGATAATATTACTATTGTGTCATAAAATGCAGAGATTAATGTAATGATTCGTAACACGAGTGTTTTTTATTTATTTTACCAGTTTTCATTTTGTCCTCCGAGGGTCGTTGGTTTAATTCCCGCTCAGAACATTCTTATTTTTGTTGGGTTGATGGTTGTATTGCGTAGTGAAAGATACGCAAGTTGGTTAAGCTCTGATTTATTACTGACATTAAAATGGGTGTAAAAATACACTTAACGAAGCCTGAAGGCACTTTTTTGTTTATAACCATACCTGGGTACCTTCTAGTTACTGGGATATTGGGGGTCAAAGTCAAAGTTTCAACTTTTTGTAAAGTTGAATGTTTGACCTTTTGTTTGAGTTTTTTTTTTAAATACAATTATGTTATGTTTTTTAAGTTTAAATAAATACGTTCACGACCCCGCACTATTCAATGCATCCATCAGCACAATGTATAGAGTGTCTTACATCGAGTCCTACAATAAAACGTGATTTTCCACCAAAAAAAAAAATCGTTTCCGCGCTATAATTTTTGCGCAGTTACTCAGTTTGATGTACAAAATGCTTGGTTGACAGTTTCGTGAAGGGTCCGTTTACAACTTGTATATCATATTATGTTGACATACCGTAACACTAATTATATTAATGCTAGTTTATGCCTGCGGCTTGGCCCGCGTGGAGGTCGCTAATTTACCCATGGGATCGTATTTTCGGTATTAAAATTATCCCATTTATTAATCCAGGTTATAACCTCTATGCCAGATTTCATCCATTCAGCCGTTCTGGATTGATTGAGTAAAAAACAGCTATTTATCCAAACTTTCGCATTTATAACAGAAAATAGGATACTAAATATATAATAATACTCTTTCCTTCTAAGAAAACAATGACTTAATAATGGTTAGTTACAATTAAATAACTAACAATTACACAGGCAATTGCTTATGTACGTACTATTCTTACTGATTAGTTATCACTAGTAAACAAAAAAAAAAATTTTTTTATCGCTAGCAAGCTAGAAATAATGTAGAAAAAAAAACAAGACGTTTGGGTCTTCTTATTGCAATTTATACGCATATATCTGCCGATATTGTGCTGTGTAGGTACCTTTTACTATGTCGGCATTGTGAAAGGTACACAGTTACACATACGATAAAAAACCTACGATTGATTGGCCGTGTTGTATAGATCACTATATATTTAGATAGATTCGACTTTTCTGCCTTGCCTACAAACGTTTAAACGTAGTTAGTACCAAATAAGTAGTTAGTAAAAAATTACTGTATTTTACAGTACGAAACGGTAAAATAGGTTTTCATCGTAAAATATAATAATATTTTTTAGGTTAAAACGGACGAAGTCAGTTCCTACCGGTTATTGTTTTGCTATCTTGAAAGACAATTGGTATGGTATGGTGGCCCTTTTTTCTATTTTTGTCTTTCTATTCCTTGAAAATATTGAGCCAACCGTGCAGAAACCCAGACGCAGTTTGTATTGAGATTCAGCTAATGAAATAACCCAGAATAACTGGATTCTAACAACTTACAGCACTTGCGATACCTACCTTCTATAAACACTGATAATTTAATTCTTTAATCACAAATATTCATAATTCTACATTCAGTAAAATCATTTCTAATCTCATATTTTGAACACCTACATCATATATAAGACAGTTCCCATAAAACGTATGTCAGTCCCGTTGAAAGTAGTGTAGAAATACGACAAGCTTTGAAAGCGAAGACGACGTGTTAGTCGCCGATCCTGCTATCATGAAATATGTTAATTATTTTCGTTCGTTCTTATCTTAGTAACAATAGTTTAAACCAAAGATATGCAAACAAGTTTTAGCTTAAATATTCACAGTATATTTCGATTTCGCGATATTTTACGGTAGAAATTTGGGAACACAAGTAAAATTCCCATAACTCATACGGTTAAAAAACAGCAATAAAGATTATATTGTGTCACTTAATCTAATTATCCGTAAGTAATTTTAGACGAGAGAACACTATAACATTTCTAGGAAATTCAGCAACCTTCTTATATTTTTCGTGGAAAAGTATGCCTTCGCACTAAGTGACGCGTGATACGGCATAGCCTTGTTGCTGCGCCGCAAAGCCTCACACACAGACGCGGTGCGGCGCGCCGCGGCACTCCGCGCCACTCTCGGCGCGGCGGCACAAAAACAAAACATTTGTAGAACATTTTGTATGAAATTGCCTGCTAGTGTTCACACTGGCGCGGCGTTACGCCACACAGCGCGCCGCGTCGCGCGGCTCTACATGGTCTCGATTATCGAACACTCGATCCAAACGGATAGGCTAGGATCTTAAATTATCCTTTTTCTCGAGGTGGAAATCTTTAATGCAAGTCCTTCAACCTTGGGAGAATGGAGAGGTCTATCAGACTCGTTGGGGGCAGCGGAATCTAATGTGTTCGTGCGACTCGTGAGTGTAAAATATCCAGTTGCATTTAAGTTGTTTTTTGTGATGTTCTCAAATTAGTTCTCTATAAGGTTATTTACAGTTAGTTTTCACGCACGACGCATCAATTTAAAGACTTGCTTCAAAGATTACGGTCACTAGATTAAGATATGAGGCCTTGAATATAGTCCATACACGACACGGGGTAATTTAAAAGGAAAAAATCAAGTTAAGTTTGTCTCATATGATTACGTAACTTGAAAATGAGAATTTTAATTAGTGCAGATATTTTAATGACAGTAGTGTCAAACGATACGTTTCATTTCTGCTCACGCACTCTGCTGACCTGAAAAAAAAGGCGCGGGGAAGGCACGCGAGGGAGCGGGGGAAGCAGCGCGGGGGGGGGGGAACCGCGTGTTGTACTGGCTAGACCTCATAATAATTATTCTGTTTTTACTCGTAAATATAAAGTAAAATAAATCTATGTTACTATCAAGTATATTAAAATAAACCATTGAAGAGTCCAAGTTCCTGACCTCAAGAAACACGCATCACAAACAACATTTAAAAATAATACAAAAGGATTCATGTCAATAAGTTAATTAATTTAAGAAATATGATGAACATTGAAAAATATTGTCCGCGAATAACTATTCCGAACTAATGTAAACGTGTGTTTCTGTGAACGTGTCAACGAAGGAAAAAACCGATTATCTTAACTCTAGTGATAGACCGTTGTTTCTGTTCCGCTGAAACCTCTTCTCATATGTAATTTTGTTTGATTTCAGATTCACTTCGGCTTTATCTTTTGGACGAGCGGAGTTCCCGCAAAGGGTGAGTATCAAGAGAAAGAACTTAAGCACATCACGCGCGTTACACGAAACTGGCACGTGTTGCTTACGAGATAAGGTTCCTATTTGCTTGTCCATCTTAACATGTGGAACATGTTCAACAATGCTAGTTCGTGAAACGTTAGTCTTGTACCATCACCATCGTTTGATGTTACTTATAGATGAGTACTTGGTTGAAACAATTTTTACATGGTTTCATCTTTTGGATAATGAAAAAAACATGACATAAAAATAAAACATACAAAAAAAATACAGAAGATGAAAATATGCAATGAAATTGCGACCGGGTCATCCATGGTAGTTTAACCACAGTGTGCCTTTAAGCTTCATTAAGTCAGACTGTAAATGAATTTCCCTGTGTTAGTTTTCTTAGAAGATTACAAATTAAAACATGGTAGACGATTTGTGACAGTCATTTGCTACCATGACGATTAACGTTCAAACGAGTAACTTCACTATCGAATTCTGCCATTCAATTGCCGAACAATGCGACGACATGGAGCAAGCTACACTGTTGTTTTAAGGGTTGATACACATACATGTTCGGGCCGGTATGAATCGACACTGTCGGGTATCAAATGCAGGGGAAAAAGCGGTTGGCATATTAACTCGAATTGCCGATTTACCGATCGATGTTAGATAACGAGCGGTGTTTGAATATGTGGGTCGGGATTGTTGTTTAACAAAGTTGCCGAATCGAACAAGTGTGTAGCAGTCTAGCTATCTCACATCATTCATACCACACCACAAGTGTGCGCCCCCATGGAGTAGTTTGACCGTTCCCCTTTGTTAGGTCTAATTAGCTTCAACTTTCTGACCAACTGACGACTGCCGAATATTTCAAAAGTCCCTATAATTGTTGAATTGAAATAAATGCTTTAAATATTTTTTTGTAAATCACACATCGGCGTATTTCGTGGAACACAAAAAGGCGCAACATTTAAAAAATACGGATATATTTTTTGATCTCTTATTTAAACTTGTTTTCTTTATTAAAATTACACCGTCAAAAATTTAAATGAGATCACATTTAATAAAAATTTTGTGAGTAAAATAGTTTTTTGGTGAATTAACTATTAGGACGAAAAATTGATTGATGTCAGGCTAATTTAGTAGACACAGAAAAATTATAAAAACGTGCACGCCGTAATAAAGCCAACTGTTTTAATGTAAATGTACTTTCTTTCAGTTTTTATGGTTATCAATGAAAGCTGAATAAGCTCATTAAAAACCGTAAGTTCACTTACTGTTTACACCTCGAACTTCCTCAAGCTCATTTCGGGCTTGAGCGGCCGTTAGACGTGGGTCTCTACACTCTCTACGTACGCGAAGCTGAATGAAATTATCATCCATGCTTGAAGTTCTTACGTCTTTTTCTTCGTTGTTCCGGTCTTATCACAAAAGCAATTGTCTCGCTGAATCGTTGGATACTGCGATAAATTCATTTTGTTGGTTGGATCATTTCTCCTCATCTTAAATGCCCTGGCAATCACAGTTGGAATGAAATCGGGCATGATGAAATGTTGAATTAAAAAAAAGTAAATAAAAACTGTAATTTAATGAAAATTTTACGAAACGATAAACCGAAACCATAAAATGATAGCTAAATTCGCTCGAAATGATGCGAGTTCGAATAATATTAAAACAATCGCATAAAAGGTGACGTTCAATTGAATTCTCAATTTGAGATAGTTCTATGAAAAAATTAAATAAAATAAAACCAGCATGTAATGTTACATAAACTAGATTTTTAACGTTTTTATGATTCGCTAAATTTGCCGGTGTGTGTATGTAGGTAGTCCATAGTTGAACCTACTTGGGTAGGTACATGAGAACAGGTTTTTCAAAGTAAGTTATTTCAGGTTAAAAATAAAATTATTGATTAAGGGAATCAGTGTGATGTACTATTGCTGCATCCGAAGATGGATGTGCGACTACTTATTTTGCTATAATATTACAATAGGGTTCCAATATCAAGACTTCAACGTCACCAACCCTAAGATATACATTATATAGTTTAACGACGAATTAATCTTTGACAGCATTTTAAATGTCCTCTGTCTCTAAGGCTAAATTTTATTAACGTCTAAATAAAGCCAAAAATATGCACACAAATCAGACATAACATTAACATTGAAAAAAAAAGGAAGTGATGAAGTTTCTCGCGATTTCTCATAAAGAAAAGAAAAAGAAACTTCAAAACTTTCATTCAATCATTGACCATTTGTGGTTCATTCATACTCGTACATAAAATATTCTTCAAAAATGTGACTTATTTTATGTAGAAGAGAGCAGAATTCTAAATGGGAGGCCTGGTTCACAGTTTTTGGATAAGCACTATCTACCTTATAAATACGAATTGGAACTTAACCGGAACTGGTGAAACAGGCCCTGCCAATTTGTTTTTTTTACCCGAGTTAAACAGCTTTTATATCAGAAAAATATATGATACACGAACAAAGCAGTTTAAGAACAGTATTAATAAGTGAAATTGTTACTCACTTACTAAAAGTGAAGCGTCAGAGTAGCCCGCGAAATTCAAATTTTTTGTTAGGTCTGTTGCAATTTGCAGGTCAGTGTCAGGCTGTATGTTAAACAAAATATGATTCGTGACCGTAACACGTATTTAGTTATAGAATTATAATAATTCAAATCATCAATACAACCCTCTAAGTTCATTTAATCCCACTCAATGACTATTTTATGAAAAAGTCATTCAATGGGATTCGTTGAATAATAATTGTAACAAAGCCATATTTGTTACGGTAGCCAAATCATATTTATATCAACATTTGTATGTTGATTTGAGTATGATTTTCACAGACCTGAAAATTGCAAAAAAACGTAAAAAAAAATATATTTTGAGGTTAACTGGTAGAAAATGTCTATGGCATTAAGTCCGCTTCAGCACTTTGTGCTTGAAGTGTTAAATAAATAAATAATAAATTTCACGGGCTACCCTGGGCGCTTTCACCAAAGGCAAAAAAAAATACCAGCGAAATAAAATTGCGAAAACATATAATTTTAACTGATGATAAACGGTGTTTATCGGTCAATACGGCTTTGAAAGATTTCCGACGCAATATGTCAACCTAAGAGGGGCTGGATCGTTGGTAAAAGTCTTTCACGATGTAACACCATGGGTAATAATGGGTACTGTATTAATCAGAGATCGGATTAGGCAGAGTTCATTTGCCTTAACGTCAACTTAGTAACGTATAGATAATTTTATAATTGTATTCTTAGCACGTCGATCACAAAAAAAATTAAATATGTTAGGTCCAAAGCTCAGCGATGCGACTCCGCTCGCTGATGCATTCATAAGATCATCAAGTGCGCAGATGTCAGGGCATACAATGGCATTGTCTGTGGAGACATACACACTTGAGATTTGATCCATCTGGATAATGCGTGCCTATGAAATCCCGGAATGATCCTGAAGTTTCAAAATCAAGTTGTTAAATTAGAGGGAGGTTGTTAATTATTGTCCAGATGTTACTTACATCCTGACCAAACATTATGAACGTAGACGAACCTCAAGGAGTAAGTAAGTAATCAAGGATTGTAACCGATTGTCTCCTGAGGTTTCTACCATGGAAAAAATGCGTGAGCTTATGTACGTTCTTTCTAAATATTTATGTACGTACTTCCTTGAAGTAAAGGCAAATAAACTCAACCTTATCCGATCTCCGGTAATAATCTTTACTCAGCTAAAACAATTTCTAAAAATGAGCGAAAAAAATAATTGAAAAAAAAACGAGACGTAAAACAATCGAATCTCATAACTTGGAAGCTGGTTAAAATATGTATTCTGTACTGTTCATATTATTTCTTATATTGTTGTTCATTCAATGTTCTCTTTGTTTCTACAAAACCGATTTGTTTCGTAATTGGCACTTCTGCTTTCTACAAACATAAAATGAGAATGAGCAGGAAGAGCTTGCACCACAATCATTAACATCTTAAGATACCAGTTAAAAATAATTAAGTCAAGTATTTTTTCCATGTATTGTCGAAAAAGACTACCTATGTAATGATGACTATGGAATACGAATCGAGTAATTCACACTTATGAGTTACTCCGTTCTTTGAAAGCTATACGAAAACTATTTACGTAATGTCGTTTGTCATATTTTGATATCAAGACATACATTCAGTAGATATTAACATTAAATTTTTATTGTTGTTCAATTTTGATTGCTTTTTATAATTAAAAAAAAATATTAAAAAAAACTTGCACGTCCCGTAAGAAAACCGCGCAGATTAATTGTAAAACCTTATTGTAATGTTAAAGATAGATTCCACCTCACATTGGATTATTGGGCGAATATATATCTATTTCCAAGTGCACAAAAAATTATGGAAATAAAATTAGAAATATTGATATCTCTAATGCAGATTGGTATCTTACTGGTATCTTACCTTGGGGTGTAAAGCAGTGCTGCTCATTCTCCTATTACTGTTAAATTATAATACACATGCTTGTAACTTGCACCTCATACAGGCATGTGTAACATTGTGTAATGGGTCAAACCGGTACGGACAGATAAATTACGGACGGAACTCTGGACATCGGATTTTAACAGATGATGTACTCAAGTCTAGTGTCCGTAGCTAGTCCGCAAACTGTCCATGCCGGGTTGACGCACCTAAATTGTATTGTTGCAGGGAAATGTATGCCGAATCTCAAAATTTTAAATTCAAAGGTGACCGATAATTTGATGATCATGATGGTTAGGTTAAATCTCAAAATTAACTAAAACAGAACCTTCGTTTTTATTTTCATCACCAAGCGACCTGTTATGGAATACGAGAAAGGAGGAATCTTAAGTCGACACGGGGTAATGTGTATCTACCTATTAGTTGTAGACACAAAATAGCTCGGCTATTAGTTTTTAATATTCACTCAGACATAAATAGTATGTCTATGTTTAGTTCTATTATTAACACTGCGACTATTAGTAAGAATACTAATATTCATTTTTACAATTATTTTACGAACGAGGATCCATGTGTAACTACAGAAGATTCTCAAGTAGGGTCCACTAGTACTAAGGTTTCATTGTCTTGTAATGGCATAGGAGTCTTGGGGCTCACTCCGGATGCTCATTTAAACTAGTTAGTAAGACAACAGAAGATACCAGTAACAGTAATGTTACTTTAACCAACAACACAAAGGTACCTTCTTGCTCCCAAAAAGTTAGATGTAAAAAAGGGGCTAAGCAGAATTCCATGCAATTATTTCACCAGAACATTCAAGGCTTCGCTTCAAAGCAATTAGAAATTGAATTGTTTTTAGAAAAAACAAAGTTTGAAATAGTTTGTTTCACTGAACATTGGTTAAAAGACTTTGAAATGCTCATTAATTACGAAAATTACAGTGTGGGCAGTTGCTTTAACCGGAAATCTAAGATGCGTGGGGGTTCATTAATCTTAGTTAAAAATTGTATTAAATTTAAGTCTCGTAATGATATTGTTGATCTATCGGTTGAGCATAATATTGAACTGTCTTGTGTTGAGCTAGATAAGCATGTAATAGTGTGCGTTTACAGACCCCCAAATTATCAGAACTACTCTTTATTTGAGTCAGTAATGGAGGATGCTTTAGCAAAACTTGCTACTAGTAATAAATCACTCGTTATCTGTGGTGACTTTAATGTTAATATTTTAGAGAAAAATTCAAATAGCAGTAGATTATTACATCTTTTTAAATCATTCAATTTGTTAAACGTGTTCTCGGAACCAACCCGAATTACTAAAAATACTGCTACATGTATTGATAATGTTTTTTGTTGTTGCGACTACTTAGATAAATCCATTGTAAATTACCTTCCTTCTGATCACAGTGGTCAAACCGTTGTTTTCGAGTCCTACACACCATTACAAAAAATCCAGATAAAGTCTAGACAAATAACACCCAGTAATTTGAATAATTTTAATAATAACTTAATTGGTAATTTAGGCATTCCGGGATATATTATTGAAAATGTAAATCAATTTTATGAGGAATTCTTTTCGGTAGTTTACACGGAGTTTAATAATACAATAAAAATGAAAACTAAATCTATTTACCCAAAGTTTTTGTTCAGTGAATGGGCAACTAAGGGTATTAGGAAAAGTAGGGAGCGATTGTTTGAGCTGTACGGCCTCAAGCCTTACATTAATTCAGAAACTTTTAATAAATATGTTGCAACATACTCAAAAATTTTTAAAAACACTTGCAAGGTTGCTAAAGCCTTATTCATTAGCAACAAGATTAAATCCGCAGATAATAAAATAAAGACGGTTTGGAAAATTATCAATAGTGAAACTAATAGAAATAAAAAATCCAATAGTGATATCACATTAGAAACCTCACGTGGTGTTCTAAGCTCTAAAAATGAAGTTGCTCAAGAATTTGTAGATTTCTTTACCAGTATCCCACTTAAAACTACCGAAACCTTAAATTCCTCACCCTTGCTTTCTATTGATTTATTAAGAGCAAATGTTTCAGCCTGTCCGGTTGAGTTTCAATTTAAACATATAAACCCCATAGCTGTCATTAAAGCCTTTAAGGAAATCAAAATCAAATTAACAGAAGATCTATGGGGAATGTCTATTAAAGTTTGCCAAGCTATTATTGAGACTATAGCACCGTACTTGGCTTTAATATTTAATTTGTGTGTGGACCAAGGCGTCTTCCCGGACCTTATGAAATACAGCAAGGTAATACCACTTTTCAAATCCGGGGACAGTAAAGACACCAATAACTATAGACCCGTATCCGTATTGCCAGTTTTTAGCAAGGTGTTTGAGAAGGTAATGCTTAATCAGATGCTTAACCACTTTAACAACAATAAGATCTTACATGAGAAACAATATGGTTTCACCAAAGGACGTTGTACGACTGACGCCGGTGTCACCTTATTAAAACACATATTCACTGCGTGGGAGGAGGCACAAGATGCCATAGGAATCTTCTGTGATCTCTCGAAAGCGTTTGATTGCGTGAGCCACGAAACCCTACTCCTTAAACTTGAGCATTACGGTTTAGGACAACTTGCGCTCAGTTTAGTGAAGTCGTATTTAAACGATAGACATCAGCAAGTACAAATAAATGGTGTCAATTCAATGGGTTTAAAAGTAAGGATGGGTGTACCACAAGGCTCGATATTAGGTCCTTTCCTCTTTTTAGTCTATATTAATGATCTACCCCATTTATTTAAAAACCAACCACAAATGGTGTTGTTTGCTGACGATACTTCTTTAATATTTAAGATCAACAGACGTGCCTCAAATCTTGACGACGTAAATAGCGCCCTACTGCAGGTCCATAATTGGTTTACCGCGAATAATTTAGTATTAAATGGGAAAAAAACCAAGTGCATAAAATTTACTCTACCAAATGTCAAAAGTAGTGATTGTGACATAGTATTGGATCAAGAGAAACTAAAATTCGTCGATGAAACTGTTTTCTTGGGGATCACGCTCGACTCAAGGCTACAATGGGGTCCTCATTTAACATCTCTTGCAGGACGGCTGAGTTCAGCAGCATATGCTGTTAGAAAAATCCGTCAATTTACTGATGTAGATACCGCGAGGCTAGTCTATTTTAGTTATTTTCATAGTATTATGTCATACGGTATTTTACTATGGGGACGGGCTGCAGACATCGAGTCTATATTTATTCTGCAGAAAAGAGCCATCAGAGCCATATATAATCTACGTAGGCGCGATTCTCTAAGAGAACTGTTTAAGGAAATTAACATTATGACAGTACCTTGCCAATACATCTATGAAAACATAATGTACGTTAGAAAAAATCTGCATTTATTTAGTAAAAGAGGCGACAGACACCACTATAATACTAGAACCAGGGACCAACTAGTTCAGCCAGGTTTCAGGCTAGCTAAAGTAGACTCATCTTTCATGGGGTACTGTTTAAAATGTTACAATAAAATACCTCCCCGCATTCTACAACTGAATGAGACGAAGTTTAAATCTTGTATAAAACGCACACTATGTAGGCAAGCATACTATAAGTTGGGAGATTACATTGATGATAAAAATGCTTGGCTCAATGCTGGTCCTGCTCCACAACCATAGGGGCAAACTAAATGATTACTTTGTGAAGTTATTGTGGAAGCTGCAGAAGATTGTAAACATATCTTTGCATTGTATAGATTCAGTCTCTTAGTATTATATAATTGCATAGCACATGTGTGAGTTCTATGTACGATAAAGCTACCATTTACATCTTTTACTGACTCGAATTTGCCCTGGCGGTTGAGAGAATGTCATGCTCACTCAAATGTCTCGCTGATGGTGGCGCGTGTGTCGGGTCGTTTAGTTCCCTCCAAAATGGTTGAGTTGAATGATGGCTGATCCATGCGTCATGTTCGTGAACGGGCGCTGTCAGTTGTGACTGGTCATCTCGCAGCTGCCATGGATTATTGTATTTTTGAATTGTTAATTTTATCTTTTTATTCTGGACGCTCTTACTCGCACGTCTTTCTACATCGTTCTCACATGTATGTTTAATCTCGACATGAATGATGTAACCGAGACTTTGTAACAACAATGATTTAAAAGAGTGTCCATGGAGTTTCTTGCCCATTCTTCTCCATAGAGATCTACGCTTTCGAATGGGCAACTACAGTACTTTCACAAGTTATTATGCCCTGTGACTGGGACTGTAGCTTAGTTTGTTTTTTGTGTTTTGACATTCAAAAGTGCCTGTAATGGTCTAATTGAAATAAATGCTTTGAGTTTGAGTTTGAGTTTGGATATCAAAAAGGTTTTTCTGTAAAAGAGATGTGAATGAAAATATGTGAGTAATATTTTCTCTCTTTGAATCACAATAATCTAGCATCAAGTGAATAAAAATACCTTTTCATCCCTCGTCTCGTGACATACTTAAACTAATTAAACATAACAAAGAATTAAAACAAGTAATGTTCAAAGCTTAACTCAGTTATTAAGTTATTAAGTAGCTCCAATTGACTCGACTGTTTACAACAAAAAAGTTTGAAAAGTACCTCTATTGTTGCAAAAGAATTTCCATGACACTCTCACATGAATTTTCTGAAAAAATAAGGTTTGGAAACAGTTAATCAACAAAGATTTGGAAACAGTTAATCAACAAAGGTTTGGAAACAGTTAATCAAAAATCGTTGGAAAATGTCTGTCGCGTAAAACGAACGTTGTTTCTACGAATTTTATTTTATTTTTTATTTGTTTTATCGTGCAATCAGTCTAATGCCTATGAGCAGGTGTGTTCTCAGAATGAGTGCCATGCAGAGGCAGAGTCAGTTTCCCACTGGGTTTGACTCTTTATAATCGGTAGCTCAGTGTTGGCTAGGTCCAGGTTCGGGATTTTGCGTCTCTTTAGGCGATCCAGGGTGTCAGGAATAGTGAGCTACACACCGCCAGTCTACGAAAATATACAGTAAGAAGAGTTTAATAAAAAAAGCATCTTGTCTGTGATTGATGAAGCAATGGAGAGAAAAATGTGCGAGTTTATGAATGTGTGTGATCTTGCCACATCTTTTGTTGAACCATATATTCAGTGGCTATTTACCCATGACCATGTCATTAATATTAGGTAGCACCAAAATTAATGGCATGCACAGGAACGTGGCGATTGGCACAAGAAAAAAGAGGCCTATACCCAGCAGTGGGTGTATTCAGGCTGCGGATGGTGACGATGACACCGAAATGAATGCCCAAGTAAACGGTTAAACGAACTTACCTTAAGTGATGTTCGACCATAATTATACGAGACGTTACATCCGAAGAGATTTAATAATTACAACGTAGTTTCACTTCTCAATATACTAGGCGTCGCACATAATTTTTAGAGCTGTGGAAATAAAAATAAAAATTACATAATTCTAATTGGTTGTGAAACGGTACCCTTCGACTACAGCGCCCTCTCCTGTGTACATCAAGCCACGTATTCACTGAGCAACAATGTTTCGGATACACAGTTTCTGAAACATCACGTAAATGTTGCATAAATGCACCTGTTGCGCAACTGATTTGTTTCTGTGTTCTCCGCCGCAAGTGGGGAGCACCGAAACATACCGATAAACACGTAGTGTTTACAGAAACAAAATTATATGTTTCTGAAACAAAATGATTTGTTTCAGAAACACGTAGATTTTGTTTCTGAAACAGAGTTTATAAACAATTGTTGCTCAGTGAATACGTGGCTTTATTCTTTTCAGAGACATTCATCTCGTTTGAATTTATTATTTGTACATATGGGCTGTAGTTTATGGGTCCGGGTGGGACTTTAAATCTCTTCGGATGTAACGTCTCATGTAATTATGGTCGAACATCACTTAAGGTAAGTTCGTTTAACCACTAGTTATAATGTACTGATCTAATTATATTACCGATAAAGCGAGTAGAGCTACCAATTTTTTTGGATAAAGAGGCCAAGGTTTGACTCTCATTCGGGTAATGATTTGAGAGATGGTCTAATACGAGATTAGGATCCCATGTAGATTTATATCTAGGGAATGTGGGTTTAGTCCTATAGACTCCTTTCATAAACCTTATAATTCTATCGTCTTGACTTATACACTTTCCTAGTATTAATGCAAGTGCAGAACGGTAGGTGTTGAGGGTTGAATAATTTGCGCCTAAGTGATATTCATTGACTAAAAATTCAAGGATATTAGGAATACTCTTATCAAAAATATTAATCTCCTTTTTAATACAAAAGGTCCACCATTTAAAAAAAAATACATTATATTGTTTAAGAGAGCTGTCAGCTAATGATGATATTACTAATTTAATAGCACTCTCTGGTAACGATTGTTTTACGTACGATTGCTCGATAATACTGATGACACCAGGGTAAGTCTTTTCCAAAGTGGGTGTGGGGTCCCGAAAGGTGATAACAGCAATGAGGGACTCGGTTCAAAATAAATAACTTGATTTTGGGTAAGAGATGAAAAGAGTGGGTACCGTGGCTGGCTAGGCCAATAAGGTACTACTATAATCCCAGTGGCTTTATCTGTCATTATTTCTTAGACATTTAAGAATCAGTGAGAACGGGGGATAAGCGTAAAAATAATAAGGCGACCAGTCTATTGTGAATGCATCAATATTATAAGGTGAAGGATCTTGTTTCCACGAAATGTATTTTTACATTTCGCGTTCAATCGCGTGGCAAACAGGTCGATTTGAGGTGTTCCGAAAGTTTTTGTGATCTTATCAAAAGCAGATGACGCTAAGTCCCATTCAATGTTAATATTAAAACGTCTCTATTCCTGGTCGGCTTCTGTGCTGTCTTTAGACTTAATGTAGGAGGCAAAAACAAAGAGGTTCCTTTGCTCACAACATTGCCAGATTTCTCTGGCTACGTCATTAAGGTGTGTAAATTGAATTCCTCCGTACTTACATATTTATGTAAGCGATAGCTGTAGTATTGTCAATCCTAAGTAGAATTTCCTTATCAAAAATATCTTTAGCGAAGCACTGTAAGCCTATAAGGGCTGCTTTAATTCTAAAAGATTTATTTTATCTTTGGATTCTGTGTCACTCCACAGATCATGAGCACATACTCCATTACAATAAATACCCCACCCTGTTAGAGATGAATCTGAGAAGATTTCAAGAGCATACGTACCACTATGTATTGGATTTTTTAATGTTTAAATATTATTTTGCCACCAGGAAAACTCTGACTTAAGGTTGGGCGAAAGATGCATGACACAATCATAGTTGTTATCAGAATTATTCAGAGCTAGAAATTTTTCACGCTCAAAGCGTTTTGTATATAACCATCCATAACAAATTGCTGGTCAAGCCGAGCAGAGTAATCCAAGATACTTTGCAAAGTCTCTAATTATTAATGAATTTTTCTTAGCAATTATTTTTGTTTGGTCTAATATTTTTTGACGTTTCCTATCCGGCAATATTATAACCATAATATCTTGTGAATTTATTTCAAAACCTAAAAACTTTGGAATTTGTTTTGGTACCAAGTTACTTTTTTCTTTATTTATGATGAATCCTAATCTTTCAAGAAACGCTACTGCTGTTGCTGTACTTCTAAGGCAACTATTAAAAGAGTTATTTATGCACAATAAATAATCTAAATATATAACTAGTAGCAACCCTTAGGTTTCTAAGATGTGATACTACTGGCTTCATTAATTTTGTAAAAATAAAGGGTGCTATAGACAAGCAAAAAGGGAGATATTGAAATTCAAAAGTAGAACCCTGAAATCGAAATCTGAGATATTTTTTACTAGAATTGTGAATGGGCAAAAGGCTAAAAAATATGCTTCCTGTAGATCCATTGTTGACACAAAACTATCTTTACTAATTAAATCAGTAACAGTACGAATGTCTTCCATTTTAAAATGTTCCGGGCTAGTAAATTTATTAAGTGATTTCAAATTTAAAATGAACCTAAATGACCCGTCACTTTTGGGAATCAAAAAAATATTTGATATAAACTGATCAGATACATCACTGCATTTTTTAATAGCACCTGAAGTCAGTAGTTTTGAAATTGACAGTTTTAGATGTTTAAGTTCTGTTTTACTGAATCTAGGGTTAGATGGCTCAAACTTTTGAAAAAGAATCATATTAAATGGAATTTTAAAACCCTTAACATAGTTTAATACTATTGGATCTTTAATTATAGCTTTCCAGTTGCTAACAAAGTGGCGCAAACTACCAGCATGAACTTTTACCTCTATTGGTTCCTGCGGGTTCTGCAATCCATCTTCCGGACAGGAGGGACTCGATTGGCAGCTGGCTTCGTCCGACCTTGCTGTGCTGTGTGTCCTTGACTGAATGTGTACCTCTGCTTCAGCCCACCCGGTTTGGTAGCCTTGGTTTGTTGGTATCTGGGTGGGCCTCTCCAGTTTCCCTGTTGTCTGGATGTGGATGGAATGTTAACATTGCTGCGCTTAATTTGAAGTCCTGATTTTTCAGCTGTTTTTGTGGCCTTAATATTTTTTCCAAGGCTACCTCCAAAAAGAAACGAATCTCGCTTTACATCAGTAATAGCCATGGATTTTGTTTTTGTCCAATGAAGAAGTTATCAACTTTCTTCTATGTTGTGTGTTCTCATAATGTAGGTCTAAAAAAATCTGGCTGACTTCTGATATTCTTTTTAAGATTTCCACCTTTGTGTGGTCTTCTTTTATCAGAAATGAAGCTAAATTGGTAAGACCAGCGATGCCCAACCCGAATTGGTTTTGTGCTCTTTCCAGGAGTTTGTCCCGATGTTTAATGTTGTCACTTATTACAGCAGATATTTCCAAGTTGATTTTTGGGGCTTTTGCTAAAGTAAAGTTCGCAGGTATTAAGGTCTTCTTTAAGATAGCTTCCTTCACCTCTTTAGTCAGCCCTTCTATAAGGACCCTACCCCAACGTTTAGAAATCTCATCATTGATAGAAGGCCCTAAAACCTCTTCTTTGCCTATTGGATCTCCCAATGCCTCCAATATTTCAGGTGGTAAAACCTCAGAAACAGGGGCCTCATTTGTGCTAGGACCAGGATCCTGAGGGAGCAGGTTGGATGCGTCTGCATCGGCACATGGTGGACTAGTGGGGAGTACTGCGCCAGATATGGCGGGAATATTATTTTCTGACCCGTCTGAATGCGTAAACAATCGCTGTGAGTCTGGTGTTGGTGACCTTGAGTAGTAATGGTCATATTCTGTAAGTTAAAAGAGAACAACTGCTGGAGTGAACATAATCTTGTCTTTCAGCCGTTGTACGTACTCACGTTACGTCACTAGACTGCTTATTTGACAAGCTGCTGTATGCAGTACTTATGTATATATTTTTAAGTCATTGTACGTATTAACGATACGCCACTAGACTAATTAGTTATCAGCCGTGCTCACGTCACGGAGTATAACTGTTATGCCTACCCTCCAACTTATAAGTGCGAGAACTTAATGTGTCAATGTCCATGACCTCTCATTCAATACCTACTGCTATATTCGACATTACCTAGAACCTGTTTAATATCAAATTTAACAAACATAGGTACGAACCTAATCCTCACTAGGTACGAACATAACAACACTAACATCTTTATCAAAATTAAAAATGTTACTAGTGGCGGCAAGCGGTCTGCCGGCCGCCATTAAAGAAATTGCAAAACGGTACATCGAAAAAATAAGTATTTCTTAGACAAATTCACTGGTATGAAGTTATGAACATACGCCATTCAATAGCAAATCAATAAATTGATCAATATAAGGCTAGCATTATTTAAAATAGGTAGGTACAGATATGTAATGCTTACTTAGGTACTAACCCTCCTTGACGAGTCACGTTTCGATCCGTCGAATTTTCGAATCACTGCGTTCCCTTTTCCTTTTTCAAATTTTCACTACACAAACACTATTTTTTGTGAAGTTGCGAAGCCCGCACAAAAAAAAGGAATGAAGTACACAGGAGAGGGCGCTGTAGTCGACGGGTATCGTTTCACAACCAACTAGAATTTTGTAATTTTTATTTTTATTTGCACAGCTCTAAAAAATATGTGCGAAGCCTAGTACATTGAGAAGTGAAACTACGTTGTAATTATTAAATCTCGAGGATGTTACGTCGTAAGTTTATTAGTGTTGTGTTGGATTTTCAAAGAGCAATATTATTATTTTTCATACTAATTTAGCTGTTGTTTAGCGTTAGGAAAAACGGTTAATTGCAAAGGTACTTTCTTTTTTTTTACAGTTTTTTCACTATACGAATAATAATAAAACATAACTTATATTACCTATGTTGTCTGTATTTTATGTGTACGAGTATAATACAAATATTTATTACAGGTAGGTATGTCAAGTAGATAATGCTCTGTTCAATTCAGCCATTGACTATAGTAGGTATTATGACAAGCTTCTATTTTTCATTCTATTGCGGTATTTTAAAATACTTTTATGTAGTTCCATCTGTTAGACGTCAATTTTATCTTAAGGCAATGGATGCCTGTTTTATTTATTTTGTCCGATTATGATAAGATTTTTTACGATATTTATGTTTACTATAAAAGTGCGAAATATGCTTTTCAATACACTTCCTCGAAAACTGGCTCTTATCGCATTACGACTCGGTTCAACATGCTATGGATTTCACCTTATATTTCTAGTTCTCCCTAGTTTTCTTCTTATATTCCCGCACTATAGTGCGGAAATAAAATTCCACAGTCAGATGGTGAGGCGGCTCGCCTCCAGTCATTTTTGTTTTTCTATTCCATTGAATTAATTTGGACTTTGAACGAATTTGGACTAAAAACCAAAAAATTAAAAATGTATTGAGAATTGTCGTTTGATACACGTGGGCATTTGTTACTGCATTTCTCGACTCCATAACACCCTCGCCTGCGGATCGTGTGTGTATTTCGCCTCGGCCGCAATAACAAACTTTCCCCACTTATATCAAAATATACAATTTCGTACGGTCTTCACCCTATTTGCCTAATAAGTGCTCAGTAACAGTGCCCGCGGCGTCGCCAGCCGCGGGCAACGTGGCGGTGGCCGCGCTGAACTCTTTTTGCTTTGTATATGCACATCAAAATAAGTTTGCGATCAGTTTCAAAAATCGAAATCTTTTTTGTTACGATGGACTATGTTATATTTTCTTCTTCTTTTTTGATTCTTTACTTAAAAATATAGAGTAAAAATAATAGAATATGAAACAATAATCAATACCTATCAAAAGAAATTCAATCCAAATATTCAGAAATATGACTTCGTCAATTTTAACGGATTTAAAATATTTTTTAGTAGGAAGTTGTGATTAAAAAAAGCTAAAGTCGCATCTTGTTCTTACCTTTTTGGACTAGCCCAGACGGCTAGACCAAAAAGATACAAGATACGACTTTATATACCGTAAACCGTTTTCATTGACTTTTAAAAATTAAAAAGACAGCTTACCTGGACGACCTGTCTATCGGCGATCATCCTGCACCCATCCGCACCCCTTGTGTCTGCGCCATAACCGCTTCTCGTAATTTTAATATATTTTACAATAGGGCGTAGACAGGAAAAAGACGTGTAATGCTGCGCCCTCTGCTCCTGCTGCACTCTGCGCCCTATAATTGGCACACAAATAATTATTGTGTGCCTCTTTGTAGATCGTTTTCATTCATGTTGTAAGAAGAATAATCGGAATACGTGAAAAGGATGTCGCGTTTACATCGCGTCTCTCCAGACACCCCTTCTGTCTGGCCTATAAGTTAGGGTTTCTTCATAAAAATACAGTTGTTCAAAATGAACCAGTTGGTACAGCGTTATTATGCATCTGTTTTTAATAGATACAGTGAGTTATTTGCATAAGTGGTTGAGATTTTTAGAATATGATTCGATACTTAGTTTTTTTTCTTCATAATTTATGTATTTGAGCAAAGTAATCATTGCCATCATTCGCCTGACATTTTCCAACTATTCTAGGGTCGGCTTCCAGCCTAACCGCATGCAGCTGAATACCAGTATTATACATGGACCCACTGCCTATCTGACCTCCACAACCCAGTTAGTGCTGGGTAATACGATACCCCTTGGTAAGACTGATTGTCAGACTTTCGGGCCAGTGACTATCTGTAACAACTGTCAAAGATCTACAAATGACAGCCGGGATCAACAATTTTCCGAGGCACGCAGGAAACTCGGTATGTAATGGGTGGTCACCCATCCACAGACCAAGGCAAGCGCGGCTTAACCTGGAGATTAATCCGACCGGCAGTTATTATTTAGCCACGAGCTCCTCAAAGCAAAGCAAATGAAATATAAAAGAACTATAAAATTCAATCAATTCGCAAGCTAAAAATACTCAACCATTTAAGCAAAGGTGGGTCAGCTCATTGCTATAACTCACTGTACTTACATTTAATAAAGTATTTACCCACGGTGACCCGCACAGGCAGTTACCGACTTCACCGTAATGGAAATGTGCCTCTTTATTCTAGCACCCTCTAACTTAGTTGCAATTTCGCAATCAAAAACTAAAACGATTGAGTTAGTGTTTACTGAGTCTGATCTACTTGGTTGGTACTCAGAATGCAGCAAGGGGTCAGTCAGATTAGGTTCCCTATCCATTTGCATAGTTTTTAAGACATAACATAACAAGGCAAGCATACTTTTTTTAAACAAAAATTTGTCTAATACATTCTAAAGCATACATTTACATATTTACGCATAATGATATTAAAACATAATTTCTATAGCCATAACAAATACGCATAAAATTTAACTCCTAAAATGTTAGACACGAAATGCACATGTTTATACGTTTTTTACACATTTTTTTGCAATATTTTAATTCTTTTGGCAAAATTACGTTTAATATAAATAACATTTTATAATATACATATCTTCTAAACCAGTCACAAGCGATCATGAGCGGTTCCTAAATATGTAAAACTAAAAGTTTCACATATCTTACGGCTGACTTACCTAATGAATCGAAATATCAATATTTTGTAATAAGGCGCAGTCGACGTAGAACCGCTTTACGGGGCTCCTATTTCTGTTTGCAGGGTTTAAAGTAGCCTAACACGAAGGGGACGGCGAGGTCTTACTTCACTCGCTCGTGGATCCTAAGTTTTTATTGTTTTATTAGTCAAAATAACCCTTGAGTGAGTTAAATTTTTAGGAAATTGCTTAATAATGCAAAATAAAACTTTTAATAAAACTTTTTATTTCAAACGTTGTTTTACGTTAAGACTTGAATATAACATAATTATATTTTTGTCAAATAAAAGTTTATCGGGTAAATATTTTTTTCAGTTAATTATTTGCTGTTGTTATAAAATTGACCAATCATGATTTTGCCAATCGCTGCATGTTATATGAGTTCATTTTCGGACAGGATACCATGATAAATCTTGTGCTTGAAAATTTAAAATAAATACTTACATAAAATAACTTAAATTTATTTCTGTTATTCCTATAATTTTTTATGCTTTAACACTATTATGCTAATAGTCATTATACTTACCTAGTAACATTATGCGAATTAAAATTATGCCAAAACAAATTAGCCTACAACATAATTATGCCAACATAAACTGTATGCCAAAAAATATAATTAGGTATGGCAAAAACAATTATGCCAAAGTATATTAGGGAAAAAAACATTAAGCGAAAAGACGGGATCCCGTCAGATTACGGCCTCCACATTCGAGTAACCACAGTACGAACAAGTAACTTACTTGAGTTAATTCGCCACGTATCACGACCACATGACCGTGAGTTTTTATAGCGTGATACAAAGTACTGATGGAAATATAAATACGACGACGTATCCGTCGGTATGATTAAATAAACAAAACCAAAATAAGTACTTTAATTTCCCGAAATATTTTAATTTCCCTTTCAGCTTAATCCCCTGTTAATTTAAATTCCGATGCGTGTTTGATACGTTGCGGCTAGACTGTTTATAGTTTCATAAATTCCAAATAATAACCACTTATTGGAGTGTAAATTGTGATAATTATGCAGTAAAGCTTTCGTTTTCGGTGCAAATTTAATTAAAATGAACGCATTCCTCATGTTTCTGTCAGTGGGAAATCGCAGTTCAGTATTACTCATTGATTTATACGAAATTAACTGACTTTTTAGCATCATAATCTCTCCCGAAATAACTTCTGTGTGCGTCTTAAAGTAATAATTATGTACATTAATTAATTAAGGCTTTAATTCAAAAATATTGGAAAAATGCATTGACCATATTTTTTTCCTTTGAAACAGACTCGTATGAACATTGTCCCGATAGAAAACTATCTAGTTAACTATAACTTGAACACATTTTTGATTTGTAGATACTGAATAAACTAATAAGATAAATAAAATTTAAAGGCAATAAATCTAAGACGAAGGCAGTACAGCACTTCTTTGTAACAGCAATTTCTTTAATTTGAAGTTTTTTTCTGCATTAAAACGTGTTCAGAACTTACTATCCCTACTTATCCTTAGTAACATATTCACACGACGATGATCCGTGTTTTGTTGACGTATCGTCTTTTTTCACGACCCGTAAATTTTTTTTGACGGCGGCAATTGCCATGTTCACACGTATCACGAATCGTGAAAAATAACGGACACGTCTTAAATCACGGAACGTCTTTTAAAAATCAGGTACGTCAAAAAACACGGATCGTGATTTTTTTTTGTGACGGCTTCGCTGATGCGGTCCCTCCCGAAAAATCACGGAACTAATGTGAACACCAATTCGTTGTTTTTTTCCGGATCGTGATAAAACACGATTCCGTATGCAATGTGAACGTACATCCGTCATGACGTATCGTGTTTTATGACAAATCGTCAATGACCGAAGCCATGTCAATATCCACACGGTAAGAAGAACCAGCAGGAGAAATAGCCACCCTTTCTTACAATTATCTCCCTTTTGAACTGGTGTGGACCAATCCTACCTGTAGGGTTCAATCTAGTCCTGCCATCTTCGCGATGTCCGTCGCCATTTAGAAAAGGTTCCGACCTTTTCTAACTCACCCCATAATCTCACTAAACAGAGCCTTTAACAGGTAGGCATGACAAATAGAAACAATCAAAAAGTAGACGCTCACCCTCACCCTTACGTCCTAAAATATATTAAAATCCCGCCAAACTTTTTTGATACGTTGCTCTCAAAGTGCATAAAAAACCCGCACCCTCCGGTGTACTGGGCTTCGCTTGCCTCGCAAGTCGCAATCGGCGGGCTAATCTAATTAGCCGGTACGTTTGATCAGCTTTCAAACAGATGTTATAGCAAATTCTGGAAATATTGTATTATTCGTCGGCTTAGTGAGCTCGCGATTTTATTATGTACCTAGTAAATGATTTATCTTTATTAAGTTTCATTATAGTTTTCTATGAATTTAGTAATTAAGTTTAAAAATTGTATTGATCTATCAATTGTAACTGCATCGTTGTTTTAGTGGTCGCTTTGGAATTAAATCATAACAGGCGAAATTACCCGGCGTGATGTTATTTAATGTTATGTTATTTTATTGTAACTTTGTGTCATAGGTACTTCTGGGCATAGGCCTCTCTCCTCTTGTGCGAATCTCCACGTTTCTGTCTTTTAAATTTAGTTGCAATTTTACATCCTTTCAACTACCAAGCTAAAACAAAAAGGAAATCATGAAAGACATTTAACTTATTGCAAGACGTGCTATTTAACCAATTGAGTAAGTCTCAGGGCTCAAGGTCTCAAGTATAAGACCTTCCGTTCCTGTCCGTAAGACCCTTAAATATTCAAACAGAAAAAGTAATACAAGTACCTACAGAAAATAGTTTACATCCTTCTTCTCGTGATAGCAAAATATAAAAACAAATAAATGGAAAACGCAGACAAAGATAAAAAGTTATTAGTTAGTACTAATTTTTGTTGTTTATTGAAAGGGGGAAGTCGTGAGCCGGCCAAGTAATAACGTCCAATTACTCATGTGCAAAATCATAGGGGTCATTAATGATTTGAAATTGGATTTGGTACACTGTACTTGGAGTAAGTACCTTTGATGCGTATAGTAACTCCCTCTTACATTCCTATTCTGATTTCATTAAACTTTTAATATTCCGTAATAAAATTGGTGAGTAAGAGAAAGATGTTTTCCTAATCCTGCCACGTTGGTCAAGTGGACTGTTGAATATGAGGTCTTGGGTTCGATTGCCGGGTCGGGCAAAGTGTTATTGGGTTTATCCATCGGGAATCTCTCAGTAGCAGCCACGGAGTCTGTATTTCCTGTGTGTGCCCGGTTGATGGCAATAAGCTTGTCCCCTATTACATGGGACTTAAAGAAAACTTCCCGTACGCAAAATACGCGCTTTGGACGTGGAGTTGCGGACACCAGCCCGTTATAAAATAAACATGACTGGTGAAATGTGGGTGTATTAATACCTACGTATACCTCTGCGTAACCCTTCGGGGATCACAGGGGTGAGGATATGTTATGTTATACCAATAACTTAACTTATGTAATGTATCCGCAAAAAGGAAGAACCTCGTGCTTCAATATTGTTTTTATAGCACACTAGCCTTGGCCCGCGACTTCGTGCGTTTAGTACTTAAGATAAAAAAAGAATAATTTCTGTGGTAAAATGTAGCCTACATTTTAAGCTAGGCATCTAGCAATAGAGCGAAAACTGCGCTGAGTGAAAACTGCGTTCAAATCCATGCAGTAGTTTTTGCGTGATGCGCCTACTATCATACAGGCAGACAAGGCAAAAATTATAAAAAAAAAACTGTTGTTTTGGCTTCTGTTGCTCTAATAAAGACCCCCATTTATATATTTTTTCAATATCTTCAATGTACAGCCTGTTACAATTTTATTATAATTATGTATAGACTAGCGACCCGCCCCGGCTTCGCACGGGTGCAATGTAGATACTAATGTTTTCTTTACTATAATATGCGTGTATTATACATATGAACCTTCCTCTTGAATCACTCTATCTATTAAAAAAAGAAATATGAGCCGTCACGGGACGCCTGGCAGATGTGAAACATCAACATTATTTTGTAAAAGTAATATGCAGAAAAGAACAGATTGCGATAGGAACTAAAGGTGGTATAATGATAAAATAAAATATTACAATTATTTTCCAGAAAATGATGACTGTTTATTTAATAAACATTTATTTTCATTAAATACAAAACTTTAAGACTTTATTTCAAATCGTGACAACTTAATTCGTTTAATCAGTGACTTCGGTAATAGTTATATTTGATGTTGCCTCTGACGACGGTATTACTGTGATAGTTGGTCGATGGTAACTGAAGTATGTTACAAAAGTATTGGACATAACATTATCAAGATGTCTAATAAATACAGCATCTATTGTTGTTCCGTATCTGGTAGTAGGTTCTCTTGGATTGTTGTTAATTTGCAATTGAAATTCTTCTTGGAGGAACGTAATTAATGGCGTTGATTCATCTTTTGCAAAATTTACATTGAAATCCCCAGCTAAAATCAATGGTAGTTTATCTTTATTGGTTTTGAAATTGATTGAATTGATGTTTTTTTGAGATTAGCGTGCTAGACTAGTTTAAAAAAAAAACGATTGCGCATGGCAACGCGTTGCCACACCGTACACACTACTGCATATAGACTGTATATACATATATATCATCATATAGTGTGGCGACGAGTCGCCACGCCAGAAATTGGTTTTACGTGCGGCTATAGATGTTTCACATCAAAAACGTATCAACATCCGTTGCGTAGTTTTAAAGATCTAAGAATACATAGGGACAGATAGACAGACGGCGGGAAGCGACTTTGTTTGAACGCGAAAATCCAATTTTCCAGGAAGCATATTCAACAAGAACTTAAATACTACCCATTCTAATAATGCATTAGGGACATCTTGTTCTTTTGATTGGCATTGTAGCGTCTATGTATTAAATTATAGTACTTTCATTGTATGATTGCAAATCTATACATCGGAAAAAAGTCATTGAGGCTTAGAAATATACATACGGTACATAATGTTACGTAAAATTCTAGAAGTATAGTACTTTAATGGCTTGAGATTCAAAAAGTGCGCTGGAATTAAAGCTCGCGGTTCCGAAGGATAGAGAGTGTCCTAAAAGGAGTTCTAGTATTCATTACCGATTCGACTTGAGTAAGCACGGTGCTTAACTCTTCAAACGAAAGAATAGTATCACTCATGACTCGATATAAGTGCGATTTTAAACTATTTAGCTTAGCCAATTTTCGAATCGATCGCATTATTTAGTTAAAAAAGCGTAAACATACACCTGCGTGACAGTTTAACTTATGATGGTATTCGACTAGCCAATTCAGAATGGGATCTCTACTTGGAAGCAAACTGGGGTATTTCCCATCATAACTTAAATCCGAATTTCTTAAACGGCCTCCAACTCTAATGAGTCTGTCTTTGAGGAACGGCTTTAAGTGTCGAAAAGCAGGACTACAATGTTTGCCTTCCCTGAGTCTAGCAATTTCAGTGGAGAAACGAAAGCGTTGAAGTTCATGAAGGATGAGTAATTCAGTGACATGCGGTATCTAAGAGGTAATAATCTAGCTAAACGATAAATGTAAATTACTACTCGAAGCGATTTACTCCAAGACGAGATACGATCGACCAAAGAAAGAAAAGGAGATCTTTCATTTGGTGCAGCGGATAGCAACGAATGTAAGGAACATTCGTTGCTATCCGCTCTGCGGGTGCTTTATACACCGAACAGGGATTGAAAGGAACGACAGGCCACTGTGGGACGTCCGAGTGAGCCTACGGAGGACCACTGAACCAAAGCGTATGGCCAATCATTTGAGAAGGTGTGAGTCCACGTGCCAAACAATCTGCGGAATTGTCCGTACCGGATACAAATTCTGTGGCGATAAGTCGTTCTGTACCCCCATCCGTCTCTCGCACACGCCTTTGCGTCATCTTTTTGCATCGCGTAATAACTTCAATTGCCGCTACTACGTCGTATGCAAATTCGAAAAATCGTAAAAAAATGTGTGTTTTCATCGTGTGTGTCGTTCTCGACGCTCAGGCAGATTATGACGAGGATTTTAAGGTATCGTGCAAGCCTTCCCTTACACGCACTGTAATTTTTTCCAAGTCTTCCCTAAAGGCAATGTTATTTGTTTATCTACCTAATTTAATGTGTTTTTACATGGTTACCCAGGTACCTAATTTAATCTTTGTATTTATTTGGTTAGGTGCCTACCTAATTTAATGTAAGTGTTTATTAATAATTGCATGCTATTTTTATGTCGAAATGTGTCACTGCACTACATATTATATTTACCATCTTTTGTACCACATTTAACGCTAATAAATAATTTTGACTTTGACTTTGACTCCACCTTTGCAACGATCAATTTACGAATTGATCCCATTATTTAGCTAAAACCGCGTAAACAGCTGTCATTTTGATATTACAAACAGGCGTTCCAATTGTATTTATTTGTATTGATGCATGGATACTTATGTGAGCTAATCGGATTAAACGCTTACCTGCGATATAAAGAGACAATATAACGTAGCGCAACATTCACCACAATTTGTAACCGCTAGCTTTCACAATTTCAATTTGCTGATTATTTTCCAATAACATTAATTTGTCGGAAGCCAAATGAATTATGGAAAAGATTTTTAAATTAGCATTGTAAAAACTTAAAAGCATTATATTATTTCAAAGATCAATCTTTTGATGTCGCAAATCCTGCAGCAAGTACATAGGTGTGCGTATGTACGCAGCGATGATTTGCATCGGTTATCTTATCAAAGGAAAGAGAAAATAATTAAAAATATAGTTTAAAAAGCGGTGCTACGCTATGTACTTTCTGCGAAATAATCTCACATATAAATCTCAAAAGGAAAAACAGCAACAGCAGAATTTATAAAATAAAACACTTGATTTAAATATGTAACCCGGTTGAGCAACATGATTTTAATTTTGGAGGAGAATAAAACACCACTATTATTTATTTTTTTGAAAAATCTTTGGCCGGATCCAGGAATTTTTACGGTACCCTGTATTATTGCACTAATCGATAATGTTGTTTTATTCTTCTGTTATTCAAAATCATGGTTCTTTTGACCACTACTCGTATAGTGCCAGATTAAGCTCTGAAAAGCTAACATAAAAATCAACCAGTATAAACAGATTTAACTCAGTGTGGACTGAGTTCCGAGCAAAACTCTGTTTGTTACGCTACGTATAATAATTATGTAGAATAGAATAGAATATACTTTATTGTACACCAAAATTGTAATATGTATTGTCTCCTATATGTATATAGTTACGTTAGTGGTCGTGAAAAATAAAAAGGCATCATTCAAATGCCGCGTGCCGCCGCTGCCACCGCCGCGCGCCGCCGGCGTTAACTTTACCGGGTTGTACGCACAGTAAATATTTATGAGATAAAACATAACACTATTGGTACAATCTAATTACCTACTTGATAAAATCCCCAGCTTCATATCTGCACATCAGATTTGCAACAGTATTAAAAGTCCGCACATTCTCACTTCATTACTAATAGAAACACGCAAAAAAAAACTTTCTTTATAGAAAGCTACAATTCTTAATCAAACACTCGCGATTCTTATAAAATTAAAAACCTCACTGATTTTATAGGATCTATTTTCACGGATCGCAATTTCGCGCAATTTAACAGTCTACAACCTGGCCACTTCGGAATACAAAAATTCGGCCCCTAGGCCTGCTGTCCTGACCGAGTTAGAGTAGGGACTGATCAGTAAATCGAATTTAATGTAAAGGGTCGTTCATTTTAATGTGAGATGTCTTAAGCCCTATTTATTACGTCGGTTATTTTTCATGGGATTTAACGTTCGAACGAACATTTCATCGTTCCTGTAATTTCGATAAGATTTTTTTTATGACCGTTTATGAGAATGGGAGACAAACAGGAGTCATTTTATTCATTGTTTACCGGCTAGAATTATTAGCACAGAATATTGCTAGTGCGATACAAGGTAGAAAGAATTGGGTCAATTGTAACGCGCAGTTTGCACAGATACTTTTGAAGGTTATACTAAAAGGAGAGGGCTGCAGAACGAGGTTGGGGGAATTCTAAGGACATGCAAATTAAGATGTTGAAAAGGGCAAGTTAATAGAACAGTTTATAAACGGTCAAAATTTGCTTTCTAAAGAAACGTGTTTACAGAGAGACGTCTATCAAGAATTGCAAATGAACCTCAATGATTCAAAATCTTAGAGAGGCCATGATCATAACTTATGAGAAGAGCTAGCTATTTGAAAAAACTGATTGCTTAATGATTTAGAATTATATTTTTTGGCGTGTCCCATCTTAAGTTTATAACACTAGCACTAATCTATAGCCGATGACTTCTGGAGAATGGGTGGACAGCATATCAGCTTTTATTTCGTTTTATGCATTATAAGATTTCGCCAAAGGTAAACACGCTCCCACTATAATCGTGTAGAGTTGAGTAATGTGTAGGTATCTAAATTCCTCTAAAATCCCTATTTAAAGTAAGTCATTAGCAAATTGTACGAGTATATTGTCTTGTCTGGGAGATAGAACACTCATAATAGTTTTAAATACTAATTTTGTGATCTATTAAAAGGTGCCTTGATTGACTTCATCTGCTTAAAGCCAAAGTTAAAAAAATAATCTTTTGAAATTAACGAGATAAAACGAACTAAAAAAATGTTTTAAAAACTGTTGTGATGCAGACGGTTTGTCTCCCGTGAGCCGAGTATTGATCAGTCTTTGATACGGTTGTCGGCTTAATTTAACTACGCGTCTGCTATTGGCGTAAGCTCGCAACAATCGAGATCTAAAATGTTATGCCACAATTTAAAAGGGGAGTTCTTCATAAACTGGTTACTGTTAATAAACTTTGTCAGCATTCGTGTGTTTGTTATTTTGGTTTACCTTTGCACTTTATAAAAAGTAATAAAGTGACGTCTGACAGGGTGGAATGGAAGAATAAAACGTGTTGCGCCGACCCCAAGTGAATGGGACAAGGGCAGTCTGGTTTTTTTTTTCAATTTGAAGCGAGTTATTTATGTCTGATGAAGCACTTAATAAACAAGTGCAATTAGACTAAAGTTTATAGTAGTGGTCGGATTTTACGGGATTTTTTTGTTTTGTTTAGTTCCTAGAGGGGTCAAGAAGTAGTTCAAAGAAAGTCGACGCTAACGAGTTTTTTTAGTTTTCCTTCTGAATACTTTTTTTTCGTTTCTGAATAACTTGTATTTGGAAGAATTTTTATTGTGTATAGTGTGACCTGTGCGCAACCATTCAACACCTTTTTGGTTTGCTGGTCTGTTTAACCATTATTTTCGAAGAATTACGATTTTAATGTTTTCATGGGTGATAGAGATTAGACACACACAACCTTTAGACATTTTCTTCAAAGCATACACATACGAAAATAAGTATTAAAAAAAACGGGTACCTATACGTTTGGCCCAAAAAATTGGTTCGTTCCCACTAGTTCTACTAAACAGTTCTACGGTAGAACTAATCGGAATATTTTTTCCCACTAATCCTACGATATAAAGTGTTACAAAATCGTAGAACTAATGGGAGTCTTTATCCCCAGTTGTTCTACTTGTTATTCCACAGTTCTTAGGTAGAACTAATGGGAGTTTTAGTTCTCACTAGTACTACGTGTCGATTAATTCCCAAATAGTAGAACTAGTGGAACTTTTACTTCCAAGTAGTTCTACTATAAGAAATGTACTGCTTGAACTCCGTAAACCCTTTGGAAATAAACCAAGCCACCGTATAGTTCGTACAGGTCTTCTTCTTAGCGTGTCAGTAGCAATTGAAATGGAATTTATGGCACCTACAGCAGGAGAAGTTTATTTTGCATCAGTTTTACGAAAAGCTCATTCTTGTTACAAAAAGTTTTTGACTTTTGGAAATTACTAGCGTAGGTATAGTATATAATTGGCGGTGTCATTTAAAATGGTGCGGTTTAGTTTTAAAGCTATTTTATACTCAAAACAGACACAAAGCCACAAGAAAAGTATTTGCGGTTAAATTTATCTAACTGAGTCTTTAATGCATTGAATGAGTGTAAACTTTTTATACATAAGAGTATTTGTCGTATAACTGTGCTCCTAATGTCTTGTGAACTTTTTTGCTAAGCAAAGTTCTCATATTTGGTCAAATTAGAAAAGCTAGCTTGGAGTGTACTACGTTGGGTAAGTTGTTTTACTTTAGTAAACGATAAATTGGTCTATATACTTTTGCTGAGAACCTCAAGGATAAAAATACATGCGTGGTAAACATACAAGGGGTAACCGGACCCTTCACGAAGCCGTTAATCAAGCATTCCGTACATCAAACCAAGTAACTCTAGGCATAAAGGGTTCCCAGGTATGGTCTAGAACAAAAAATAAGTCTTCGTTAAGGGTATTTTTACACCCATTATAACTATCTAATGATAATTATTTTCGTTTCTTCATAAATTGTGCTTGTTGGTGAAAAATATACGGGTACTTAAAATTATTTTCTCCTTTATTTATTTTTCCAACTTATTGATTACATTTTTAAATATTCCTATTAAAAAAAAAACATTTAAAAATATTTTATTATTTTGTTTTCTGCAACTTCAAGTTGCTAGTTCGTCTTAGCCGCAGTGACCTAAACTTCGACCAAATATAATACATAGTAGGTGTGGTTTTACTAAGGAGTTATAAATGGTGTGTCCCAATATTTATTCTACATCGAACTATATTTCTGAGAGATAGAAGTTGTGACGAAAGCTTTGTGAACAATGAAAAATGGTTATTTAAATTATATCTTGTCGTTTAATTTCTTGTATGTTATCTTTACAAATAAATAAAATTTAAGTATCTGTCTGGATTTTCAAAATAACAGCTTTATACTTAATGTATATAAAAGTATTTATACGGTACTTATAACAAAAAAATATAATTTTAGGGTGTCTGTTTCCGGTTAATCTCCGAAACGTCTGGATCGATTTTGACGGGATTTTTACTAGCAGATGGCTGATGTCATAAGAAGTAACTTATGCTAAAAAAACCAAGCTACAGTCTCAGTCACAAAGCATAATTACGGACAGACGTACGTTATATAAGGACGGACAAGTATTATAGTATAAATCTCTAAGAGGCGTATTACAAAAAAAAGGGAAAATTGCAAGGTTTCCTCGTTGAAATTGTATATTATCCGTTCGTTGTTTGAAATAACAATTACTTGTTAAAAATAGTTCGTTTTCTCTACTACAATAGTAATTAAGCGAATTTTAGATAAATTATTAATTTATTCAGTAATAATTCATTCAGTAGTAATATTTCATTCTCCCGATGCATGTTTAGACAAAAACTCACGGAAACGTGTTTTGGGAGCTCCAATTTGGAGATTCTAATGAACATAGACCATCAAAATATTTTCACAAATATCCCCAACATCAATAATAATAGAATACATTTTCGTTATAATAAAGAAAAAAAATGGACCTAATTCAATTATTGACCGAAAACACTTCGAAACAAGCCCCGATATCTCCGAAATTGTACATCATTTTGACGTAATATTTATACCAAAATAATCTTCAACATTTGCTTAAACTCATCTGCCTAGCCTTTTCCCAACTATATTGGGGTCGGCTTCCAGTCTAACCGGATGCAGCTGAATACCAGTATTTTACATGGAGCGACTGCCTATCTGACCTCCACGACCCAGTTAGTACTAGGTACTACGATACCCCTTGGTAAGACTGGTTGTCAGACTTTCGGGCCACTGACTAACTGTTACTACTGTCAAAGATGTACATTTGACAGCCGGGACCAACGGCAACATTCAACATTTGCTTAAACCAAAGCTTGAATATGAATTAAATAAAAGTACAATATATTTCACTGCGCCGGCCATCTGCGCTCAGTACAGCGCACGCGCTTAGTACGTAACGCCGAAATATAAGAGGGCTCTTAATTTAGTACCGCTACTTAATTTGCTCTTACGGCTCATTATAGAGTTAAAAGCACCAAGGGCTTAGGCGCCCTTCAAAACGTAAGTCGGCAATATGTTTGTGGACCAGTTTAGACGGCTGTTCATTCTGACCGCAAGATAGCGCACACAAGCTTACCAAGGCACTGTATGGCCTGCTATTTTTAAAGTTTTTTGGGGGTTGCCTAGCACGAGCTAAAAATATTGCTTCAGTCTTATCCTCATTTATTTTTAGTTTCCATTTCTTGAAATAGTCCTGAAGTAAATCAATAGAATACTGTTGGCGACCTACATATGATCAAATCTGTATCGTCCGAAGAGGTATAAGATGCAGTATCGATGCAGTGTCAGCGAAGCAAGCTAATTTCGTTCGAGGTTGAATAGGGATATCATTATCAAAACTAGGCCTTAGTCAGACACCTCTCCAGTGTTATCGGTCTGTAGTAGTCTGTATATTAAAATTATTGTAAAATGTGCTACCGCTCAGGAATCACATTGGATTTGCAAATATCTTGAAGATCTTGAAATTTTTTCATGACAGTTGGTGACTAACATTTATTTTGTAATCTACATTTAATCCGTATTTTTTTTTTAACATTTGGTTAACTGGCACGGGTATTACTTCTCAGATATTGTATAGTTTTCTAAGCCGGAGGGGCTTACAAAAGCAAGCTTCAAGCGCATATTTATACATATACACATAAATTATAAATCTAAAATACATAAAGTTTGGCTTGAATATTAACAGTTCACCGGTTCTATCTTAGTAAAGAAAACAAGCTGCATCAGTGCAAGTGATGCTATTATCTAAAGTATGAAAAATAAGAAAAACAAATAATGTAGTCTCTTTCACATGCTATTCAAATATAACATTTCAAAATTTCAAACATTTCTACTGCTCGTATGTGAAAATTACAAGCTTTAGAATCTTTACACCGCTCCGCGCTCTCCTGTGAACCTGTGTTTTTGCACTTGTAGTATACGTAGGACATCGTCGATTTAATGTCAATTTCCTTCGCTTTGACAAGCCGGTCCGGTGCATTACGTGCGCCAGGCTTTAATATTATTTTCCAGTAACCAGTTTTGAACAAACTGAATTTGTGGCCAAGTACTCTTTGTGTGTGAAATAATGCATGAATATCATGCTTGTCTTTTATGTTTTGTCAAGTTGAAAGTACCCAATAATTGGACGGCTGGGTACTTACAAAACGTTATTTTAACGATCCCCTATCGTATTTTTGAGTGTATTAATTAGTATTAAACGTTGAAAATAGTTCGAAACGTAACATTACTCACAGGTCGTCCTTTCGTCGCATTCGTCTAAAGGCACGAATTCTTACGAACAACACTGTCGTATAACATTTTAATTTAAACGCGAGAAGAACTTTTAACATAAACCGTAGAATTGGCTTTTTTTTTTGCGCTGGCAACACTGGCAAACGTTCGTGAAAAACTGACCGTGTAATTAATTTACTTTGAAATATTGATTTATTGTGATTAGTTTGTTTAAAATCGATTCTCTATATTAGAATCAACCTATAAAGTGCCATGCGTAGTGTTTGTGACAAATATTAAATCAAACAGCTTTTCTTTATTTTTAGTTTTTTTTCTGTCGAAGTACCTGAGCAAATGAGTTGAAGTAAGGTTATCTTGTCGACGAGGATCCCCATTGGGAGCCTCTCCTCTTTTAACATCGACGCTTTAGCTGCCATTGGCAGTTGCTAAGTCCATTACGGCAGGTCATTTCAGGCGCTTTTTATGAGCTGGCTTGAATAGACTGATGGCCAGATGATTTGGGTGTCTTTCCAGTCTTTGTTAGTTGCGTTTGGCAAATGAGGCTACTTCCTCTTTAACTGTATTCATTTTGAGTTGTTCATGAACCTCCGAGTTTTGATAAACCACGGTGCATTTGAATTTTTAAGGATAACGTTTTGCATTCTCTGCGATATATTTATGTTAGAGATGGTACCGGAGCCCCAGAGTTGTATGCTGTAGGTCCATACCGGCTTTAAAATTGTCTTGTACACCAGTAATTTATTGTCTGTGCTGAGTGAGACTTATTCAGCTGAATATGTGGATGACTCTAACTATTCTCAAACTTTTTTTTTCTTTTCTTTTTAATCAGATGTTTTCCAATAGTTTTCAAATAATTTTTACACCTTTTGTTCGGAATGGTTACAGCACTGACGACAATATTTGTGTTACTTGTTTAATTTAATTTTTTTCTAATATTTTATTTTCTTTGTATAGATTATTTTTTAAGTTAACCGCTTGTTTGTGAATGTGTGAACATTGTAGGCCTTATAGATTCTTAAATGATTGTTAACTTTTGTTATTTTTTATCTTGTTCCACGTTTTTGTATTATGCAACGACTTATTGCCGGGCCTACGCTGTCCTCCCATACTTAAGTACTAACGCTGTAATTAAAAAATATTGTAAAACAAAATGATTTTAAAAGAGTAAGCATGGAGTTTCTTGCCGGTTCTTCTCCATGGAAACGACCAACTCGAACCGTGCTCGACACGACGTATATGAAATAAAATATTTTGATTTTGAATTGAAAAAAAGTCTTAAGAAGATACTTAGCGCGTTTGCTAAATGACGCGCAGGTGTGAGCGCGAGTGCTCGCGTGCTGTATTCAAAAATAGTTTTAGTGGCGCTAAAGGGTGTGGTCGGGACCGCGGGCTGCGCGCTAAAGGGCGCGGGCGGGTGCGGTTGAGGATGAGAGAGAGAGCGGACACTAAGGAAAATTTGACAGCGGGCAAAAAGTTGTAACTAGGTTTATTATTGGTTCGAATATAAGGTCTTATGTTTGGCAAAATTTATAAAAGGCATCATATTTCTGTTCTCCGATGACTTAGGAACTTGTTGTTGTAGTACGAAGTGAAATTCTCATAAAAATACTATTTGGGTTATATTTCAATTCTGTTGGAATTATGTCCATTATCACCAAGCCCCTTTGCACAAGTACCTCCCTTTGCTCCCTTTGCTGCCGCTCAGAACCGTCATTTGTACAGCGAGAAACAGAGCGTGCTGCCGAGGGCACGTTCGATGCTGCGGCGAGGTTTGTTGAATGAACTAGAAAAATAATACTGCTAGTTCGCTTTGGAGAAGGTTAACTATTTGAATTATTATTTTATATCATGATGATCATCAAACGTACAATATAGGCACCTAATTTACATTATCATCATCATATTATCGGTCTAAAACAACGAATAATATATAATAATAAATATAGCAAACACATATATAATATCTAGAGCAATTAAATAAAAAACAGTTTACAAAAGTTAATATCCATTTAAAATTTTGAGAAAAGAGCATTGGTCTATTAAAATCTACAAATCAGCAGCCACCGTCAACTTATGAAAGAGGTCCCGAATGCACCATACCATGGGTTGCGGATGACTGTACCTAATCAAAATATAAGTCGTATATTTTTTGTTTGTTCCAGAAAGATGAAAATTATAAAAAAAATGAAATTTATTTTTCTAAACCTTTTGGTTCTCTTCAAGCCCGTACATAAATTGGATCCGAGAAAGGTATGCTATGTAGATATACGTATAAAGTTTCTGATGAGATGACAAGTAATAGAGAAGTATGGAAGAAGAAAAAATGCTGCGCCGACCCCAAATACATTGGGATAAGGGCAGGAGAGTGATGACGAACATGATGGATGTAAGCAATATGTTAAAAACCCTCCAATCCGTGAACATACTATTAGGTATTCTATTCTATTATGTAATCCTATGGTGAAACGCCAGGTTGTCCCGCGAAATTAAATTTTTCTTTGGTTTTTTGGCTGTATTTTAAACAAAATATGATTTCCGTAACACGTGATGGTCATTCACGCATGTTAAAAATTGGCTAGATTTTGGGGAAATTGTGGTGATTTGGGCACAAACATTGCATGAATGTTTTATGTTTCGTAATTTATTTGGTAAAGTGATTAGGATGCCTTTATGCCACCACTTTCCGATCAAGACAGGGTTTTTAACATGTTGAATAGGTATGTATGAATGTACCTATGTCTATAACATTTTTGTGTTCCACCGTAGCGCCTTAACTATTGAACCGGCTTTGATGAATAAGGTGTTAATCCATTTTTTATCATAGTTCATGTGACATTATTACACATTTTATATGAATAAAATCAAAATGGTGGATACTACATTAATTTGAAAACTTAAACTAACCGTAGTAAAAGAGAAAAGTAGCCGAAAATTTATCGGAAACAAGTGTCTCCAGTTTGCCCCTACCACACGGCAACTACTACTCATGCAGTTCAGTAAAAGCAATAGATACGTAGTCGCGCACACACCCGCATTCCATAAAAACAGAACGTACTACACAATCAATTATAAACCTTATTCCATCAAACACAGCGTGTAAATACCATGCACCGTACAACTTACCCACACAAAAACATCGGTCGCATCGTTGTGCTATGCAAAAGCAATTATTTTACATGTACGCTAGTGATTGACTAAATCGGAAAGTTATCGAAACTTACACTTATTGTTTAAAAAATTGGGTTATCTTTTGAGAGCTAAAAAGGTACAAAAATAACTTATTTATCATTTACATAATTATGTATATCCTAAGCTACTTCTAAACCTCACCATACATGAAGCAGCACCATGATTGCGTAAAACTTTAACGTTATAAAAAAACCCTAATTAGTAAAGAAATTGTTAAATATATAAAAACAAACACACATCCATGCATAACAAATAAATAGCACGAATATGTTGACTTATTTTAAGCAAAATTCACTAAAAGATTATCTGAACCATGCCATGCGTTGTATTACTATGTAATACATAGTAATAAATAGTATGTATTACTATAATACACATTCGAAGTAAAATGCAGAAACCTTAAAAAGTAAGGAAATAGCACGAGGATAAGGCAGAATATACGATAATTCAAAGCCAAAAACATTACACCAATTTACCGACTTAAATTTAATTAACTTACTTTACGAATGTTGGTTCTCTACTACGCTGTAAAATAGTAAGTAAAATACATTATTTCATGTCGATCTTCCAACTGGGTTAAAACGGTTGATCAATTGAAAAAGTAACTTTAACAGCAATTTTTCATTCGTCAATAGACATTTTTGGTCGATAGCCTACGTTAGTAGATCTGCACAAGCACATCACTAACTCCTCGCAAGAAGCAGCGGCCGTACTAAGCGATGCATCCACTTACTAATGTATCGTTTTGTGATGTTTACATTGCTTGTCCAGTCACTTAGCGGCAAACTTAGGTAGTGGTTAAGGGGTAATGTATTTGTTGCAAAAATAGTAGTTGCTGTGATATTTGAAAACAAAAATAACATAGTAAGAGCACGGAATATTTTACGATTTGTTGTTTTTCATGATTTTAAAGACAAATATTGTAAAGTACTTGTACTTACATATGGTGATTCCATGATTTGCAAAGTTTTAATTTAGGCTTCGGTTTTTACAAGAAATCACTGAACAGCACGGCATTCTTATAGTCAATCACTAGCGTATATGTAAAATAAATTGCTTTTGCACAGCACAACGATAGCAACCGATGTTTTTGTGTGGGTAAGTTGTACGGTGCATGGTATTTACACGCTGTGTGTGATGGAATAAGGTTTATAATTGATTGTGTAGTACGTTCTGTTTTAAGAAATGCGGATGTGTGCGCGACTTTGCCGTGTGCCGTGCGATGTTGCCGTGTGGCAGGGGCAAACTGGAGGCACAGGTTTCCGATACATTTTCGATACAATTTTATGGAATCGTGTTTTCGTCAAACATAGGACCTAGCATGAATCCTCAACTTTACCGTATATTTATTTCAAAATTAATGCTGCAGTATTTTCGGCATAACTGAAGCCATCTGAGGTACTATAGGCCCTTAACGCAAATAACGATGAATGTTATTTTTAGCAATTTAATGCTATCGTCAAAACATATAAGTAGGTTTCCACCAACCCGAGTTCAGTCAACGTAGCACTTTTCTAAGAGCTTTTGCGCACACAACCACTTGTTGCTCGTCAAGTGGGTGTTGGTAAGCAATATTCTGCACAGTTCCACATTTTCTACAGGTTCCACTGTCGAAAAACGTCACAACTGTCACAAGTACCGTATATCTTTTGTAATACCTACCTCCTAGTTTTGAAAGTAGTGTAAAAGGCACCTCAAGCTCCTCGTAAAGGTTCTACAAACTCCGTCCGCCATACTGCTACAGTATACTGACAGATGCTTCAGTACGTCATTTGTCGAGAACGTGTTTGAAGTCGTGCCCCAGTTGGTCTGTACCGGTTCGATCGAACTTTCTACAGCATTCAGAAAAATAAGGGCATATACAGGGTGAAAACCTTCAGCGGGGCAGTAAGGGGAACTACCTTAACCGTTGCAGCTAGACGAAAATGGTCTCAGGAGACTTTCCATATTTACATATTTGTGAAACATTTTGATCCCGATTCACAGATTTTCAAAAAAAAAAAATACTGTTACCAAAAAAATGGCCATTTTACACATTTTTTTTTTATCCAATTAATTCTGATTCTTATACTGATCAAAAACTTGTACGGGACCAACCAAGGTTGGAGTACTAAAACACACACACGAACGAAGCCTACAGAAACTTTTGCACAAATGCAATGGAATAAAGATGACGGCATGGCAATGTTCATTTTGACATCGTCAATGGATCTTAACCAAATTGCTCTGATAAAAAACCTCGATACCTACCTCATCATATACTCGTATGTGATGAGTAAATTGGAAGCTAAATATGAGCATAAATTAGAATTCCAATAAGATGAAGATCCATGCAAAATTCTACCAATATACATATTGTTCAGGTGACAAAATGGCGCAACATGTCTCAAAAGTGGAAAGTCTAGCGAAGCAACTCAAAGAATGTGGTGAGAAGTGGAGTGATACCGCTATAATGACCAAAATAATACCTAAGTACACTACCACCAGCAAATCGTTCTCTGCGACAAGCATGCTTATCACTTGATCCACAAAGCCAGACTATTAAAAACTTAACATCACGCTTAATTGATGAAGAAGCTAAGAGATTAATCTAGAATACGAGATTGCCTTAGTAATCACAAAAAAAAAAACAAGTTAGAAACAATGGAAACGCTGGTAAAACATCTACAAGCGATAAACGTAACTCAAGAAATAGATACATATTATGCTATAAATAACTGTAATAGAAGGGGTCATTTTCAAGGCATTGCAGAGCACCAAAGAAGTTTGGTCCAAAGAACCAATTGCAACGTAATATGCGGAGAACTCCTCATCATACATTAATGAAAATTTTGTATGGATTTTAGATAGTGGAGCAAATAGATTTTTTGGATAGTGTGATAGTGGTCTCATGTTCACATGAGATATAGGCGTGATTTTTTCTGTGAATATCATGAATGTCACAGTTATGATAAGAACAGGGGATCTAAAATGGCCACTTTAAGAAATTCCTCTAAAACCGATTAATTTCCCGAATTCCTAGCAGATCATAAGCAATTCTTCTAATATTCGTAAAATGGTGACACATATTAAATGAACCATATTCAATTCATTTGATATCATAATCATATTTGGTGCAAATATTGCCACGTGAAAAAAATAAAGACCGTATTTTTACCGGTTATTCTTTCTTTTCAGTTTTTATTATTATAATAAGTTTTTTTGGAAGTACTTCAGTGATTTAAACATTATTTCATTAAAAGACAATTATGTCACAGTTACAAGACTGCAAATAAGCCGTTAGGATGAGAATTCGAAATGATAAAGATTGAATTTTTAGCCTGGCAACATGCGCAAAGTTGTCTGACGGAGATGTTTTTTAGTTTTTGATGTACACTATTATCACTGAAGGTCAAGAATGGGTACCTATATATTTCTATATAATTCTGTAGTAGACCTATATCTACCTATTAGGATAAACTAGCATCCCGAAGCTTGATGCATTGTGTTCGGTCTACGGCAATAAGTTCGCCTTCTATTAAAATAATGTAGGTTGTGGTACTTACAAATGCAACATAAATTATGGAGGCGCAAAAATAAGACCAGTCAAATAAAAGAAAAAGAAGAGAGGAGATTTGGGGCGGATTTACATACAACATGATTGCTTGTTTTTCCTTCTCGTAGTAGTTATGTACCTAGGATAAATTCCGGCTGTCGATTTATCCGGACCGATCTTAGTCGGCAGGTTTCTTGTTACTCATCGTCTGCTCGATTTCGGTTGGGATGTTCCATCATTAGAAAATCTCATGGAAATGGAATCAACAAGCACAAAACAAAAATGCAAATGGCATAGGCAAATCGTAGTTCGTTAATGAAAGACAAAGAGATCTAAAAGACTAATAGAGCGGACATTGGGAATATTTTCATGCAAAAATTTTGATCCCGAACACATTTTCGATTTTGACACACGAATGCTACCTGACAAGCGGCCATGTGACACTAGGCAGAACGATTTGTTACTAAGTAGTAAAAAGTTTTTGGATGACGATTTTCTTCGTCTTGTCCCGTCTATCGCTCGTAAATATTTGAATGTCTTTGATGAAAGACAAGTTGTTGTTCAGTAACATAATGAACAGGCCATCCAAGTATAAAACAAAGATTTCAGTTGAAAACTCAATCTTATGAGATGAAACAGCAAATTATTTCCTGGCAAAATTGCTAGTTGACAATTGACATGGGAATGAGTATTTGCGGAATCGGTTGTTTCTAAAGAGTATTTAATCAAGTTGAAAATGTCTAATGTCTATTAAAGAAAACCCCAAGTGAAACATTTAAAATCCATAGATATGTTTTATTCGGCATTGCGTATTTTACATGCACATGAGGCCATTTGCTTTGCGTGTAAATTCAATAAATTATTGGACACTTTTATGGTGTAAACTATAATTTTTAGTTGTTATTTTCTTGTCCCAGCTATTTTATCACTTAAGTCTATTTCGTAAAGCCCAAAATGTATCATTATTTCAATATTTCTTTATAAATAAAACCTATAACTTTGTTAGATTTCATTTTATGCCGCATATTATTTTAAATCTTTTTGGTGTAAAGGATTTTACTCTGTATTAAAAGTCACTTTGTTTGTTTATTTAAATTGTATTAATTTTGCAGCTTCTGTATCGAAACTTTATTTTGCAGTATCAACTTCCAAGTCAGAAGGCCATTGTGCGTTCCAGTCCGGGGTGGACTGGAACAGACCAGACCACCGCCAAACCCGCCACCGAGACTACGACCTACGTAAGTACAAACAAAATATATATTTTTTAAGAATTTTAAATTGAAGCAGGAGTGAAACACAGAAAATAATGTGTTAAATATCCATGAAATTGGCTTTTTTGACTAATCATTTTATGCCATCTATATTTGAATATGATTTCGGCTATGGCCCGGCCACTACGAAGCCGTCGTCGCCATTTTGTTGAAACCACAATGTCTGCAACGTAAATGCCTGACAATTGAGAGGCACAAATATTTAGTTATCATATTTCTGTACCACTCACCGTTGACTGTACGTAAGTTCGCACCTGATTGATCGGTTAACCTTGTTCATGCGATTGGCGCCATTACATTATTTTCCCTCAGAATGTCCATGCCGATAAATCAGAAACAAATGAGCATTTGGAAGCCAACGTTCAACGCGTTGTTGCCGAAATACAGCCTAATTTACTGCGAAGAATGTGTGTAAAATAGACCTCATCATCATATTCAGGGCTGGCCCGCATTTTGTCTATGCGTCGGACCAATTTAGTAGGGCTGTGTCGTAGCAAAAGTCGCTATTTAATTAAATGATTTTGCGGAGTGAATCTTCTGTGCTTGTACTATTAGGTATTCTGTGCTCCAGGTTACGCCATGTTCACCAACGACATGGCCACATCCCCAAAATTATATTCAAACATAAATTCAAAAACCATTTTTCCGTGTTTTATTTTAATTTATTACGATTCCGCCTCTAAAATAACCTCCATTAATATTGCTTTTTTGATTTTGTAAATTTTTTCCTACTTTTCACATATTATGTCATTGAGCGAGCGGTATTCTTCGCGAAACATAGTAGAGTAATAGCTCCTCCCACCTAAAACCAGATGGCGTATGATAGAAAAAGAAGAATGTGCAAGTCTGTTATAGACCCAGGTGGCAGACAAAAAGATTGAAATGAAGGATATCCAATCACTAGCTGTTAAGTTTACTTGTAAAACAAATAAAACATTTTTCATTTTTTTTTTTTTTTTTTTCATATGGAAGGAAAATCTATGAATTAATGTTGGAAAGATATTATGGCGGATTGTATAAGGATAGTAGCAAAAGATGTGTTTGGAGAATTAAAGGGGAAAGGTATGATAGATAGGGATACATGGTGATGGAATGAAGTGGTGCAAAAGAGTCTTAAAGAAAAGAAAGTTGCATTTAAAGAATTGGAGGGTGTAGCAAACGGAAACGACAGCTTGAAAGAAGAATATTTATAAAGAATGGAAGAGAAAGGCAAACAAGGCGGTAGCAGTTTCCAGGGCTAAGGCGCAGGAGAAGTTGTATGACTCACTGGACAGTCCTAGAGGCCAGAAGGAGCTCTGCCGGATAACAAAAGCAAGAGAACGGAGAACGAGAGATATTGTTCATATTAAATGTATTAAAGATGGCGCTGGTAAGGTTCTGTCTAAAGATGATGAAATAAAAGAGATATGGAAGGTTTGTTTTGAAAACTTAATGAATGAAGAGAATAAATGGAACGGTGTGCTCAAAGAGGTACAAGTAAATATGGGTTTGGTGAGGGAAATTAGCATGGATGAAGTAAGGAACGCAGTTCAAAGTATGAAAAACGGAAAGACCGTGGGTCCCGACGAAATACCAGTAGAAGTATGGAAGTGTTTAATGGAAGTTGGATGATAGGGTCCCTCGAGAAGTATTGTGGTGGGCCTTGAAAGAGAAAGGTATACCTGGGAAGTATGTAAAGTTAATTCGTGCTATGTACAGTCAATCTTGTACCTACGTCCGGTCAGCTGCTGGCAACACCGACGAGTTCAGTGTGGCTGTAGGCTTGCATCAAGGGTCGGCTTTAAGTCCTTACCGTTTCTTGTTGATTATGGACGCTTTGACGTCAGACATACAGGAAGGGGTACCCTGGTGCAAACTGTTTGCCGACGACGTTGTTCTTGTCGGTGAAGATGGACCTGAGATTCAAAGCAGATTGGAGAAATGGCAACAGAAGCTTGAGAATGTTGGCTTGAAAATCAGTAGAAGTAAAACTGAATAAATGTGCTGCGATTTCGGCGGTCTCTTTAGTTCTGGAGCCATAGCGCTAGATGGCCCGCCCTTCACAGTCTGCTCCGACTTTTGGTATCTCGGTTCACTTGTGCAAAGCGATGGCGAAATAGATTCGTAGTTTAGTTTTACTTAGTCCTGTATGGATCAGAATGTTGGGCCACAAAAGGAATGAATAAAAGGTATTTGCATGTGGCTGAGATGAGAATGCTAAGGAGGATGTGTGATATACCGCGAATGGATTAAATAAGGAATGAGTACATAAGAGGAAGTCTGAAGGTACCGACGGTGACTGAAAAGTTGTGCAATAATCGATTATCGTAGTATGGACATGTTATGCGCAGGAATGAGGAAAATGTACTGAGAAAAATGTTTGCTAAGAGTAGAGGAAGACCAAAGAAAGGATGGATAGACTGTGTGAAAGATGATATGGATAGAAAGGAGGTAACTGCTGTGATGACGACTAATAGATATGTATGGAAGAACAAGACATGCTGTGCCGACCCCAAATAAATAGAGATAAGGGCAGGAGAATGAGTAACGTTAATATTAGTGTCCGACCAAAGGTCGATTTCTGGCTGAACTTAAACAATTAAATGGTCATCGCCACAACCTTCGTCCATAGCCAAAGAATTAATAACCCTAAGAAATTCAGTTTAAGATTGACTAAAAGTGAATAATATTATTTTAAATTTTAATTTAATGTCGACTGTAAATAAATAACTTAGTGAGATAATTAAAATTACCGTCTAACTCATTTTAGGACTGGTGCGTTTGCACAATGAACACACAGTTATAGGCCAAGCTTAAAACTAACGAGCACATTGCCCTGTCGCAGCAAGTTAACTTAAAAACTAGTAAGTAAAAAGTTTTTTCAGTAACGTACGTGTATATACGTTTCTATCTCGTCGTCATATCAGGAACATTTACAAATAATTAAATTAAGGTGACGGATTGAAAACAATGTGGTTGTTCTTTTTTAGCGCATCTTATTATTTCTGAACAGTTTCAAGTAAAATGCGGTTGAGAGTTTATCCGTGGATCACAGAAACCAGGGTTCTGTGTTTCGGATACGAGTATTGAATTCGATAATTCACTACTACTTACTGCATGTACAAGCTACGCTGTACTTTCGTGTAGTTAGTATGTCATACTCATTTATGAATATCGATATTGTTTAGGTGTGCATTTCTCTCAGTTAATCGTTTAATTTTAATTCAGTAGCAATAAATTTAACAAGTGAATCATTCGTCTACTCTTTTACATAACATACCATAACATCTGCACTGTTTCGTCCAATACCCAAACACTACTTATTCATACTTTATTCAACTTTTCAGTGCAAAGTTTTTTTTTTCCTCTTCGTTCCTAGCACTTACATGGTATACTATGATACGGTGAACTGGGCATACTTCTTTATACGTCATTTCGTCTCCGTAAATCAATGTATTTTCTTCTTTTTTACAGGCTCCGTCTCGTTGTCCAGATTCTAGACCTGCTTGCTTTCATCCGAAGCTCATACCAGTAAGATTTTCTTATTATTAATGCGGTTGAGGTTGTATTTATTAAGCGCTAGTAACAAAACTTAAAATAATAATACATATGTACATATGGAAAAGATTATTTTATATTTCAAAGTAGCTTGACCTCACTGGCTAGATTGAGACTTAGCTATAGTCATGCCATCGCTTTGATTGTTCAAAGCGATGGCATGACTGTATTAACATTTTACTTCAATAAAAATAATAATGGATGTAAAGGAATAGTGAGTTCAGATAATGCCCATGACATTCTAGGTAATCTGCCTCTAAACTAAGCAAAAGCCAAATCGGATTTTCTTATGCAGTGACGATTGCAACTTCTTCTTTCGTATGGATGGTACACCTTATTAAACTTGAACCCACAGATATAATAAATACAGGAGATATGGCAAGGAGGCGTGGCCCTTGCGAACGCATCTAGCCGCAAAGAGGCTTGTTGTCAGTTTCGGCCATTAGTCGAATGTCAACTTGCGACGTCTTCACTGCTTGTGATTTTTTACAAAATGCCGCTTTGTACAGTGGTTGTTTGCAAAAATAACACCTCTTTTGTGAATTATACGAAAGATGGCATCTCATTTCACACGTTAGTACTAAAATATGATTGTTTTTCTTATTAAATTCATTAAAACATTACTTCGTGATACTAGAAACACGATAAAGTACCAAAAGCAATTATTTTCATTAGGAACAACAACCATTGTTTGCTTAATACACATCGATCAATGAATCGGCTGGTCTAATAGTGCAATGGATAAGTGTTTTACTGATACTCTCACTCATACGATAGTTTCGTGAAGCGGGTGTGTTTTAGGTAGATAATTAGAGAGGTGATGTCACTTTTGTGGTTGTCGATATTTTATACGATCCCTTAGTACGAATGATTACACAAGGGTAAAAAATTAGACTATTTTTGTTACATGGAACTTTATAGCTGTTGTTTACTAATGTGAGGTACTTAATGATAAAATTTATATAATTAATTACTGAAAAATACAATTCATTACTATTTCTTGATTACTCGACTTATCTTTTATCAAGTATGGGTTTTTAATTTATTGCGGTGCTCTTACACATGTATCATTGATATCATCATCACAATTCACACCTTGGTTTTATTTTAACATTTTAGCTATCCGAAGTATCCAAAAATAAAATAAAAGTGGATAAATGCGACAGGAAAAGGTCCAAACTGGTTTCCCACAAAAAATAACACGATATGTTCGTCTCACTTTGAGCCTAAGTGCTTTCAACCATTGAAGAAAGACTACATACCAACACCTCGAATTCAGATACAAAAATAGTACTGTATTTTTATATATAAAAAGGGGAGATTAAAGGTAACTGAATTTCATCGATACTATTTTTTCTACGATTACCTCTTCACATCACTAGTTGCGATGTGTGTTTATTCTGAGTCCGTAGCTACAGGTAGAAGCCCCGCCCCATGTATGCCTGTGTTCTATTAGTGAGTTTATTAGTGTTGCTGTAAGTTTCTTTGTGTGCGGGAGAAATATGAGCTCGTGTGCCGTTCTTATAGTTTTTGCTTTTGTGTTAGTGAATTAAGTGGGGAGAACACGGCGACATCTGAACACGAATACATTTGTTTACAAATCATATCTCCTGTATTTATTATATCTGTGCTTGAACCCATGTTAATTGTGTCTTCTGTGGCGGTATTTCTTTATGTCCTCTAATATGTAGGTGTAGGGACACTTTAGCAAGAGAGAGCGCCGCATTCACACTGTGTGCCAGAAGGATCTTTAATCCCGCATTAGTCCAGAAATACGCGTATACTTACCCAGTGATTTATAATTATTGCAACAATGTAATAGTCTAAACTAATATAAAAAATGAGGATGAGTGAAAGGCGACTATCACAAGGCAGATTTATGTATGTATGTAATATTATAGAGAGGTAAAGTTTGTAAGTTTGGATGTTGGGTAATATTCGAAACTACTGGTCCAATTTCGAAATTTCTTTCTTCTCGTTATTGGGAGGCTACGTTATTCAAACTCAAACTCAAACTCAAACTCAAAGCATTTATTTCAATTAAACCATTACAGGCACTTTTGAATGTCAAAACACAAAAAATAAACTAAGCTACAGTCCCAGTCACAGGGCATAATAACTTGTGAAAGTACTGTAGTTGCCCATTCGAAAGCGTAGATCTCTATGGAGAAGAATGGGCAAGAAACTCCATGGACACTCTTTTAAATCATTATGTTGTTACAAAGTCTCGGTTACATCATTCATGTCGAGATTAAACATACATGTGAGAACGATGTAGAAAGACGTGCGAGTAAGAGCGTCCAGAATAAAAACATAAAAATAACAATTCAAAAATACAATAATCCATGGCAGCTGCGAGATGACCAGTCACAACTGACAGCGCCCGTTCACGAACATGACGCATGGATCAGCCATCATTCAACTCAACCATTTTGGAGGGAACTAAACGACCCGACACACGCGCCACCATCAGCGAGACATTTGAGTGAGCATGACATTCTCTCAGCCACCAGGGAAAATGCGAGTCAATAAAAGATGTAAATGGTAGCTTTAGCGTACATAGTACTCACACATGTGCTATGCAATTATACAACACTAAGAGATTGAATCTATACAATGCAAAGATATGTTTACAATCTTCTGCAGCTTCCACAATAACTTCTAATGGTAACCAATAAGTTTGCCCCTATGGTTGTGGAGCAGGACCAGCATTGAGCCAAGCATTTTTATCATCAATGTAATCTCCCAACTTATAGTATGCTTGCCTACATAGTGTGCGTTTTATACAAGATTTAAATTTCGTCTCATTCAGTTGTAGAATGCCGGGAGGAATTTTATTGTAACATTTTAAACAGTACCCCATGAAAGATGAGTCTACTTTAGCTAGCCTGAAACCTGGCTGGACTAGATGGTCCCTGGTTCTAGTATTATAGTGGTGTCTGTCGCCTCTTTTACTAAATAAATGCAGATTTTTCCTAACGTACATGATGTTTTCATAGATGTATTGGCAAGGTACTGTCATGATGTTAATTTCCTTAAACAGTTCTCTTAGAGAATCGCGCCTAAATAGATTATATATGGCCCTGATGGCTCTTTTCTGCAGAATAAATATAGACTCGATGTCTGCAGCCCGTCCCCATAGTAAAATACCGTAAGACATAATACTATGAAAATAACTAAAATAGACTAGCCTCACGGTATCTACATCAGTAAATTGACGGATTTTCCTAACAGCATATGCTGCTGAACTCAGCCGTCCTGCAAGAGATGTTAAATGAGGACCCCATTGTAGCCTTGAGTCGAGCGTGATCCCTAAGAAAACAGTTTCATCGACGAATTCTAGTTTCTCTTGATTCAATACTATGTCACAATCACTAGTTTTGACATTTGGTAGGGCAAATCTTATGCACTTAGTTTTTTTCCCATTTAATACTAAATTATTCGCGGTAAACCAATTATGGACTTGCAGTAGGGTGCTATTTACGTCGTCAAGAATTGTGGCACGTCTGTTTATCTTAAATATCAAAGAAGTATCGTCGGCAAACAACACCATTTGAGGTTGGTTTTTAAATAAATGGGGTAGATCATTAATATAGACTAGAAAGAGGAAAGGACCCAATATCGAGCCTTGTGGTACACCCATCCTTACTTTTAAACCCATTGAATTGACACCATTTATTTGTACTTGCTGATGTCTATCGTTTAAATACGATATCACTAAACTGAGTGCAAGTTTCCCCAAACCGTAATGCTCAAGTTTAAAGAGTAGGGTTTCGTGGCTTACGCAATCAAATGCTTTCGAGAGGTCACAGAAGATTCCTATGGCATCTTGTGCCTCTTCCCACGCAGTGAATATGTGTTTTAATAATGTGACACCGGCGTCAGTCGTACAACGTCCTTTGGTGAAACCATACTGTTTCTCATGTAAGATCTTATTGGTATTAAAGTGGTTAAGCATCTGATTAAGCATTACCTTTTCAAACACCTTGCTGAAAACCGGCAACACGGATACGGGTCTATAATTATTCGTATCTTTACTGTCCCCGGATTTGAAAAGTGGTATTACCTTGCTGTATTTCATAAGGTCCGGGAAGACTCCTTGGTCTACACACAAATTAAATATTAAGGCTAAGTACGGTGCTATAGTCTCAATAATAGCTTGACAAACTTTAATAGACATTCCCCATAGATCTTCCGTTAATTTGATTTTGATTTCCTTAAAGGCTTTAATGACTGCTATGGGGTTTATATGCTTAAATTGAAACTCAACCGGACAGGCTGAAACGTTCGCTCTTAATAAATCAATAGAAAGCGAGGGTGAGGAATTTAAGGTTTCGGTAATTTTAAGTGGGATACTGGTAAAGAAATCTACAAATTCTTGAGCAACTTCGTTTTTAGAGCTTAGAAGACCACGTGAGGTCTCTAGTGTGATATCATTATTATATTTTTTATTTCTATTAGTTTCACTATTGATAATTTTCCAAACCGTCTTTATTTTATTATCGGCGGATTTAATCTTGTTGCTAATGAATAAGGCTTTAGCTACCTTGCAAGTGTTTTTAAAAATTTTTGAGTATGTTGCTACATATTTATTAAAAGTTTCTGAGTTGATGTAAGGCTTAAGGCCGTACAGCTCGAACAATCGCTCCCTACTTTTCCTAATACCCTTAGTTGCCCAGTCACTGAACAAAAACTTTGGGCAAATAGATTTAGTTTTAATTTTTATTGTATTATTAAACTCTGTGTAAACTACCGAAAAGAATTCCTCATAAAATTTATTTACATTTTCAAAAATATATCCCGGAATGCCTAAATTACCAATTAAGTTATTATTAAAATTATTCAAATTGCTGGGTGTTATTTGTCTAGATTTTATCTGGATTTTTTTTAATGGTGTGTATGACTCGAAAACAACGGTTTGACCGCTGTGATCAGAAGGAAGGTAATTTACAATGGATTTATCTAAGTAGTCGCAACAACAAAAAACATTATCAATACATGTAGCAGTATTTTTAGTAATTCGGGTTGGTTCCGAAAACACGTTTAACAAATTAAATGATTTAAAAAGATGTAATAATCTACTGCTATTTGAGTTTTTCTCTAAAATATTAATATTAAAGTCACCACAGATAACTAGTGATTTATTACTAGTTGCAAGTTTTGCTAAAGCATCCTCCATTACTGACTCAAATAAAGAGTAGTTCTGATAATTTGGGGGTCTGTAAACGCACACTATTACATGCTTATCTAGCTCAACACAAGACAGTTCAATATTATGCTCAACCGATAGATCAACAATATCGTTACGAGACTTAAATTTAATACAATTTTTAACTAAGATTAATGAACCCCCACGCATCTTAGATTTCCGGTTAAAGCAACTGCCCACACTGTAATTTGCGTAATTAAGTATCATTTCAAAGTCTTTTAACCAATGTTCAGTGAAACAAACAATTTCAAACTTTGTTTTTTCTAAAAACAATTCAATTTCTAATTGCTTTGAAGAGAAGCCTTGAATATTTTGGTGAAATAATTGCATAGAATTCTGCTTAGCCCCTTTTTTACATTTAGTTATTTGAGAGCAAGAAGGTACCTGTGTGTTGTTAGTTAGAGTAACATTTATGTTACTGGTATCTTCTGTTGTCTTACTAACTAGTTTAAATGAGCATCCGGAGTGAGCCCCAAGACTCCTATGCCCTCACAAGACAATGAGACCCTACTACTAGTGGACCCTACTGGAGAATCTTGTACAGTTACACATGGATCCTCCTTTGTAAAAAAATTGTAAAAATGAATATTAGTATTATTACTAATAGTCGCAGTGTTAATAATAGAACTAAACATAGACATACTACTTATGTCTGAGTGAATATTATATGCTAATAGCCGAGCTATTTTGTGTCTACAACTAATAGGTAGATACACATTACCCCGTGTCGACCTAAGTTTATCAACAAAACTGTTGACATCCAGATACACAAGTTTGTCACTATAGTGACCTACTAAGAAATCTACATGCTTATTCAGCATGTGAATATAATTGTTTTTTCTGTTTGACAATTTTTCAAAATATGGGAAAGCACACAATATTATTTTACGACACTTCAACTTTAACAACTCAGTTACACTATCTGT